>CM034708.1:16324119-16340205 GCA_020142125.1 Phrynosoma platyrhinos | reverse complement strand
CATGGGGATGGCACTGCTTTAGACCCCGTGTGGTAAGGCCCTATGAGACACACAACAACAACAACATATATATGCATATATACACTTGCTAGAAAGTTGTTTGCTTGTTTCTTTAATATACAATATATAATTGTATACATAATATACAATATATGTTTCATATATAGTTTAATATGCAAAAGAGAAAAACAAGTCTGAAATAACACAATCCACCTAATTTTGCAGCTTTTGTTGACTAGACCATCTGAACCATACATCTTCCTATGTACCATTGAGGTTTATCATATGGGGGAAATCCCATGCAGAAACGGGGTTTTAAATCAGAAAAAAACCTGCAAAAGCGGGTTGATTTTCACACGACGTTGTCATTGAACTGTTGTTAACCCAAACAGAAAGTAGTCAAAAGCCACTTCTTTTTACTTTTGGAAATCCCGAAAATAAAAAGGAGTGCCTTTTGAGTAATTTCCGTTTAGGTTAACAACAGTTTAACAATGTGTGTGAAAATCAACCTGTTTTTGTGGGTTTTCCCCAGCTTTTAAATCCCTTTTCTGCATGAGATTTCTCCTGTGTGATAAAGTCTATAACTTGTGGGGGAGTTTAAAAAATCAATAGTACATGGAGAAAAGGATCTAGATTGGGACAGTGTTGTGTGTACTTTTGTTCCTTCTTCCATTTACCTCAATCTACACCAGAGTACAAAGTTTCTGTTTATGTCCACTGATATTTAATTTAGCACTTTCAAACAAAGGGACTTTTTTTTCCAGAGCTTGGAAAAGTTACTGCTCCCAGAAACCCCTAACGGTGAAATATTTGAAAAAATAACTTTTTCAATCCTCTAGATTCCCCCCCCCCCCCCCCCCCCGCAATGCTTTTGATTACACATGCCTTTTTGTTAATTTTACAAAAAGGAAAACCACTTGGCAGAGCATAGATCTGGGTCTCATGCTCTTGATTGCTCTCTTTTCTTCAGTTCTGGCTCATGTCACAGGCTTTGATTTTAATGTGCTTTCCTGGCAAAGCCATCTGCACAGCTGGTGGTTTTTCTGTCTGTGATAGTCAATAAAAGAAACTAGACCACAATGACTAAGTGTCAGCTGGCATTGCACAAAAGTGTGATGTGCTCCCACTGAGGCTTTTTCCCATCAGGTAGGGTTGATTAAATAGTTCATCCTCCTTCCTGCCCTCGGTTGATAGCTGATTTATTAATGCATTCTTTTCTCACACTGCAGTCCACAAACCACTGCAATGAATAAACTAGACATTTTTTTCAAGCTTAAATAACTTTAAAGACGATTCCATTGTTCATTTGTTAAATTGGGCACATTTTTGTCAAATGGTACCTCTGGTCTAATTCAACTGAACTGCAACAGCTTAGCTTATATATTCCTTTTATATAAATTTGTTATTGCCAGTTCTGAATCATTCTAGGCCATGAGATTTCTGGACCAAACCTTGAGAAGTAACAACAGCCCCTGCTGATGTCTTTAATGTAATAGTCCTAGTGGAGAATTGAACAGGGACTGCTTCCCAAAACAAAATTAACTGTGATGGAATTTGCAGTTTGTAGTGTAGTGGTTTGAGCATTGCACTAGGACACTTGCGATGATAGTTAAAGCAGTATCCAAGTACTATAACTGTATAGTGTATAGTGCATAAGTGACCAATGATAGTTACCCTAATGATGGTGATTAAGTAAGAGCTGTTGAACTCAGTGAAAGTAATGTCTGAATAAATATACATAGCATCATGTTGTACTAATGTAAGACAGGGGAGAAAGTGATGCACTTTGAAAATGCCACTGAAATCTTTCAGCATTATAGGCTGAAAGTAAATAAATTCAAGTAAATAAATCCATACGTAAACTCATTTATAAATAAATGAGTGGAATAGGCTAAATGAAATATGGGAATCAGAGGTGAAGCACCTCTGGAATACTTAGCCTGAGCAGGGGAGGCCCTTGCCCTGCCACTTTGGGGTGAGATATCCTCACTCCCCATCTCAGAGCATGCACTGGAATATTTGGAAAGAATTTGTAAATTGTTCATGTTCTAAAATTTGCACATATAATCAGCATATGTCTGGGAAAAAGGAACAATGTGGAGAAGAAGTACTTCTAGCAGAGGAGATGGGTGGGCGGAGGTAAGAGTTGATAACAGTGGGAACAAGAAAAACAAGCAGTGACCATATTACTGTCTAAGAGGTTTGTTTCTGTCTGGGTTTTGAATCTAATTTCATGGTGGTTTTACTCATTCCCATAAAGAGAAATCTAGGTTTCTCCTCCCAGCATTTGGTAAGGGAGAGATGATGTCCTTTCTGGGTGAAGGTATGTTTTTCTACCTGAGACTATCCTTAACTTGAGCAAGGTAATTCTTGAGCAAGGTAATCGAGAGGGTTGCTCTTCAACTCCAAGCTGTCTTGGATGAAACTGATTATCTAGACCCATTTCAAACTGCTTCAGGACAGGCTTTGGGGTGGAGACTGCCATGGTTGCCTTGGCTGACGATCTGCGTCTGAGCATCGACAGGGGTAGTGTGACCCTGTTGGTGCTCTTAGACCTCTCAGCGGCTTTTGACATGATAGATCATGGCATCCTCTTGAATCGCCTGAGGGAGTTGGGAATTGAAGGCACTGCGCTTCAGTGGTTCCATTCCTTCCTCTCGGGCAGATTCCAGAGGGTGCTGCTCGGTGACAGTTGCTCCAGTAAAAGGGAGCTCACCTGTGGTGTTCCACAAGGTGCTATACTGTCCCCGATGTTATTTAACATCTATATGAAGCCGCTGGGTGAGATTATTCGGAGTTATGGAGCTGGGTGTTATCAGTACACTGATGACAACCAAATCTATTTCTCCATGTCTCGTTCATCGGCCTCGAATTCCAATGGCGTCTCCTCTCTCAATAAATGTCTTTGGGTGGTAATGGGCTGGATGAGGAAAAACAGATTGAGACTGAATTCAGACAAAACGGAGGCGCTCACGGTAGCGGCCCCGAAACCAAGAATTGGGCTGCAATCTCCGGTCCTGGACGGGGGTCACACTCTCCGTAAAGGACTGCGTTCGCAGTCTGGGGGTGATCCTTGACTTGTCACTCCTGATGACGAGTCAGGTAAATGTGACAGTCAGGAGTGCCTGCTATCAGCTTCAGCTGATACGCCAACTGCACCCTTTTCTGGAAGTAAGGGATCTTGAGACTGTTGTGCACGCACTGGTAACCTCACGTCTAGACTTCTGTAACGCGCTCTACATGGGGCTACCCTCATGCTTGGTCCGGAAACTGCAGTTAGTACAAAATATGGCAGCCAGAGTAATTTCTGGAACATCTAGGAGGGACAATATTACTCTGGTATTAAAGTCTCTCCACTGGCTGCCTATTAGTTTCCGAACCCAGTACAAGGTGTTGGTTATCACCTTTAAAGCCCTAAATGGCTTGGGTCCAACCTATCTTCGGGACCGCCTTCTCCCCTACAATCCTCCCCGCGCACTCCGGTCCTCTGGGAGGAATTTGCTCCAGCCACAAAAAGCCAGGCTTTCAGCTACCTCACAGAGGGCATTTTCTATGGTCATCCCCAGATTATGGAAAGGCCTGCTGGATGAGATCCGTCTACTTACATCCTTAGACAGCATTAAAAAGGCTGTTAAGACGGATCTCTTCTGGCAGGCCTTTCCAGGATAGATATCCCGGCTTCAGAAACTTTCTGTAGAGGATCCCTCCAGGAACCTCCTATCAGTTTGCCTCCTACCCAATTTGTGACTGCTGCCTCCTCTTGTTTGTCATTAGTGTGTGTTTGTTTTAATCTGTTAGTTTTAACTTGTTGGTTTAATACTTTTTTAAGGGGGGAGGGTATAGGGATTGGATATATTGTATTTTATTACTTGCAAGCCACCCCGATTGAGCTCAGAGGGGTGGGTATAAATAAATGTTGTTGTTGTTATTATTATTATTATTATTATTATTATTATTATTATTATTATTATTAACTTCAGCTTCAATTTCATGTTCTTCCCCCTGTGCGTCACGATCCTGTAGTTTCCAAACCATAAAATATTCTCTGACATCAAGTTTTCTTTCATATGTACTTGTTCTCACTAGCCTGGCTGCTGCTGAGACTAGGTACAGCCAGCTTGGTCAAACATGTATAGTGAGACTATGGCCTGGAGGCCAGAAGATAAAGTTGTCAAGCTTGATTTTACCACATGGGATCTAGAGGAAATCAGTCCTAAACTCTCACTAGAAGTCAAGGAGATAAAACTGAGACTGTCATACCTTGGAGATATCATGAGGCAATGTGACTCATTGGAAGAGACAATAACGTGTAGTAAAGTGTGAGGCAATAGGAAAAGAGGAAGACCACATTCCAAGGGGATAGGAGATCCTTAATTCATAGGGTTGCCATAAGTCAAAGTCTATTCTATGGAATCCTGGAATTTGTAGCTGGACAAGTCTCTAGCCTTCTCTGCCAAAGAGTGCTGGTGCCTCACAAAACTACAGATCCCAGGATTCTGTAGGATGGAGCCGTGGCAGTTAAAGTGGTGTCAAACTGAAGATACAGTGAAGATGCAACCTAAGAATTGGATTTAGGCCAGCAAGTCTACTATAAACACAAATGATTTTGAATCCTAAATGCAACAGTACAAGGTTGGGGAATGTGTGACTCGCCAGATTTGAACTTCAATTTTTAATTTAATTTAATTATTTATTTAGAGAATTTATACCCCACCCTTCACCCAAAAAGCTCCCAGAGTGGTTTACAAATTGTTAATTTGATAATTCCCTGCCCTGAGGCTTACAATCTAAAAAGACACAAAGCATTAAAAGAGGATAGCAGTGGGAGAGGGGATAATTTATTTACCAACTGACAAACAGGCTGCACAGACTGGCCACAGGGGCCAGACTGGGGGTGGAGTGGGGGCGCAGTGACCGTATGCTGGCCACCCCGACTCTGCCCCCACGACATCCTCACGCCGCTCACCCAAACAGATGGCAGGTGACATCAGCGCACTCCCTTGGCACAGCATTCATACACACTGCGCCAAAGGAGTGCCGAAAAGCCACTGCCATGTGGCAAGGGCACCTTTTTGCTGCTCTAAAGAGGAGTGGCATTTGCCATCTCTTTTTAGAGCATCAAAGTACTGAATCAGGAGCGCGGCGTGCAATTGCCACAACACTGATCCAGCAAGGAAAGGAGCAGCACAATGCCACTCCTTAGGGGCCATCTCTTGAGCCCCTATGCTGGCTAAGGCTGATTCCTACATCTGCAGAGTCAACCATTCCCCACCTTGCAGTAGCAGAATGTGATTTTGTCATTGTTGTTGCTCAAATAACTAATATGGCTATAATTCCTTCTGGGTTATTCATTGTTTCATGTTGCATTGCTCATAATGAGTCTTTGGTTTTTCCCCACTGACACTTTTGCCATCTGAGCGTGGGTAGTATTTAATGATTACCCAGGCACACAAAATAACATCAGTTCACTTTTGCATGGTATGTGTGGGAGGAGGAGGTGAATGTGCAAGACAAATGAGAGCTGTTCATTGACACGTAGCCATCCATTAAATGTGCTTCACCTTAACATTGGCAACCAGGAGGCAATGATGCAACAATAGTTTGTAGGAAAAGGTTATGTGCAGATGGACTTTTGCACCAGTTTGTGCTTTCAGATGGAACATAACATAAGAAGGGGTTGTTTGGATGAGACCAAATGCCTGACTTATCACACTACCTGATTTCCAAAAATTCGTAAGCCAACAAGCAGCATAATGTCTCTGAATGTCTAGGTTCTCTTTAGCTGTGATAGTTAATAGCTGTTTATAGTACAAATCTTTGCAGGCAAGAATGAATAACTTTACCATTTTTCTGCTCACTCTTAAAATATTACATATTATGCAGTTCTGAAAACCTATTTGCTACTCAAAAACTATTCTGTGTCAAAACAATGTACATTTTTTGTTGTTTTCTGCACACACACTTGTCCAGCATTAAAAAAAACAAGCACCTTACCTTTTGCTCTGAGTGTTTCAGAAAACTTGGACCAAAATGCGGTGACGATGACTGGCTCTCTTCCCGCACAGTCCCTGAGTGTCCCTGGTGAGGCACTGGGCACCTTGTTCTGACCCCAGAGTAACTTGTACCCACAGCAATAGTGACAGCTGGCTGGCAGGGAAGTGAGCCACCCATCATTCACTGAAAATCAGCAGCAGGTAAGTGGAGGATGTACCATGTACCTATGTGACTGTAGATACACTATGCATGAACAATGTAGTATTTTCTTGTGATGTTCCTGAATCTACTGCTTAGAGTTGACCATGGATGGTCGAGGTCAAATGTGTCTGACCTTGTGAATCCTCTTGAGGGGTGCTTGATCCAATAGTGTTTCTTCATATAGCCTCTAAGAAATCATAAAGAATTTATGCCTTCACCTCTTCTCCCCTTTTCCTTTCTCTGGCATTGGTGGCCAGCTACCAGCATCACTGTAATTTTTAATTAATTTTAATTGCAATTTTAATTGTAATAATTACAATGAA
Source organism: Phrynosoma platyrhinos (assembly GCA_020142125.1). Taxonomy (NCBI): domain Eukaryota; kingdom Metazoa; phylum Chordata; class Lepidosauria; order Squamata; family Phrynosomatidae; genus Phrynosoma; species Phrynosoma platyrhinos. Next base: position 16,333,687 of record CM034708.1, on the reverse strand, counting down.
AAATGTAATTATGCTTTGGCATAATTACTAACAATGGCACCACCATCTTCAGGTAATTGCCTTCCAGTGTTCTCAAGTTACTCTTTCCTAACTCAGAGATTTCATAAGAGAAGGGTTTGAGGGACAAATTTAGTTTTAGAGATGGTCTTGGGAGCTGCAGTCAAGTAGTGAGTGGGGCTAAAGGAAAACAAAAACAAAACAAACCCCATGCCAGTACATTTTACCTTAAATTTTTTTACTGACCATAGTCAAGACTTGGGAGAAGATTTTCAATCTTGTCACCATAAGTCAACAGGTAACTTGAAGGCACATACATACACAGAATAGGGGAATACCTGAAAAAAAGCTGGCAAACGACCAAAAGATGATGGGCTGGATTCATCTCCAGAGCCTGAGGTCCCCCAATCCTGCATTAGGGACTGAAATGCCTCTGTTGCTATCTTGTCCCATTCATAAAGTCTTCATCTTAATTTAAAGTACCCCAAAGACCCTACCAGCGTGACCTTCCTATCTGTGACACTGTCATGCCCTTCCTATTCCATCCCTATAGTCCTTTGTACTCTACAGTGGATTTATATGTCTGATGCTGCAGTTCATTAGATGATAGCCCTGTTTGTGCATTCAAAAGTTGTACACATGAACAGGAGCAAGAGATGTGTATTCTAACCCAACCCTCTTCATTTGCCACTTCCCCATAGGGGAGTATTATTATTGTTCAGCACACAATTGCTAAGGGAGGTTGCATTTCTAATGCAGACCTACCCCCTTTGCATTTGGAGACCACAAGTGGAATGTGCAGGCTTGTTACAAATTTTGAATGTCAAACAGAGCTATGGGCATCCATTGCTGTAGCAGTAACACTGAACCAGGTTGGAAGGCTGTCATGAAGTCCCAGGTCAAATCACAATTTCAGGTTGTGCTGCTGAGTGAGTGTGGTCATTTGTTGTGCTACATTGCAGGTTATTTTTGCCAGCAAGTCTGAGCTGCAAAGAACCAACCTGCAGTAACTTGCTGAACTGTCTCAGAGGAAGTCAACACCTACAGAATTCCTGGTGCTGCTTCCTGAAAAAACTTCCATGTTTGCTTTACAGGTTGTCTCACATCTGTGTACCTAGCAGACTTGACCCTGTTTGCTTTGAAGAATTGAGTATAGTATGGCTGTTGCAGTATCATGATAATTTCATCTGCTTATCTTAGTACACATTTCCTTTCATGTGATACAACTGCATAACCAAAACCTCTTTAGCATAAGCCTTATGAATGTTTTCTCCTGCCATTCTTTTTTTAAGAAGCAAAAACTGTTCAAATGAATATTTTGAAAACAAGTTAACCTCTTAAAAATAAGGAATCTATAGTAAACATGGTTTTGAAGACTTTTTTTTGAAAATGGAAACTGTCAAATGAGCACAAAATTATGTCAGAATTAAGTACATGGATCTTCCTCTGTGGGCATCTCTTACTCAGACTCAGAACAGGACTTTGAACCATTGGGGCCATGACTTGAATGGAAAAGCTGTTGTTTTCCTTGCCCTAAATTTAGAGCAGACATTTGCTCAATCATCTTGGAAAAAGAAGAACTAAGCTCATTTTAAACTGGAGTCATTTGATCTATGTCTGCAATATTCAGTCAATAAAGCCACTTATTTTGGAGTGGGTCATATTAAAAGGAATTGAACCACTGGCTAATAAATGGCTTCACCTGTATAAATAGTCATAAATTTGTGGCCGTATCTGTACTGTGGATTCTCATTTCAGCGCAGCACATAGATTTGCCATGACAGCAAGGTCTATGTGACAAATAGTGAGACATAGGAATGATGTCACATGGGTGATGTTGTGCCAGTATTGTTAATACAAGTAATTCTCTCATTGAGATAGATCAATGGTTTCCAACCTTTGGTCCTCTAGATGTCTTGGACTTCAGCTCCCATAATTCCTGGCTGTAAGCCAAATTGGCTGGGGCTTCTGAGAGTCCAAAACAAATGGAAGATCAAAGATTGGAGCTACTGAGATAGATGATTGGACCACCAATCTATAATTCCCAAAAAGCTTAGGGCAAGGCCTTGTTCAGTGCTATGGCAATGAGTTATTGGCCTTCCCTCAATGTATTTACTTAATTCTGTTATTTTCTTATTCTTTTTCTAGTGATAATGCTTTCTTGACATCATGAAAACCATCCAGCTTTTCCAATGCCTTAGGAATTGGATTGCAGTCTCATCACCTAGCCCTAAACTGCAGCACTGTAACATGCACATAAACCAATGGATACAGTGGGTTCAAATTACACTTATCCCTCCTGTTCCATTGTCTTGTTGTCTACAGTTTTGATTTTTCACAGATGACAAGCCAGGAGGGACAAAATGGCACTCGCACTCGGGAGTGCACCACCATTAAAATAAATGGGGCTTGAATATCCACATTTTTTCCCATTTGGGGGAGGGGATCTGGAATGGATCCCCCATGAACAGGGAGGGACGACTGTAAAAGGAAAGAGATTCCAAGTTAATATTAGGAAGAACTTCTTTATTGTGAGAACTGTTCAAAGGTAGAATGTTTTAGATGAGAAATCAAAATAAATTATTTAAGTTGGTTTCCCATAGAGATTTGGATGTTGGACTATGACTCTAGAGACCAAGGCTTAAATCCCTACTTAGCCATGGAAGTCACTAGGTGACCATGACAGTTCATACACTCTCAGCCTCAGAGGACATAACATCTCTGCGCCTCTTGTACCGTTGTCTTGTTTCACTGTCCTTAGTTTTAAACACAAGTTTTTCAAGGCAAGGGCAACTCCCTTCTGAAAAAAAAATCTTGCCAAGAAAACTACAACATAGATTCACCTTAGGGTTGCAATATGTTGGAAATGACTTGAGGAAATGACTGAAAGAACAACAAATTATGATGTCTTAAGTTTGCCTTATGGTATCACAGTTTCACAGTGTCACATGTATGAGTTGTTGCTAAACAATGACCCCAAACTCTACACTGTAAGCTGCTCAGTCCACCCAACATAGCCATTTCTAAGTTGCTGGAGAGCAGGAGATGTGAGCCCCAACACATCCATCCTTATTTGTCTTGCTGAGATCACTGCAACAGACAGTGGCAGAGGCTATTTCAGCGTGCCCAGTTATAGACAGCTCAGAAATGGCCATCTTGGGTGAGGGGCTGAGGCTTGAGGGGCTTAAAAATTGACTCTGTTTGGGCTGGAGGACATTGGGACACACATCTATAACACATAGCAATTGCATCATAGCTACCTCCCAATGCAGGATCTTGGCCTTGGCTTCTACAGTTAGAAAAGACATTGATGCCAAGGGATAAATAGTGTGAGCTTGCATCTGGCACTTTTCTATGGCATCTACAATTTAAAGTGGCTCATCCCAGGCATAGGTTTACTCTTTTCAACTTCAATGTCAAGCCTGTTATAGTGTGAACCCATTAAGTGGAAGTGGCCAAATAGTTCTGAACTTAAAGCCTTTTAAGTGGAGGTGGTCCTGGGGTCACATGTGGCTCCGTGGTCCTCTTTCTCCAGGATTTACCTTTCAAATAGGCTGCATGCCCCCGTGTAACGTAAAAAAATTTTAAACCCCCCCCTTTTTTTTGTAGTTTTTGTGGACTTTTAGTCATTTCAATTTTTTTTTGTTTCAGTCTTTTAATTCTCTGTATGATCCTGGGAGAGTACCAGACCCGCTAAAGTTGCCAAATCCTACTTTTGAGGATATGGTTCCACTATATCTATCCACCTGTATATTCCGTATATATGTCTGCAGTTCCATGCTCTTCTGCCTTTTGAATGAAAAGGAAGGGATCTTTATATCAAACACACAGTTATTTGCTAGGTAATTTCCATCATTGGGACCAAGGGCTAGCTGTATAATTACAGGGTTGCCAGATTAAAAACTGGAAAGGACTCCTGTACTTTTAATAGGTGTGTAGAAGCAGGATCAGGGATGAGTCTGTTTAATCTTCTGTCCTCCTACTTTTTCAGTCGCTTTTAAAATGTCCCAGTTTCTCCTCCTCTTCCTCCTCCCACTTTTCCCTTTGCCCTCAGTTTAGTTGAATTGTTGCAAACTAAGTTCAAGTTGAAAAATACTTTGAACATCAGCCCTCAATATCCATGGATTTCTTATCGACAGATTCAACCATCCATGGTTTGAAAATGTTTTTAAAATAGCAAAACTTGATTTTGCCATTTTATATAAGGGACACAATTTTATTATGCCACTGTATTTAATGGGACTTGAGTATCCACAGATTTGGTATCTATGGGGAATCCTGGAATCAAACCTTAGCAGATATCAAGGGTCCACTGTACTCTGTTAACTCAGGGTGGGAGGGCAGGAGAGGTGGACTCTTGCCCTTCCCAGTAGGTTCAGGCAAAAGCAAACTGCTGCAGTCTCTTGTGTGTTCTTCCTCATTAAAACTGTTGCTACATTGACCTCGCTCTGATGTTGCCTCTCTTGGAAGGCAGGGCTAAGTGTGCCATGCAGTCTGGTTTGCACCCCTAAGCTACCTCAGGTGTAGTGACAGATGCTCTCTTGTCACTTGTGTAAAATTAAAAATTAAACGGCCAAATGGCCATTGAACGGCAGACAGCAAAATGTCTTGAAGCCTGGCCCTTTGAGACTCTGCCCTATCCGTCCATTTAGTGACTTCTAAAAAAGAAAAGAAATGGAAACAACAAATCTCCTGCCTCACCATGGAACTTTCTCTTATTTGCCAACCAAGGGGGGAAAGGACAATGCCTACAATGGAAATAGGAAGAGAAACCCCCTGAGGAGGATGTGGTCTGAAGCTCTGACCCAAGACAAACTGTGTGAGATATGTGATCCGGTCATTGCCGCACAGTCATTGTCCACAGCAGCATCCCTTGGTCTCTGCCAAAGCTCATCATTACAGGTTTTTGGGGAGTGTTTTTCATAGTGTCTCTTTGAGTAAGTTTAAAGAGAGCCTTCTCTTCCAGTAAATTACTGCCTACAGTTGGGGTTTCAAACAAGTCTGTAAACTTGTGTTTTCATACAGTCTGGCTTCTCGTGGGCCCTGCCTAAACACTGAATGTACACAAGGCAAAACGGCATATAGCAAGCTGAGCTGCTGGTATAAAAACAAACCTACAGACTTCTGGCTCAGAACGCCTACTTGGAACAACAACATGTCAGGAGGAGGAACATGGGCCTCCTGGTTTGGAACTGAACTACTGATGCCACCAGAATATTACATAGGCCCTTACATGGTTCACAGAAACTCTCTTCAGCTTGGGTGCTCTTGCAAATAAAATATTAAACTTCCAAGGAATGGGTTTAGTGATGGTGAAACATCAGCTAGGATTTCAGAAAGAAAAGAAGGGATTTAAAAAATAAAACAAAAACATCGGTGGTCCAGCAGTCCCAAAGCTTTATTAAAATTGCTGTATGCACTTGTTACTATCAAGACATGTGGCTTTACAGCAGTGTTTCCCAAATTTTGGTACTCCAGATGTTTTTGAGTTCAACTCTCAAAATTCCTGACTGCTGGACAAGTTGGTTGGGTCTTCTGGGAGTTGAAGTCCAAAACATTTGGAAGACTAAAGTTCGGGAACTGCTGCTTTACATAAATCTTGAAAACAGCCTGCACTTATAGAAAAGGCTCCATGCTGTAGAAGTGTTCTTTCAGCTGACAAGGGAATGGGACTAGTTTCATGGAAAAGTGATAAAATGTGGTAAGAGCATACCCTCCAACTGTCCTGATTTAGCAGGAACAGTCTGAATTAATCCTCTGTTGTCCCACTTTTTCAGCTGCTTTTAAGAATGTCCTACACTGTAGAAATAATGCACTTTGACACCACTTTAACTGCTATGGAACCATCCTACAGTCCTGGGATTTGTAGTTTTGTGAGGCACCAATGCTCTTTGGCAGAAAAGGCTAACAACCTTGTAAAACTGTACATTTGGATGGAGCTACAACACTTAAAGTGGTGTCAAAGTGCATTATTTCTACAGTGTAGCTGCGCCCTCGTTTCTCTCTCCTTCTCCCCACTTTCCTGCTTTGTCCCCTGCTTACTTCCGTTGCTGCAAACTGAGTTCAAAGTGCAAAAGTAGTTTGCAATCAGAAGGGTGGAGAGAATAGGATGAAGCATAATCCTGTCCTTCCTAGTAGGTTCAGGCAAGAACAAATTGCTGAAGTTGCTCCCAGCTTGTGTTTTCTTCCTCCTTAATAGCTTTGTCATCTTGAGCACACAATGATGTTTTTTGGGCCACATGTGTCTGTGAAATGCTGGGACAATCTGGAACAGAAGTTTACCTATGCTTCGTGAGGTCCAAAACACACTGCAGAAATAATCCAGTTTGAGATCACTTTAACTGCCCTGGCATAATGCTAGGGAATACTGGCAACTATAGTTTTGTGAGACATTTAGCCGCCTCTGTCAGAGACCTTTGGTGCCACAATAAACTACAATTCCCAAGATTCCCTAGCACTAAGCCAGGGAAGTTTAAGTGGTCTCAACTGGATTATTTCTGCAGTGTGTTTTGTATCTAACTTGTGTAGTTATCTCTATTACTAAAAGCTAGATGTGGAAGGAGTACATTGTAAAACCACCCAACAGAGGGGGTATCAATAGCGTCTCTCTCCCCCCATCCCACTGTATGATTTTCTACCTGAAAGATTCCAGCACTAGGCCAGCAAGGACTGAAAGGTTGTTTAAGAGGATTTGAGAAGGTCTAGTGGTGATCAAAAGCCTGTTCTTAATAATTACAGAAGTAGTTTTGGAGGACTATGTTGTGGTTGTTGTTCGCTGCCTTTGAGTTGACTTCGACTTATGATGACCCCATGAATGAGACACCTCCAAGCTTCTCTGTCATCAGCTACACTGCTCGGGTTCTGCAGGTTCAGGGCCATGGCATCCTTGACTGAGTTGATCCATCTAATATGTGGTCTTCCTTTTTCCCTCTACTGTCCTCTACCTTTCCTAGCATTATTGTCTTTTCTAGAGAGTATGCCTTCTCATGCTGTGTCCAAAGTATGACAGTTTCAATTTAATCATCTTGGCTTCCAGGGAGAGCTTAGGCTTGTTCCAGAACCCATTAGTTTGTCTTTTTGGCCAGCCATGGTATCCTCAGCTAGGGTCTTGTCTACTTCTTTCATAGCTGCCCTTCCCATTCCTAATCTTCTTCTGATTTCTTGACTGCAATCACTGTTCTGATCAATAGTTGGATCAAGGCATGGGAAATCCTTAACAGTCTAATTAACAGTCTAATTTTACCATAGACTGTAGACCTAATTTTACCACAAGAGACGCAGTGGCTCAAGTGGTTAAGACACTGACTGTTGATTGGAAGATAGGAAGGTTGGCAATTTGAGGCCCAGGTGCCTCATGATGGCATGAGCTCCCATCACTAGTCCCAGCTTCTGCCAACCTAGCAGTTTGAAAGCATGGAAATGCAAGTAGATAAATAGGTACCACTTTGGTGGGAAGGTAAACAGCGTTCTGTGCAATCATGCTGGCAACATGAGCACAGAGTAGTCTCTGACAACACTGGCTCTTTGGCTTAGGAATGGAGATGAGCACCACCCCCTATGGTCAGACACGACTTTACAACCTTGTCAACAGGGAATACCTTATCTTACCTTTTGAAGATGTAGACAAAAGAACTGTGAACTCTGTCATAAGAACATATTTTTAGACTATTAAAACATCAAGTGCAACCCATAAATTGCTCTGTAGTGTTAATATTGGCCTACTGTGAAGATAATGTGTGTGAGTGTGCATGCATGTATAAATATTAATGTAAATGAATCCAATAAGTGGTTAGAAATCATTTGTTATTTGTTGCCTTCTTTGCAGATGGCCTAACACAAGCATGGATGGGAGGTCCTCTGTCCTAATTAGACTGAATCTGCCTATTTATTTAGGGCCTTTACAGACTGCCAGAAATAATGTAACTTGAGTCCACTTTAACTGTCGTGACTCAGTGCTAGGGAATCATGGAATTGTATTTTTTTTTCTGGGACATTGAGCCTTCTCTGTCAGAGAGCTTTGGTGCCACAATAAACTACAGTTCCCATGATTCCTTAGCATTGAGCCAGGACAGTTAAAGTGGCCTCAAGCTGCATTATTTCTGGCAATCTGTAAAGGCCCTTGGTAGAGGGTTATACCCAGCCTACAGAGCACAGCAGAGGTAGAGAAATGCAGTTTACATTCATAGTAGTGTTCCTCCTTTGCTTTGCCTGAGCTATTGTGTCATTGCTTGTAGACTGCTATTGTCACATCTGACTTCACTTCCTTTTCCTGCAGTCTTATGCTTAATGTAATGTGGTGTCCTCCTCTGGTATGGGAACATCAAATCATCCTTGTTCTTGGAAGTCCATGAGATACACCAGGTTCTAGGGTTCAAGGTGTTTTATTGCTCAGTCTTATAAAAGTGGGTCCTGTCTAAGCAGGGCTTCTTCAAAAGTACTGTTAGGTCACAGCCTTTTGCCAGTCCCTTTTGCCAGCCTTTAAGGCAACCCCCCCCCCCCCAAACACCTTCACTGGGGCTCCAAAGTTCCCAGTCTCTTAGAGCCGTATCACATTATTAAACAAACTTGGCAGGCAAACAAAAAGACGCATTGTTTTTTTCTCCCTCTACATGACTCTTGTTTTCTTCAGATTTAAAAACAAGGGAAAGAGTTGTAAAAGCATCATTTTTGCCAAACAGATTATTTCAGCTTGGCAAATGGGACACTTTTCTGACCCTCTCCCATGGTTTTACAACTGGAAGAGAACAAAAGAGAGAAGGGGAAAAAATGTGTCTTTTCTTATGCCTGCTGGGTTTGTTTAATAATGCAATAAGGCTCTTAGGAATAACTGCTCTTGGTGGCTGGCCAAGCCTGTTAATCCAAGACTGTTACTTCTAGGTTTGCCAGTTGCAGTGATGGTGCCCAGGTTTCCTAGGTTGACCAGGCTGTCAGTCAAACATCCTGCAGCAGCTTTCAGTCCAGTTCCCAGGAAGAATTGTTTGGCCTAGGGTCTTCCACCCTGGCCAGTTCTCTTGCAAAGCCATACTAGCTACTCCACTTTCTGCTTGTTTCTCCCTTTAGTTTAATCTGCTACAGCCACACCCTTTCCCATCTGTTGCAGATTACCCTGCTAAAGCCAACAAGCAGAGCCTATCTTTCTTCTTTGGCATTGCTGGATCTACTGGTTGCTCTTGACTGATATAAACTCTCTAGCTTTCCTTGGGTGCCTGGGCAAATTCTACTTTGGTGAGCCCCTCTAGCTTCTTACACATAGCCATCACCATCAGACTGCATCCTTTTTTCTCTATCCAATGCATACTTTCCTCAAATATTTTTATCACTTAAATTGCCCATTTGTATTGATTCCAAGCAGCCTTCACCAATGCAAAGCCATCACTAAATGCATGGAAAGTGTCATTTTCTTCTTCATCTCGTTTAATGTGCATATAAGGTATGAGCTACCATGGCAAGTGATGGCTTCTGTATGAGTGCTGTGGTGAATCCACTCTGGGGTTTAATTCAAATTTCAAAGGAGCTATTGAAGGTTCAGAACTTTGGATAGCTCCTTTAAAGTGTGGACTAAAACCTAGAG
>CM034708.1:16303133-16314185 GCA_020142125.1 Phrynosoma platyrhinos | reverse complement strand
TTTAGCATTTTCCCATAATTTGGAAAATCCCCAAAATATCTGTATAAAGATTCAGCTAACAGCAGGCACAGACTGCTCTTGGTTCTTGCAAAGGGTGGGAGATAAAAAAGGACAGGAGAGAGGATAGAATGGACTGTCTTGTCTGAGGGCCAATCTTTGCTGGCTGGGACCTTGAACATATGTGCTTTATATTGCAACACTTTGTTGTAGGTCCTGTTTATTAGAGAACAGGTGTATAGCTACTTGGGCAAGGATATTTTGTACCCTCCTCCAAACATAAATCAGGTCCCAGGTTTCTCTTTCAAGTCTACCTGGAAGGTTCATTTATACAAAGCTGCTTTTAAACAATGGTTCTTCCAAATACTTTGGACTTCCAGAATCCCTGACCATTGGCAAAGCTGGCTGAGGCTGTTGGAGTTGAAGATGAAAAAACCTGGAGTGGCAAAGTTTCAGAACTATTCCTTCCTTCCTTCCTTCCTTCCTTCCTCTCTCTCTCTCTCTCCAACTCTCTCTCATTCTCTCACTCTCCTTCCCTCCTTCCTTCCCTCTTTTTCTACCCCTCTTTCTAAATCAAGTTGTCCAAAAGCTGGGTTAAAAATCTGGACTTTATTGGTATACAACATCACCACAGCATCAGTTAGCACAGTGCATGCTATATGTTATACTGTTCCTATTTTTTTATAATATGTTTACCCAAAGAAAAATGATATTAAAAACTTATATTCAGCCCTATATCTAAATAATGTGCCATTACACACCCAGTTTTAGTCTATGGAAGTTCCTGTGGGGACAGTAGCTTAAATTGAATTGCTGCCCACTCAATCAATTGCTAATTTATAAGTCAGCAGTTAACATAAATACCATCACTTCAGTGTATCTGTTTTAGCTGGGGGTGGCAATTGGTTAAGATGCCATAAATTCCCTGGTTTCTTTAGTATATTTACAGCACAATCTTTTACATTTCTGCTCTACCTCTTCAGCCATGATAGGAGGGGAAATTGTACTTGTTAACTGCCATCAAGTCAACTTTGACTTATGGCAACCCTGTGAATATGAGGCCTCCAAGTCACCCTGTCATCAGTCGCCTTGCTCAGGTCTTGCAGATTCAGGGCTGTGCCTTCTTTGATTGAGTCTGTCCTTGATTGAGAATATGGTCTTCCTCTTTTCCTACTGACTTCTACCTTACCAAGCATTATTGTCTTTTCTAGTGAGTCATGTTCTCATGATATGTCCCAAGTATGGTAAATAATAATCTAAACTAAGAATTAGAGGGAACTATAGTTAACGAAATGATATTTTTCTCTAACATTTACATTGGTATATGTATACTATATATAGATGAATTTTAAAATGGGGAAACAACCAAAGATTGTGGGATCAGAAGCTGTGAAGTGGATGTATAATGATTTTAAGAATGAAAGTTTAACAAGGATTGAATGTCTTGTGTTACTATTATTGAGAGAAAGAAAAAGTGGAAGATCGATTAAGATAGGTGTTAGAATGTTTAGTATGTTGCAGAATTTATGAGAAAATAGCTGAAGGTATGGGTAAGCAGCTAGAGGGAAGGAGTGGAAGTAGAAGAACTGGTGGTAGAAGAGAGAGAAGTGACAAGAGTGTGAGTGAGGGAGGTGGGGAAAGAATTGGAAGGTTATGAAATGGCATTTGTAGTATGGAGAAGAATAGAATAGGACACTTTAATTGGTCACAAAAGGAGATACGAAGACATAATTCCTTTAAGAGCAACTTAGTATGCCACTTGTCTACTTTATTGAATATTTCTTTATGTGTGGTTTATGTATGGTTTAGGGTATTTGGGGTGTATGCCAATGTATATGTATGTCTGCTTTATATGTCTATTAACATTTATTTAAAAAAATATGTTCCAAGTATGACAACCTCAGTTTCATCATCTTGGCTTCTAGGGACGCTTGAAATACTTAGTCCTAAGTCTAACTGTAAGTTGCAACAACATTAGACCCACTCAGTCAGTGGGAACTTGTTAAGTCATCATACCTTCCAACATTTGATAAATGAAAACTGGGACACATGAGGCCAAGCAACATCAAGATAGCAAAAGTTATTAATGGGGAAGAACACACAAGCTAGAAACAATGAGAAATGATGGTGTTAGTGACATGCACAGACATAAGTCCAGATAACTCCTGCATATATCTTTTTTCTGGTTTTTATTGAGAAGGCAATGGCCAGCCCTCAAGACACACTTTTCATGGGGTCTCCCCTCCATGGGCTAGTGGCCACTGGAGAATGGGAAGCATCAAAGAGGTACCTGGCTATGGCCCTCATAGCCAGACATACAATGAGGAAGGCATCCTTTGGAACCTCTGACAGCCTGTCCTTGTCATTACATAAAGAATGAAAAGCTGAAAATATTTGTGATTCACTTCAGCTCAATTCTAAGTCTTAGGCTGTGATCCCATAAATAATTACCTGGGAGTAAGCCCCACTGCTCAACTCAACAAAACTTACATTTAAGCAGATATACATGATTGCACTGCAAGACTCACATCACACCAATAATGTTATTCCTTAATTATGGTCTGGGCACATTGTTTTTTAACTTGCCCCATCCCCCATTTAAGAACTGCTTTTGTGTTCTTGAGAATCTTCTTGAGAACTGGACTTTCGGTTTTCCATTTGGCTCTGATCATCGCTTTCATTGCTCTCAAAAGAAAGGCCTTCAGCACTCTCAGCTGACTGGTAACTATCAGCTTGGTCATTCTGATAATCTTCGTATGACTGGCGACTATCCTGAAAACTGTTTTCATTACTCTCAGATGACTGGCTGCTATCATTTTTGTAGCTTCTTTTAATGGATGGGTGCCTTTTATCATGTTGGCTGCTCTTTCTTCTCATGGTGCCTGAATACCCATGGTATTGCTTAGCTATCTTGCTTCCATATGATCCAGCATTAGCCTTAGCTGTCTCTTTGCTTGGCTTTATAACTTTCTTGACACTTTTCACAGAGGTTGAAGAATGCTCCTGACTTTTAAGGCTGCCATGCTTTGGACTGTTAAAAGGATGCTGAACATTGGTATGAGACCTGTGAGATAAAGACGGTGTACTTTTGAACCGAATAGACTTTTGACTCTGATGTCTTGCCTTTCTGTCAGAGGAATACCTATTACTCTGCTTGATATCTGCAGCAGCTCCAGGAACTTTATTGTAACTTGTATTCATTTTTATGATACCCTCTTCTAATTTAACATCAAATCCAATTTCACCTTTTACATGGGTCTCTCGGTCACCCAATGAACTTTCATGACCTCTCCTTTTTACTTTTTCATGACTGCCAACTTCTTTTCGATGAGGTTTGGGCAAACCAAAATCTTCTTTACCAATACTTGACTTTCTGTGAGTGGTACCAACTCTAGTAACCCCTTTTGTGCCTTCTTGTGTTGCATGTGGACCTGATATTTGGCTGCCAGAAATTCTTCCATGAAAAGATGTATCACCTTTAGGATGTGATTGAGTAATTTCAAATCCATCCAGGATGACTTCACTGTGGTTTGTTTTATCTGGTTTAGTGAAAACAGGATCCTCCAGTTCATTGATAAACTTCCCTGTGACACTAACATCACTGTCACTCTTTTTAGGTCTTTTGGAAATGCTAGTTGCTTCCATATGGCTCTTAGATTTCCCCTTAGCAATATCCTCTCTTGCTTCATCTTTTGTATGTAATCCAACTTGATCAGTTACTTCCACACTTCTAATAATTACATCACCTCTCACTTCTTCTCTTTTGTGTGATTGGTCCTTCTTATTCTGTTTCTTAGCTACCATAATAGCTTCATATTCACTTTTCTCATGTTCTGTAGCATTGTGAGTACCTTTTTCATCACCTATTTTAATTTCACTAGTGCCTGAAATGCTGGCGTACTTGCTCTGGTTTCTGTGTTCTGCTTTCCCTGGAATATTCCTGGAAAGGTTGCCTTGCTCATAGAGATGACTATTTAATGTAGCAGTTACATGACCCTCTTTGCCTAACAAATTTATGTAACTACCCCCTTCTTTTCCATCTGACTTTGTAATGGTGGGAGTAGTTTTGCCTTTCAAAGAAACTTTCAAATAATCTTTGCTCTGTGGGTCTTTCATTTTCTTAGGAATATAATGGTCAGAGTTGGTTTCCTGGAATACACTAGAAAGAGAAGAATCATTGCCTTTCACCCCAATTTTGATGTAGCCATGTTTGGGTGGCTTGGTATGACTGGATATCCCAATGCCATCTTTATCTTTCTTCCCAGATTCAGTATTGTCAGTGCCCCTTGTGATTTGTTGGTCTTTGCTTTGTTCATGAGGTCCTATGCTAACCATGATGCCATGATGTGTGTCAGCTTGCCCTGGCAAACCTTCATCCCCACTTCCATCTATGTCATTGGTGGTAGCTTCTGTGTCAATTTCATTTCTTCCTTTGTCTACAATAACCTTTAAGTGATGCTGGTGGAGATCCCAGTTTTGAGGGTTTCCATGATGTTCATTCAAATTCTGGTGGCCTTCAGAAGTTGTTCTGTTCTCAGACTTTCTTTCATTTGCCTTTCCTTTCTGCCCCTTTCTTGTCTCTTGTGCATGGTCAATGAGCTTGTCAGTTGCCTTCCTTGGTTTATTGTCCCACTCATCAGTAGCACTGGAAATGTCCTTTTTGTCCTCTTCTTTCTAAATTGCATTTGCAAAAGAAAATGATTAGTTTGACAGGAGAGTGTTGTTACTCAGTAGGAGCATTTCACTTTAACAAGGCAAATTTATATTATAATGTTCAAGCTAATGGAATGAGGAAAGGGCTAGTTTTAATTGCTTCCGTTGTTACAGTTCAGTCTGGTATTACCATCTTTTGTTCCCTTACTTTTATACAGATAATATAGTCAATGTCTCTGGCTGCCTGCTGAATTTCAATGTTTTTCCTCCTTTCCCCTTAATTAAAAGCCTGAATATACAGCAGTTATTTCGATTTATAAGATTATAAAACCATTTTGCTCATTGTGGACTATCAAAGTATTACCAAAATATTCAGGATTTTTGTTGTTAACTGCCCTCGAGTCAATCTCGACTCATGGCAACCCTGTGGATGAGACATCTCCAAGACCCTCTGCCCTCCACTGCTCTGCTTAATTCCTGCAACCCCTTAACACCCGTGACCTCCTTAATAGAGTCCATCCATCTGGCATGTGGTCTTCCTCTCTTCCTACTTCCCTCCATCTTCCCCAGCATTATTGTTTTTTCTAATGAGTCCTTCCTTCTCATGATGTGTCCAAAGTTTGAATATCTCAGTTTGGTCATCTTGGCTTCCAGGGAGGTTTCCGTTTGACCTGCTTGGACCCACTTGTTTGTCCTTTTGGCTGTCCACAGGATCCCTAGCACTCTTCTCCAGCACCACATTATCTCAAATGCATTGATTTTCTTCCTATCATCTTTCTTAACTGTCTAGCTCTCACATCCATATATGGTAATAGGGAATACAATGGCTTGTATGATTCTAACTTTTATGTTGAGTTGTATATCTTTGCATTTTAAAATCTTTTCTACTTCTTTCATAGCCACCCTCCCCATTCTTAGACTTCTTCTGATTTCCTGGCTGCAGTTCCCATTTCTATCAATGTTTGATCCCAGGTATGGAAATTCCTTTACTAGTTCTATTTCTTCATTGTCTAAGTTGAACTTGTGAAGGTCCTTGGTAGTCATTATTTTTGTTTTCTTTACGTTCAGCCTGCCTTAGCATTTTCTTCTTTGATCTTCCTTAGTAGGTGTTCCAGATCTGTGAAGTTTTCTGCTAGTATTATGGTGTCATCTGCATATCTTAGATTGTTCAGGATTGTTCTCCTTAATTTCCTGTTTTCTTCTCCTGCCTCTTTTGTTACTTCCTGCTGAGCATGGTAACAGAACTGCTAATAAATAGCACCTTGAATAGCATGTTACACTTTAATGCTGTTTTGGGGGAGTTAGGCAGCAGAGCATGAGGACATTTTATTTGTTCCTCTAATTATTATTTCTATTCATTGTTATAGCAAAATAAATAATAAAAACAAGAGGGAAGTAACTGAAAACAATGAAAAGGATAGGGATTAAGTAGGAAGCTTTTAATCAACATTGTCGGGGACATTTGTTGAATGGGTCCTTTTTCTGAGTAAATATTAAAATCTGGATAGAGCTAGATACATCCTATTTTAATTATGCAGCATACAGATACTATTCTACTTCCACTCATGGAAACAGCAAGACCCTAACAACACTAAAAGATTCTCATATGAAAGTAAGCTTTCTAAAAAACCCAAACCACCCATAAACCTCCATTATCAGTGGGAACACTGAAAGCAGTGGATGTATCTTGACAGGTGGTTACTATGTTAAGAGGAAAGATGGTAATATATATTATTCTAATGAATAAAAATAATAAATACTGAATTAAAATGTGCTCACTGTGCTTTTATCAATCAACCCACTCTCACATTTGTCTCTCTTTCTTTCTCTGTCTTTGTACAAGAGACCTAACTTGTTCATTATTTCTATATGTGAAGAAATCACTGGGAGGTGGATCTTTCCATATGTTTTTGCTTAGAATGATTTGAGGCAATGGGGAGCCATATAATAGCTGCTTCAATTGAATGGGAATATTGACCTGACCTATGATACTCAATAATAAAGAGCATTTCATGCATATACAATATAATGGTTAATCTTTCAGCAGTGTTTCCATGGTTCACACATGATGAGTGCTGACTGACAGCTCACAAGAAAAATAGTAACTGGAAGAGAGGGAATGCGGAATAGTAACTGGAAGAGAGAGAATGTATCTTGGAGGACAGCTTGGAAGAGTTGGCTGGCTGGCAGCTTGGACTGCAACAATATCTTGCAATTGTTACTTGCCCATGTGAATAGCAAAAAAAGATGGCTTTTGCAACAAAACCAATGTCTCTCAGTGGGCCATGAATTGCAATCTCATATTGTGACATTAGCAAGAAGAGGATACTGAATAAAAATTATCAGGAAATGTAGGGGCAGGTGTGCAGTTTATGATACTTTGCACATAAAGAATGTTTGTAAGTTTCATGTCCCATGTTGCTTCCGTCATCATCATCATCTGCTTCATTTATATCCTGGTTTTCCCCAAAGACTAGGACCTTGCAACTTACACATTAAAAGGAATAGAGTTAAAAAGTCAACATTAAAACTGAATTAAACTATTTAGTAAATATAATCATACAAATAAATATAATAATCATCTCAGTTGCATAACTGCTTGTCATTTTGAAGCTAAGGAATTTTCCAGTGTCCTCCCATGCCTTCTGAAATTTAGAAAGTGCTCTGGGACAATTTTTGGTTGAGGCTGCAAAAGGAATAAACTCTTGCAAGTGCTAGAAATGACAAGAGCAAGTAATGTACTGAGTAAAATAACACAACCTGCTCAGAGCTTGGAAAATATAATCTATTAAGATTACAACACCCAGAATCCACTGGCTAAGAGAGTCTAAAAGAGGTAGTCCCCAAAACTCGTTTTTCCAGGCTCTGATCCTGGTATGTTGTGTGTCAGTGCTACAAAAACCAAAACAAAAGAGAAAGAGAAACAATAAATAAGGGATGAGAGAAAATATAATTTTACCTCAATCTGTGTTTGATTGTTTGGTACTGAAGATGAGTACACATAATTAAATATGTAGAACCCATGTTTGGAATGACGGCCTTTGAACATTATCTGGGGAGGAAAAAAAACACATGAGGCAATCAAAGTATTTTTAGGTACCTGGTTACTCCCATTTATTTCAGTTAGGCCTAATTCTTCAATTAGAAAAACAAACACCACAATAGATAAATTTCACCAATATATGTGTTATCATCAACCTGTTTTTGTGAATGATTGCTGCATGAATGCATTTCAATTTCACCATAATGACATACCGTCCAATATTTCATAGATTTAAAACCAGGACAGTAGTGGTTTGAGCACTGGACTATGACTCTGAAGACTAGGGGTCTGAGCACTCAGCCATGGAAACCCACTGAATGATTTATCTTGGGCAAGTCACACACTCTCAGCCTCAGAGGAAGGCAATGGCAAAACCACCTCTGAACAAATCAGCCATGGAAACCCACTGAGTGATTTATCTTGGGCAAGTCACACACTCTCAGCCTCAGAGGAAGGCAATGGCAAAACCACCTCTGAACCATAATAGGTTCGCCTTGGGGTTGTCATAAGTTGGAGGTACACAACAACAACAACAACAAGGCAAAAGTTATGAATGAGGAGGAAAACTCAAAATTACTATTTAAAGCAGAGAAACCCTGGAATTTAGGTACTGAATTTATGAGCCTGTGAAAAATTAAAAACCCAAAATGAGTTGGTTGGTCAAGATTCCACTTCCTGTGGCATTAATTGTGTACAGACTACTTTTGCACTTTGAATTCAGTTTGCAGCAATTGAAGCAAGTGTGAAGGGGGAAAGTAGGAGGAAAGAGAAACCAAGACATTTTAAAAATGGCTAAGAAGGTGGGACAGCAGACGATTAACTGGGACAGTTGGAGGGTCTGTAATGATCAAACAAATGTTACCTTCCCCCCCCCCCCATGAATTTCCCTCTGAATTTCCCTCTAACCTCATTAGTTATGCTGGTTCATTCCCCTTACTCAGAAGCTCCAGCATCCCCCAAATCCTGAAAAATTAGCAATAAAGGGGCCAAAAATGCTGTAAAATGATGTCTGGATGTCATTTCTTCTGGGTCTGGGAGTGGCTGCACGCAAGGACATGGGCTAATTTTGTCTTCCAACCCCCAGCGTTCCCAATCCTTGCTTTAGAATGTAACATTTGGTTTTGCTCTATATTAATAGATCCTAAAGGCACCAGATCCCATCTGATCTTGTAAGCTAAGCAGGGTCAATTCTGGTTTGTACTTGGATGGGCGACGTCCAACTAATACCAGGTACTGTAGGCTTTATTTTAGAGGAAGGAATGGGTAAACCCATCTCTGAGTATTCCTTGTCTAAGTAAAACCTATGAAATTCATAAGCTGATGTGCAACTTTAAGGCATATACACACATGCAACACAATCATGCCTCTGGAAATTGTTGCAACCACCAGATGGCATGCTTGATCTTTCTTCCAGATTCTACAGGTCTTAGTCTGCTTCAGAAAAAAAAATAATAAACTTTTGTGGCACCTTAAAATGTGAACAGTTTGTGAAGGCCTCAAGTTTATGCCATAAAAGCTTATATTCCCGAAAAATCTACAATTTATTATTCTTATTCTATAGTCACGCAAGAGTCTTTATTTTCCCTTTCTAATGTGGGAGTATTTTTAAAGCAGTCATCTTATAGGATTTTTCCATTCAACTTCCATAGCATATCTGAAGCATAGCATAGCATATCTGAAGTTGAATTCAGATAAAAATATATGAGTTTCTATAAGTTGTTGCTGACCTTCTCCCCACCCATTTTCTTTAAAGAAGAATGAATCCAGAAGAGGACTATTACTTCTACATACTCTTCAACTGTCTCAAATGGGCCGGGATGGTCCTAGTTAATAGTCTGTCATGCCATATTCTCTCAGCCTTACAGGAAGGTAATGGCAAGCCCCCTCTGAACAAAGCATTCCAAGAAGACCCCAAGACAAGATTACCTTAGGCTCGTCATAAGTCTTAAATGACTTAAAAGGCACACAAAAACATTCCAATTTTCCAGCTCCTTTTAAAAATATCCTTGTTTTCCCCCCTCCTCCTCACACTTTCCCCCTTTTTCCCTGGCTTATTTCAATTGCTGCAAACTGAGCTCAAGGTCCAGAAGTAGCTTGCCTTCCATTAACTTGGCAAGAAAGGGACAAAAGGAGGGGATGGAGTAGACTCAGGCAAAAGCAAACTGCTGCAGTCGCTCCTAGTTTGCATGATCTGCCTCATTAATAACTTTTGCCATCTTGATCACACTCTAATGTCACTTGGCCACAGTCATCCCAATTTTTGTCAGTGAAATACTGGTGGGTATACTGTTACAAAGAGAAGTTGATCCCAACTGTGAGTGTTCTGCATAGGTTTACTCCTCTTTAAATGTAATGCCCCTCTGTAAAAAATACACTCTAAGCAAATTATAAAGCAACATATAAAATACAGCAATAAGTGTGCTATTCTAGAAAGCATTCTAAATGTTGTGTTCAAACTAATTAAAACTGACAAATTGTTAAACCTTTCAGCATCTCTCTTCCCCATCACATCAGCCAAAACCTGATCAAACAGGAAGCTCTGGGATCACTTCCTCAATGGCTCCAAAGTTGATAAGATGGGGTCTTAAAAGGGAGCTGGTTCCATAGACTCAAGACCTCAGGATGGAAAAATAAATCCCCCACCTTGTTCTGACAATGGGAATTTAGATTTCTTAATGAAATGGGATTAGAAAAATAAATATTTTACAAATTTAGAGTGGGAATGTGGGACATACTGTCATGCATCTGTACAAACGTAGCATTTCCTAACTTCTAGAAGCTCAAAGACGACATTTTTGACCAGAATACTTGACTGACTTACCTGGTGTTCTCCCACACATTTCTGCTTTGCTTTCCTGTAATGGGGTTGAAGCTCCTGGAGGAAAATGGGATGGGAAATAGAACAACAAAAATAAATTATTCATTTCTGAATTTGCTTAATTTCTGTGTTTTGCTATAAGAATGGCTACCATTCTTTGGATGGAGGGTGGGACTCTTGGGTTTAACTTGACAATAGCTAACTCTCATCTTGCTCTTCATACTGATCTATACACACCATCTGTCTTCAGTGACCAGACACAGCTCCTTCTAATTTCTTCTACCAATGTGGATTTTGAGAAGATGTTGAGATTCAAAGCATGTTGGGAAATGTGAGAGACAGTAGTGGATCTCCATAGTAAAGTAAAGAACTGGCAAGCTAGAAGCTGAACAACAACAGCTCTTATGTCCACCCACACAGCATCCAGTAGAGGAAAGAAATGAATGTAGTCTTCTTTGTGAAGCATATAAAGTGGCTTTATTCACAAAAAGTGTGAATAATCAAACACATGGTCTAATGCAGGGGTAGGCAACCTTTCTGA
>CM034708.1:16287981-16303033 GCA_020142125.1 Phrynosoma platyrhinos | reverse complement strand
AGGTTGCCGGTCCCTGGTCTAATGGAAGGGAGAGAGAGAAGAGAAAAAATGGTTGCAGGTTAGAGTGATGCAGAAAGAATGAATTTTCTTGACATTCTCCTATTACTGTTTAGCTTTTACTAATCAAGTCAAAACATTCAGTCACAACCACAATTCAGGTTTACTGAGTTAGGAAGGAGAAGTAAATGAACATCATAGTATTTCAGTTCTCTTCCCTCGGGAGATGGTTTAAAAGTGTGTCTTTCATTGAATGGATTTTTTTTTTTCAGCTAGACAAAAGATGCTCTTTTATGACCATCTCCCGCAGGAAAAGAATTGAAGTGCTACAACATCATGTGGTAAGGCACAGAGAAAGCCGCTACTTTCCAGCTCTGTTTCCCCTTTCTTTTCTTGTGTGATAAGGCTGTGAGAGATTTGTCCATCCAGACTGGGAGTGTTAAATGTTTAGCTCTTAAAAGTCTGAGTTTGCTGTGGTTTCAACCATCTTAGTTTTCAATGAGGGTTGGTGTCACATCTTCCCCCCCCCCTTCAGCAGACTCATCATCATTAATGACAGGCAAATACAACTTGGTCCTCCCATGCTGGGAATCACTGAACTTATTAAACTTACCTGGTGGAAATAAGAAGAAATTTGTCTTCTTAATTTTTTGATGAATTTACCAAAATCTGCGAATAATGTGCAGTATTTGGTATGTAAAGATCCTGAATTATTATTATTTTTAAGTGACCACAGGAGAACTAAAAAATGACAGTTTTATTCCATTTTTACTCACAATTAGTCTCACTGGGTTCAGGGGGGCTTACTCCTAGGAAAGTGTGTAGAGGTTTCTAGTTTAAAAGTAATAATTAATACTCACTGACTCAGCCCAGACTAGGCTACAGAGACACACGTACAGGATAGCAGCTTTCATCTTCAAAGATTTCTATGGACAGAGCAATAGAATGACAGAAATGTTGTTATTTAAGCTATAGTGTTGATGATCATAGTCTACAGCATCATTAACTGTCCTACTTAAATACCACAAGCAAATAATTTCTTCCTTTGAGAATCAGATGAAAAGATGCAATGTGATTCAATATGTCTAATATTGACTTATAAGACATGGGATCCACTCCAATGTATGTTTGTTTATGACGTCATTATTCCCGAGTGTCTTTCATAGTTCCTTCCTACTTTTTATCCTCACAACACCACTCTTAGATGGATAGCTTGAGAAACAGTGATTGCTCCAAGAAGTTCCAGTGTACTCCAGAGCTCAGTAGGTATTTGAGTATGACCTAATTCTTTCCCAATACTCCAACCTCTGCATATTGTGGATTGTAACTCCTATAATCCATGACTATCAGCTACCCTGGCTGGGACTAATGGGAGCTATAGTGCCAAACATTGGGAGAACAATTAAGTTGCCTACCCTTGTTCTAGCAGGCTCCATCTATGAATACTGTCAGTCACCTGATGTCCTAACTGCACGAGTCCCACAAGGTTTAATGCAGGGGTAGGCAACCTTTCCCCTTTAAGGGCCGAGGGACTTCAGCTCCCAGAATCCCAGGAACTATTGGCCAACATGGGACTATTGGCCAACATGCCTGAGGCTTCTGGGAGCTGAAGTCCCTTGGCCCTTAAAGGGGAAAGGTTGCCTACCCCTGGTTTAATGTGTATTATTATAGTCTTACAGCTATAAGGAGCTGCCATATACTGTGGCAGAACAATGCTCCCCTTAGCCCAGGGGTGGGGAACTTGTGGTACTCATGATGTTGTTATCCTCCATCTTCCATCAGCCTTAGCCAAATGCCTTGAGTCTCATTAATGGAAGAAAGGTGGGTTATAAATGAATAAAACAATGAATGAATGAACTAAGGAAACACATCCAGTGGGTGGGAAATATGGGACCTAGAGACTGGCAACATCTGGAGAGCAGCTAGTTCCCATCCCCTGGTCTGGACCATTCTGTCTACTCTGACCTTTCTCAGCCTTGTGTGCTATCTATTATTGGGCTATAACTCTGTCACCTCTGCCCCTACAGACTAGAGATAATGGGAGTGGCAGTCCACTAACATCCAGGTGCTAATGGATGGTGAAATTTACATTATTGTAACTGGTAATAGCTCCCAGCAGCCTTATGCATGCATCATTCTTCAGTCATGTCATTTCAGAAGGTTTGACTCTAACAAATAAGAATTCTGTCCACCAATGAGGTTTTTCATTCAGTCCCCAAATTTTCCCCACATTTTCAGCATTGCAGTAACTTAAAAACTTCATTTGACCATTTAGAAATACAAATTAGGTAACCAAAGAAAAGAGGCAGTCATAGTTCCCAGGGGAATGAGAACACAGCAAATAGAAGAGTTCTAGGTGCGAGCTATTTTTACTGTCTTTGAAATGTCAGAAATTTGGGGACATTTGGAGGGCAATGCCCCCCCCCCCCATATAGCTACACACCTTTTTCAGGGGCAGAATGTATAGCATTTAACCTTGGGCAGTATCAAAGTCAAGGTAAATTTTAAAGTTTCTGCATACACACTCATGCCAATGGGCTGAGATCCACCATTCTAAATGGATCCAAAACTATATAAAAAGCCAATGTGGTACAGAAGTGATTAGAATTCTGAACTGAGAATTAAAAATCCCAGTTCTGGTTCTCACTGACCCATAAACTTGCTGAGTAGCCTTGCAGGTAACCTGCAACTTTCTCTTGCAGTCTGACTTACCCGACAGGGATGTTGTGGGAATAAAGCAAGGAAGAGGATAACTATATAGGTTACCTTGAACCCACTGGAAGAAAGGTTGAATATACATGTAACAAAAACATATACTCTGGTTTCTCTTCAGATTGAATAAATCTTTCGCTTTTTACTAAAAGCATAAACAAAGAAATAAAACTCATTGTTTTTTGTAGATTTTTTGGGCTGTGTGGCCATGTTCTAGAAGAGTTTCTTTCTGACATTTCACCAGTATATGTGGTTGGCATCTGCAGAGATTGCAGAGATTCTCTGAAGATGCCAGCCACAGATGCTGGTGAAATGTCAGAAAAAAACTCTTCTAGAACATGGCCACACAGCCCGAAAAACCCACAAAAAACTATGGATGCCAGCCATGAAAGCCTTCGACTTCACAAAACTGATTGTAATAATTTATTCCAGTTATTTGTAGGTTTTTCAGGCTGTGTGGCCATGTTCTAGAAGAGTTTCTTTCTGACGTTTCACCAGGATCTGTGACTGGCATCTTCAGAGAACGCTGGCCTAAAGGCACCAGATCCTATTTGATCCTGGAATCTAAGCAGGGTCAGCCTGGTAATACTTGGATAGGAGATCACCAATGAATACCAGTTGCTGCAGGCTATATTTCAAAGGAAGGAACTCGCAAAATAAACTCTGAGTACTCCTTGCCTAAGAAAACCCTATGAAATTCATGGGGTTGCCCATAAATTGCCCATACATCAAGAAGTGACTTGAAGGCACATACGTACACACACTCACACAGTCATGGCTAAGGATATTCCATAAGCACTTTCTCTCTTTCCCTCTGATAGACACATGCCACACATAACAAGCTAAATTCCCTGGAAGCTTCTGGAAAAAATGGAGGACATTGTGCCTGTAATCCCTTAATCAGTTTTCTTTCTGCAAGGAAAGATATGTGAAATACCTGAGGTTAATCATGCAGAAATATTTCTGCGGATTATTCAAGTCCAGAAAATTGCACTGGGGAAAGAAAATTCCAAAGCCACATAGGCTTCAATCCTATACATATATTCCAAGAAATAAGTTCCATTGTACATAGTGAACTGCTGAGCTAACTAACAAAGCCTCCACACATTATGGCCGCATCCACAACATTTTTATTTATTTTGCTTTTATTTTAAAAATTATGTACGCTGCCTCTCTGCTGTGGTTGCAATGACTTGGCTTAGCAAAACCTCAACAAAATACTAAAACAGCAAATAAAATCAAAACAGGAGTCATTACACATAAACCAACAAGGACAATAAAAAGGAACAGAGAATCAGTAGCAGATCTGAAACAACGGTCTCAAAAAGGAAATAATAAAATAACCCAACCTCAGGAAATTCAACCAATAAATTTTACCTTTCAGTTTGGAAGAGACAAGACAAATTACT
Organism: Phrynosoma platyrhinos; assembly: GCA_020142125.1. Lineage (NCBI taxonomy): Eukaryota > Metazoa > Chordata > Lepidosauria > Squamata > Phrynosomatidae > Phrynosoma > Phrynosoma platyrhinos. The sequence continues at coordinate 16,298,915 of CM034708.1, read as the reverse complement.
TGACTCTCAAATGATAATATAATACCTTTTAATATATGTATACAGATCTTATTAATTTACCTCATTAGTTTAGATGTATGCACACTCTAAAACAAAGGTTAAAAAGCCTTGCATTCAAATAGACATAGGTTTTACAAACTTAGGCAAGCTCTTCCTCCTAAAATAAGTGGATTCAGCATTTGATCCTCAGTTCATTTTTCCAATTGTCAGCATTCGGCCTTGGCAGGACAGATTTGCAAACTTAGAGGATGGAAGCAAGGGTATTATGTTTAGCTGAATCAAAGGAAAAGTTATACTGCTCAAGGATAGAGGAAAGGAAGGAGGTTACCTTGTGTTTCCTTGGAGGCAAGGTATCTCCAAGTCCAACAATTCCTTGTAGGCTTTTTGCACACCTGGCTGAAGTTTAAGGTTTATGACAATAGCAAGGGCCAATCAACTCTGGCTGTTTTTAGCACTTGCCCACAAGATAACCAGAGGAGGGTAAGTTTTAATCTAAAAAAGTTCTTGTGGTGGAAGCCAGCCATCTAATGTTCCATTCGAGACAAATAAACAACATGCCAGTTATAAATACCTGTGGCACAGCTTAAGGTGTTTGATAGTAAGAATGGCATTTTACAATGGGGACTTCCAGTTCTGCAGTTAATAACTTGGGCAAAATTATATGTTTAAGAGAACAGCACAAGGGGATACTGCTAAAAATGGCAGTCCCATGTCACTCACCCACTCCAACAACTCATTTAACTTACCTTCTCTCCTGATGTAATTAGGATGACATTGCCTCTACATCTGAGCTTGGGAAAGTGTTACAGTTTTAACTACAGATGCCAGAATCCCCAGTCAGTATGGCCTATAGGCTTGTTGGCTGAGAGGCTCTCATAATTTCAACTGTTCCAATTTAGCAGAGACAGTCCCTATGAAATCTCTGTCATTCCAGTTTTTCAATTGCTTTTAAAATGTCCTAGTTTCTATCTCCTCTTCCCCCTTTGTCCACAGCTTTTCAACTGCTGCAAACTGAGTTCAGAGAGGAGAGGAGATTGTGGGATCTTGCCCTTCCCAGGAGGTTTAAGCAAAAACTAAAGATCTGGAACTTCTCCCACACTCTGATGTTGCTTGTCCATATGCGTCCTGGTTTTCATCTGTGAAATATTTGAGAGTATGGATTCTGAAAGTGTTAAGTCTACAAAAGTAACATCCCCATGTTCTTCCTTTAATTAGCATCTTTTTTCCCCTGGCCAGAACAGGGACAATATACCACTTTATTGGTGCCATCAAGGACCTAGAATAAGTTACTTTTAACAGAGGGTTAAGGGAACATAATATGAAGCCAACATTTTGTGTGGAAGGATGTGTTCTTTGTAATGCGTTGTTCCAGCATGAGTGTGGTTTTGTACATTCCAGCCTATTTTATCGTGGGTGTTAAAAGGAAGGTGATTGAAGGAGGACTACCTTGCGTGAGTCAGAAGAGCTATTATGTCCTTCATTTTGTCTATCTGGAAGGCAGTTTTGTTAATTTGCTGTAATTGCTACTTTTATTGAGTAAACACAAAGTAACTGCTGCTTGGAAACTTGAGGAGCTAATTAGTCTATTTTTCTTGAATATCCATAGGCAATCCTCTTTGTCAGATGCATCAAGGTGATATGAAACATGGTAAATTAAGACAGAAATGGGTTAAGCAGAATGAAGCTGAAGAATAAGATGGCTCATTGCAGAAAAAGAAAGAAGGAAGGAAGGAAGGAAGGAAAGAAAGAAAGAACTCTGTTTGATTTCTAGAAATGTACCATAGTAATCACATGAAAACCAAAATGTTGCTGGAAACTAAAATAAATTGCAGAATGAGAGCAACTGGGATCATGAAATAAAATAGTTCTTATAGTGAGAGATTTGTCTATAATCTCCATTTAAAGGGATGCTGTTAGATTTGTTGACTGAGTCTCATTTTGCTAAGTGATTCTAGTTTTGCATTTTGGTACCTCCATTAAGATAATAATCATGATGTGCAGTTGTTTTGCTGGCATAAATCATTGCTATGGCAGCAACTAAGGAGTGAAATATGATGTGCATGTATCATATAAAATGTTTTTAATTAATTTTAACATGCAGGCATCATTGTAATCCATCTTACTCCCAGTTCATTTCTATTCATTCCAGATATTATCAGCCAAGGAAAAACTACACATGTTCCTGCTGAATTGATTTATATAAGAATTTCTTGCTATTTTTATACCAATATATCCTGGTTGTAAAACCAGGGTCAAAGAAATATTACATTGATCAACAAAACACAAAGCTAGATAAATACTTCTTATAAGTCACTTTTTCTCAGTTCATGGAACTGGTAATATTCATTCTTAGTGTTGTGGTGACATATTATAGATATACTACACTTGATCTTAGCTTTTTTATTTTTTTATTTTTTAAACAGACCTTCTAAGTTTGGAAAATAGTAAAGATGTAGTGCACTTGGGGGTACGGCCATAGTGTAGATCAATTCGTGTCTGTTTAGTCCATTTAAAAATCTGTATACTACTTTAGAGTAGTGTACATTTTATATACAATATTGTTTTATCATACTTTGACAAGTGTTAGGGGGTACAGCCGTAGTATAGATCTGGCCAGTGTTCAGTTAGCCTACTCATTATGAGCAGTTACATATTATATTATATATATGATTATCTTACTATACTACATTGTCAGAAAAATCCTCCTATTTTATAGTTCTTATAGTTTTGTAGTTTTTAAATATATAATGTGTTAAGAGTATCTTATAATGTTTCTGTATACAATATGGAGAAGAGAGTGGTAACCAAGCTGTAATATTGCTTAGCGTTAATGCTTGTAAGTTAGCAAATGCCTCATGGGGAATAGGTCAGGGGATACAGCCGTAGTTTAATAATGTTTCGTGTATGATACTACATGGTATGGTATGGTACTATATGATGCTATACTAACCTATTTCACCAAGGTTAGGGGCAATTCTATCTATTATATGTGCTCAGATGATTATATAGCCTTATTCCCGTTATTGTACAAACTGGTTCTGTAAACCAAGAGGTTAGAGTGATTTGCATATAGTTACCGGTAGGTTCTTGTAAGAAATTATTGTATATAACTAAGATGTGTTTTAATGTAATTTTGTGCTGGCCAAACAGCCATAATAAAGAATAGATTACATTATAGATGTAGAAGCAATTCTCAAGCAGTGAGTGATGGGAGGCTGAGGGAGAACATATAAATATTAGTTGTTTGGTTCACAAATGAAGCAGTGCACTTGCCTACTTAAAGAGGGATCATATCACACCTTCAGCTACAGGGTTTAAAAGTACTTAGCTGCACCATTGAATGTGAGCAGTGGTAGTCCTAAAGGATCAGCTTGCAATTTGGAAAGTATACATGTTGCTGCTGGTAGACTATGGGGCTATACAGACCAGCCAAAAGGGATAGCCTGGGGGTGGAGTTGAGGCATGGCGACTGCATGCTGGCTTCCCTGAATCCACCCCCATGTTGTCCTCACACCACCCATTCAAACACATAGTGGGCCACGTCAGGGCACTCCCTTGATGCAGCCTTCATACATGCTGTGCCAAAGGAGCACTGAAAAGCCACCACCACTGCAGCAAGCCCCCCAGTGTGTCAGGGTCTGGTACTATATTGTGCCAAAGTATCCCCCCCATAGTTTCCTGGAAGTTCACCATGGAACATCATCCAGTGGCTTGAGAACCAACACTAGCCACCATATTGCGTATCACTGTTTTAGAATGACTTTTGATTTAAACCAGCTGTATGGTTTCAGAATCTCTGCAGGAATACATGTGATAACACAATTTATGTCTGTGATTTCAGTCACACCAATAGGGCTGTATTGTATCAGGATATGTTTGTGAATGTTTTAGGCCAGGGTATGGAGAGTTTGCTTGAGTCATAAGGTGGCAATATACCTCCATAGTTTTGGTGATATATTCCTTGTTAATTTTTAAAAGAATTCAGTTGGAGACATCACCACAATGTCCTGTTCTACAAGCTTATCAGGGTTGTGGAGGTGATCCTGGGCTCCCAGTGTTATGCCAGCAGAGAACAAGCTTTGGCAGGTTCCACCAAACTGGCAAAAATATGGTCTCCATGATGGATTATAGTCCAGGTATGTGGCTCTGTGTGTGTGTGTGTGTGTGACAGAGAGAGAGAGAGAAATGGTGGCTTTGCCTTCTGTATAAGTATCTTGCTCCCTCCAATGAAATTTGCCTTCAGTCCCCATGGAAGAAAGTGTGACATTGAAAATTGTTCATACCTAGAACTCTTCTATTTGCTGTGTTTGCATTCCCTTTGAAATGTTGTCTATCCCTTGTATTGGACGTCTAAACTATTTTTAATGTTCACTGAAGTGTTAAGGTAGTGTAATGCTAGAAATTGGGAAACTGAAGGACAGTTTTATTTTGTGGAAGAGTAGAAATTTTAGTTGGGAGGGCAGGGCCCTCATTTTGTCCTCCTGCCTCCACCCCAAGCTACATCCCTGGTGGGATATGAATCTGATGATGTACAATACCCTGCTTAGCTAAATACAAAGAGGCTCATCACCAGAAAAGGTGCCCTTGGCTCACATCAACTATGAATGAAATAATTGTGATCTGCCTTGGGGTGGGGTACTCTTACCTTAATGGAATTACCAATTTTCATCCCATCCCACTAATCTGATCACTGTTAAAGCACAGCATGGGGATGCTATCCAAGACCCATGCAAGCTACTTTGATATTCCCAAAGGCAAGACAGGATAAAATGAAATTGTCTCTGTGTAATCCTTTTATTTATTTTTCTAAACTCAAAGCCAATCCAATTTGTACACTATTTCAAAACTCATCTTGGCTTTAACATAAACACAAAGACAGAGCATACACAGCATACAACAAACCTCAATTTGAACAATAATTCCATTAAACATATCATATTGATTTGCACCATGATTTTTAAAAAACAAGATCTGCATACTCTACAAAAATCCACAAAGGATAAATGAATACTGGTCAAAAGCACATTTTTGACAGTCATACAAAAAGAAAATATTTTCATATTTAGAGATAATGTCAGACATTAATAGTCTATCTTTCTCAACAAGCACCATGTTATATTAGGATGCTTCTTCCTGAGTAGACAAATGTGAGCAATTGCTATGCAAAACGTTTTTACAAACTATGCCAAGAGATTACTTATTTTCTTCACTGATTGTAGTAGTAATCTTGGCCATAAACATCATACCCATGCCCTTTGTAGTAGCTATATTCATCTTCATATGTTCTGAAGGTATCCCCCCGTGGGTATCCATTATCACTCCCATAGTAATCTGTTTGAGTTTCATAGCCATTTTCATAGCCAGTGGTGGTGGTGGTATCATAAGCCCATGGGTCTTCAGTGGTGGTGTCATATTGCCATTGATCTTCAGGGGTAGTTTCAGCATGCCATTGTTCTTCTGTGGTAGTTTCATATTGATCCTGATAATCTGTGGTGGGGACCACAGTGGTGAAAAGAGTGGTTGGAATGATGGTGGTCGCTCCATTCTCTTCTCCTCCTTCCTCTTCCTCCTCCTCTCCGTTGCCACCATTTCCATTTTCTTCTGCAGTGCTGTTGGTGCTTGTACCATTGACACCACTCCCATTCTCGTCCACTTTCTCCTGTTCTTCCTCCTCTTCATTTTCTTCCTCCTCATTTTCATCACTGTCTTCTTCTTCCTCTTTCCCACCTTTTTCTGGAGCTTTGTCTTTTTCAGCCTTTTTAGCACCTCCTTCTTTCCCTGGTTTTCCAAGAGGCTCTTTTCTTACTGGCACCTGCATTGAAACATTAAAAATGGGGAGGGGAAGAGTTTTCTTGGAGTTACAAACCAAGCAGCAAATCTTGAATTTATGATCAAGGAACTGATTCTGAGAACTTAATAGAGCTTGGCCATTCTTTGCCCCAGTCTAGAAATGTGAATTTTAAAAAACTGGAAAAATTCAGGGAAGAAAAACCAGGGCTTTCCCCACATTTTTCCCCAAAGTCTCTCCCCCCCGAAACAATTAAAAATTAAAAATGGGGAAGCCTAGATGAAATTGAAAATAGAATATTTTTTTAAAAAAATGGGGGATAAAATGTTTAAGACAATTGATTATTTTCCCAAAATTATTTCTAAAAGCCATATAACAGAGACTATATGCATGATTTTATGGAAAACAATGTACATTATACAAAGATATCTTGTAACACTTTTGAGACTAACTGTACAAAAGAAAAGGTAGCATAAGCTTTTGTAGATTAGGTCTACTTCTTTGGATGCATGGAGTGACTGACTCCCTTTGCATACTGATATTCTAGACCAGGGGTAGGCAACCTTTTTGAGCCAGGGGCCAGGTTGCTGTCCCTCAGACAATTGTGGGGGGGGGGGGGGCGAAGCAACATAAATTAATATAATATGATATAATATAATATAATATAATATAAATATTTTTAAAAATAAATAAATAAATATACATGCACACTCTCTCAGTCCCAGAAAAGCCATGGCAAAACCCCTGTGGAGATTTTGCCAAGAAAACCCCAAGAACAAGTAATAACAATAATAATCAATATCATCATGGTGGGCGGCGGTGGGGGGGCGGTGGCAGTGGCAGGCCCCCGGGCCTTAAGTTGCCTACTCCTGTTCTAGACTATCATGGCTATGTCTCTGAATGTGCAGTATGTGATCATTGCAATTCCTGGTAATAATTTATATTTCTGTTTGAGAGAATGAAGCTTTATGTCTGCTTGCCACTCTGGAGAACTAGAGAAGACAAAGAAACCTGCTCTGTTTTACTAATCTTGAGGGTTTCTTCTGTATTTATTGTTTTTTGCCTGCTTCAGATAAACTATCCAAACCAAGGAGGTTCCTTTCACTTCACAGAATGTGCAATCTGTAATTACTGTCTGAATAAAATGTACTTTTAATAGTTTTTTGTGGGTTTTTCAGGCTGTGTGGCCATGTTCTAGAAGAGTTTCTTTCTGACGTTTTGCCAGCATCTGTGGCTGGCATCTTCAGAGAATGCTGGAATGGAAGAGAGTCGGTGTATATATATACTGTGAGACCCTGGGTAGGGAGGAGTGATTCCCATGTACTTTTAATATATCAAACATGATGATTTTGTACCAAACAAAATTATTTAATTGTGTTTTGTGCTCCTAAAGTAATAAAGTATCTTTCAATCTGCAAAGGATGCTAATATCCCATTTTCTTCATTTTTCTGAACTTTTCCAAACCAATTCCCCAGAAAACTTTCTAATCCTGCAAACCTGGGGGTAAAAAACAACAAAATACCCAGTGTGTTCTTGTGGATTCCAAATTTCCAGAAATTCCATATCTGCATCTAAACAATTTTTCATGTTTTTTTTTTAAAAAAAAAACATCTGTACATGGCATTGGGTTGAAACAGAGGGACATTGTTTTTACAACAGTACAAGGGACATTGCTACAAAATGCCTACATTACAGGTCTAGCATCATGTGGATTCTGCAACAGTACATGATTTTGAAGAACTGAAATGAGGAACTGCCCTAGTGTATGAAAATTACATAATTGCTTTTTATTTTTCTTTTCAAATAGAATTCTACAAGTTGCTGGTCTGGAATACAAAATACACTTAAAGTGAAGCCAAATGGAGTGATGTTCTCCTCCATTACATTACTATTACCATGTAACTTAATCACACTTTACTGCAAATACAAATATAAACAGTTTCTTATTTGTTATTAGTAACGTCCAAGCTCTGTCACCTAAATATGCAAAAGGCACAGCTCTGGTTAGTACTTGGATGGAAGACCACCAACAAATACCAGGTGCTATAGGCTCTATTTTAGTGAAAGGAACTAGTGAAACTACCTCTGAGTATTCCTTGCCTAAGAAAATTCCTGGGGTCACCATAAATCAACAGGCAATTTGAAGGCATGCCGTGTACACACATACACAGTTCAAAGCTTTAGGTTTTAGCCATGGTGCAGATTATTTTTCAAAGAAAAACTACTAGAATCACCATTGACTGAGCTAGATTGCAAATATGGCATGAGGAGAAGCAAAGTTTTAACACTTTTCCCTGGTGATGTGGTCCTTATCAAAACAGCTAATCCTGCTCTGATCATTTGCAGTATGGAGAAAGCTCCCATAGTTGCTCTTAGGAGGAATGTTATGGGATGGTGTGAGGCAGCAGATGCCTTCAATGAGATAATAACTTATACGGCTTTCTTTTTATTGTATCTCTTTTAGAAGTCCACATTATCTTACCTGCTTAGGAGGTTTGGAGTCACTAACACCCTTCTTATCTACAGTTGGTGGTCCACTAGGAGCCTCAGTGGCCTCCTCATTCTCCTTTCCACCTTCATTTTCTTCATTTGACTGACCCTGCAGGAAAATTAAACACCTGTGATTACAGTGGAGTAGACACAGGTTTTTGAGCAATAACTACAGTCAACTCCCCATATCCATGGAGTCTGCATTCACGGATTCAACCATTCACAGATTGAAAATATATTCTAAAAAATATTCCAAAAAGCAAACCTTGATTTTGTCATTTTATATGATGAACACCCTTTTACTCTGTCATTGTATATAACAGGACTTGAGCATCCACAGATTTTGATTTTTTTTATTTTTAATCAGGGGACTCAAGGTAGCATACAAATTATTAAAACCAATGAATATTAAACACTGTACAAAATCATCAGATATATATGTATATATTTATAATTAAAAAAATTCATCCATAGTAAAACCATTTCAACTAAAAGTTGAAAAAGCAGTGCTATGGTGCCACAACAAGCTACAATTTCCAGAATGCCATAGCACTGAGCTATGGCAGTCAAACTGGATTATTTCTGCAATGCAGATGCAGTCCAAGTGAGCTTGTGGAGGTAATGGGACATAGAGAAGAGCCTCTCCCAAAAAGCTCAAACAGGTTCTTATTGAGTCTTTCAAATAACCTTGATCTGAGCTGTGTAGGGTTTCATAGTTATAACCTGCACTTTGAATTGTGCCTGTTAGTGGGATGGTTTTAATGGGCAAGATTTCCATTTATTTCAAATTTGGGATACCTAACAAATTTATTTTATTTCAATTAGCTGTAGTAAGAGACAGTAAACCCACTACCTGATATTTGAAAAATGAAGCAATCTGAAGTCCTGGATAAACCCTGATCTCAAAACATTTGCACTGGCACAGCTGCCCGCCATGCTGGCATAATCTCATGTTTGGCAGCACTACTCTGGCACCACAATTGGTCAGACCAGGCTAAGTCCTTATATGCTGGTGAAGCACTTCTTCAGATCAGGTGGTTAATGCACTTAAAATAAGATGTAATTCAATGCCAGTGAAAACCAAAGTTATTTTCCTCTCTATTGAGAGGGCTTGCAAAATTGCATGGTATCGCTGGCTATTTGGATAGCTATCAGAGGACATTATGACCTCTATAAAACAACAGTTATGGTCTCATTTATTCATGTTGCAGAAGTTTTGCTTCTGTTGAAGCTGGACACAGCCAGGAGTAAAACCATTGAAAAGAATCTGAGAAAGACAAGGGCACTTTTTGAATGTTTTTAAGTGACATCCTGATTCTGAATGCACTGAAACTTTTTAAAAAGAAGCCTCCAGCTGTCGATAGAGCAGTTATGTCTGGCAGTGACTGTGGGTCAAAACACGCTGGAGAAATAATCCAGTTTGGGACTGTTTTAACTGCCCTGGATCAGTGTTAGGGAATTCTGGGAACTGTAGATTGTTGTGGCACCAGAGCTCTCTGACAGAGAAGGCAAAAATATCTCACAAAACTACAGTTCCCATAATTCCCCTAGTATTGAGCCAGAGCAGTTAAAGTGATCTCAAATTGGATTATTTCTCCAGTGTGTTTTGGCCCTATGTGCTTATGAAGAATATTCTTACATCCCTTGCAGTGGCAGAACCAAAACTGTCACCCGAGTCTTCCCCAGCAGCACCAGATATTTTTTAGGCAGCAGAGGGTGTAGAAATAATGCAGTTTGACACCGCTTTAAGTGCTGTAGCTCCATCCTATCAAATCCTGGGATTTTTTCAGGGTCTGTAGCCTTCTCTCCCAAAGAGTACCGGTGCCTCACAAAACTACAGATCCCAGGATTCTGCATGAATGGAAGAACTACTTCTATGTGGAAACTCTCATTTCATTTATGGAATAAAAGGTAGGATCCAACCTAAGAAGGATGAAGCAGGCTTGTGTAACAACAAGAACAAGCTTTCTAAGGGGGGGATGCAGACGGGCGGCCATGGGCCGCCCTGGGAAGCGTCGGATCGGGGCCGAGGCTGCCCCATGCCTCAGCCCCGATCCTCCCTTTCGCTGGATGGGAAAGGAGAGCTAAAATAGTGCTCCTTCCACAAGCTGTGAAAGGGGCACCCGAAGAGCCGCCATATGGCTCTTTTGCGCCTCTTCCGGATCAGCGTGTCTGGATGCTGAGCCGGAAGGACGTAATCGGAGCACCCGTCATGTGGAAGAGGCACTCTGGCAACCATTTTCTTAAGCCAGAAAATTCCCAGCTTTGAAAAGAGACACACTGAGCCCCCCTGGGAGTGGTGATAGACCTGGGCAGCAATTTTGGTGGCTAAATCCTTCTGAGCAACCCATTGTCTTTTTATGCTAGTTTTGGAGACTTGTGATGGTTTGGGGTAAAAGAAATTCCCCAAAATTAGTCTGAATAAATTAATTGGGGGGGATATCTGTTAGGTTTGAGGGGCTTCTGGGTGGGGGTACTGTGGGCTGTACATAGCCCATGGGCCACACCTTGGCCACCCCTGCTTTAAGTATTCTAGTAATTAAAAAGTTACAGTTGTCTCTCCTTCACTTACAATGTAATTGAATACTTTTGTTAATGAGGAGAAGAATTAATAATAATAATAATAATAATAAAATTTATTTATACCCCGCCCTC
>CM034708.1:16267866-16287881 GCA_020142125.1 Phrynosoma platyrhinos | reverse complement strand
GGGGACTGAAGACGGGATAGCTACTAAACAGCGATCCCGTCTTCTTTTTTTTTATTAATTACTTACTATTTTATTAATTACTTATTAATTTTTTAATTAATTAATTACTAGCAACTAATTGCTTACAAGGGCTACAAATATTTTTTAATGTTTTTCCTCAGAAATTATATTTGTATAAATGGACAAAAGTCCTATCTGTTTTTAAACCTCTGGCTGCCAAAAGCTTTTGCTATGTCTCCAAGGATTACTTCTTGTTTAGATGACTTTGGGGTGTAAAAAACACTGCAGTCAACCAGAATGGAAACTTGTGGGCAGTTAGTAATCCTCACCATGGCCACTTGCAGAATACAGTCTATAAAAGCAATCCTGGTTATTTTCTTGTGCTCTTTGGTTTATTTTCACCAGAACCAAACATGTCTCTTACCCCTTCTTCTTCTCCTTCTTCCTCCTCTTCTGAACTATCCCCACCATATCCTTCTTCAGATGAGTCACTGTTAAACTAAAAGGAGAGAAAATCATGGTGCTTTCCCAACACATCTATCACAAAATAACAAATGCCTATACACACAAAAGTTATCAATGGTCTTCTTGAAAACAAGCCTGTTCCCAATGAAGTCAATGTAGGCGATACAGTGCTTCAGAGCCCTGTCATTAACTGTTCCCTTAGTGTTCTTGGGAGAAATGAAATATATAAGTCAGGAGACAGAGAAACTAACAAGATAATTTGTTTCTAAAGATAAGCAAGGGCTGCAGTTTTTGGTTTGGTTTTGTCTTTTTTTTTTTTTTTTAACTCTTCCACCCACTTAGAAATGATACACAGCCAATGTGGTATAATGTTGTAGTTCTCAGCCTTTGGTTTTCCAGATGTTTTAGTTTTCAGTTCCCCAAAGCACCAGTCAGTATGGTTAATGGCTGGGACATCCAAGACATCTGGAAGACCAAACGCTAAGAACCACTACATAGCCTGTGTTGAAAATCTCTCCTTAACAATGACATGGTTCATCAGCAACCTCCAGCTCTTAGTCTAATATTGTATGAATAAAATGGGATGGACACATCCATTCCATCCTCAATGTACTGCTGTGATCAGCTGAGAAACAGCAAATAGCATAATCAATGAAAATAAGCCTATAAATCACAGAGGACTCCCATAAATCAGTGGGTAAAGAGTAATAAGGGGGAGACATGTTGACAGGCCACACAGTTATGTATAGGACTTCAGCTTCACAGTTTAAAACCAGAAATGATCTGGTTTTGTTCTGTGGTCTGCTGATGCAAAAGAGCCAGTTTGCTATAGTGGTTTGAGTGTTGGACTAGGACTCTGGGAGATCAGGGTTCAAATTCCTGCCCAGCCATAGAAACTGTTTGGATGGCCTTGAGTCACACTTTTCAGCCTCAGGGGAAGGCAATGACAATAAATTCTTGCCAAGAAAACCCAATGGTTTGACTGTTGGGCAGGGGGGGGGATGCAGACAGGTGGCCCTGGGCCACCCCAGGAAGCAGAGGATCGAGGCCGAGGCTGCCGGACACCTCAGCCCCGATTCTCCCTTTCGCCACCTGCAAAAGGAGCTCTAAAATAGTGCTCCTTCCAAAAGCCGCGAAAGGGGTGCCGCAAAAGGCGTGGCGCACTTCTTTGGCGTCTCTTCCGGCTCAGCGTGTCCAGGCGCTGAGCCAGAAGGACATCATTGGAGCGCCTGTTGTGTGGATGGGCCGTTGCTCCGATGACATCCTCAGGAAGGGAATGAGGCGCCCAGCGTCCAGCTGCCCCTCCCCTTCCTGGGATTGAAGACTGTGCTTTTCACCGTCTGCATCCCCCCTAAGATTCTGGGAGTGTGTATGTGTGTGCTTTCAAGTTGCCTGTTGACTTATGGTGACCCCATGAATTTCATAGGGTTTTCTTGGGCAAGGAATAATTAGAGGTGGTTTTGCCAGTTCCTTTCTTGAATATAGCCTACAGCACCTGGTTTGCATTGGCATTCACCCGTCCAAGTATTGCAGAGGAGTGCAGAGGCTGACTCTGTTTAACTTCCCATATCAGACAGGATCTGGCATTTTTAGGTTATTTAGGTTGGCTGGGATTTTGGGAGATCAAGGTTCAAATTCCTGGGATGGCAGACATGCGGCCTTACAGAGATATTAACTCCAGCCATCTGTCACTATCAGTAGTTTGATGGGACTTACAGTCCAGCAAGTGGGTTTAGCTCTGTAAAAGTCACAAAAAAGTATTAATTTTTTCTCCTATTTTTCATCCATTTTTTTATTTTGAAAAACAGAGGGACACACGCCCCCCCCCCCCCAGTGACTTCTACATATCTGGAAATTTTATATCTCTAAGAAGGCCAAAGGTTCCCTCTGGTGACCCTATTTCCTTGGCAAATTTCCTCAGAGGGGATTTGCCATTGCCGTCCTCTGAGGCTGAGAGATTGGATTTTCATGGCTGAGCAGGGATTTGATCCTTGGTCTCCAGATACATAGTCCAATGCTCAAACCACTATACTACACTGGTTTTCAGTATGGTTGTAAAAGCATATACCTTTTGCCAAGCAGATTTTTCCAGTGCAACAAAAGACATGCTTTTACAACCGTTTCCCTCAAGAAGAGTAATATCTACTGTGCCCTACATGTACAACTGGAATATTGTATAGCACTGGGTGAGGAAATGTTATTCAGTCCTGAGTATTCAGGGCTGAATAAACCATAATCCAAGCCTACAGATATTTGGACGGTGTGTCGATATTGTCCTTATTTTTGTAATTAGAAGACAAACAAGAGAGATGGGAATAGAGTTCTTTTCTAACACTGCAAAGTCATGGATCAGGATAAAAATATCTCTGTAGCCGAGACATGCCAAACCACCATTCTGCCCAGGCATCCTTCCCAGAAGCAAGACAATTTTTAGTTTGTTACATGAGCCAACCTTGAAAACATGCAATTAACAGCCCCCTGTCTTGCTCTCTTACAGTCAAGAGACAGTGACCACAACTCATCCATAAGGAACTGCAACATGTATGAAAGCTGTATATAAAGACTGTGTTGCCTTAACTTATATTTGCAGAGAGAGAGAGAGGGTGTTGTAAGAAAATAGAATGGCTGTTTCCAGAGCAAGCAGTTTTTGCTCATGTCATCTTTCCCACTGTCTCTGTGGGTCAGTACTGCTGGGCTAGCAGTAGTTGGGAATGGGATGGGGGGAGTTTGGAAGTTTGAAATTCCTAAATATGCTGCCTTGTTTCCTCTGACTCTTTGTTTAACTGGTTGTTCATACATACAATTGCCATCTCTCTCTCTCTCTCTCTTTCTCTCTCAGACACATCCTTTTAGTACATATTGGGATTTTCTAAAATCTCATCAGTTTTCGTAGTATGGAAAGAACCTATATCTGCAGGAAGACTTTCTCATGGACTTCATAGCCTTGATGGTTCTGTATTGTCGTTATGCCATTTCTAGATGGCTACACATAGATAAAATATACTGTATCCTTTCAGTACTATAATACAAACATTACTTAGGGCTAAAAGGCCCTTGAATCTCATTTCGTTATAGCATGTTTCCAAAATCACTGGTCACATTTTAAAAGATTTGGGTTTGGAATATATTAAAATGTTTAGAAAGAACTTGCATTTACCTGGAATCTTTTCATAGGTGGGTAGTGGTAAGGATATCTGTGAAGAAAATACCTGTATCTGTTTTTGAATACCTGTCAGAAAAAGGAAGGAAAGCATTTTTAGTTTCAGAATTTAAGAATAATACCAACATGTTATTTTTTTTTTTTAAAAAAAAGTCAAGATGTCAACATACTGCATTCTCTTCTGAATCTTCAGCCTTAAATCGTCTTCGGAAATTTTTTACCTATAAGGAAAGAAGAAGTTACTTAGGGTGAGTGTGATTATCTTTCTGTGAATGTTTACTTGGGTTTGGGTACAGGCCACACTGATTGCTAGCTGAAGCAGGCATCCTCCCTGAATCAGGAGTACATAGATGTTCCCTATACATTTTTTGCTTTATGTTCTGCATATTGCTGTGATGTATTACTTGTCCTTTTGCCCGCGAATGTCACTAATGTTCAATTCAGCCGCTCCAACAAAAAAATGAAACAGCAGCAAAGTGACACCTAGAGACAGAAAAGAATAGTAGAAGGTCCGGCAAAGGGGAAAACAAGACTACTGAAAAGAAGTGAGAGCTCTGACAACCTATTTATTATTGGCTGCAATTTCTTGGATGCTACTTTTAAATCCACATGGAGCCTTTTCAATCAGTAGGAAAAGGAGGGGGATCAAGAAACTGGGTAGACAATTTGACCAGTAAACATTCAAATTTCTTAATACTCCTCCAGACAATTAGCCAATCATCAAATTTCTGTGTCTGCTCACTAGTGGCTCTTGCAAAATCTTATTGTTCTAGCACAGGGGTAGGCAACCTAAGGCCCGAGGGCTGGATGCGGCCCCCTGAGGCCTTTGGACTGGCCCCAGGCTGGTCTTGCTGCCACGGCTGCCGCCGCCACCACCGCTGCCCGCCATGATGATATTGATTATTGTTGTTATTACTTGTTCTTGGGGTTTTCTTGGCAAAATCTCCACAGGGTTTTTGCCATGGCTTTTCTGGGGCTGAGAGAGTGTGCATGCATATTTTTTTAAATTTTATTTTTTTAAATTATTTTATTTTATTTTATTTTATTTATTTTTGGTGCTTCGGCCCCCCAATTGTCTGAGGGACAGCAACCCGGCCCCCAGCTCAAAAAGCTTGCCTACCCCTGTTCTAGCATAAAGGGCCAGTGCACCTGCTCCCATCCTGCATGGAGGTGAAGGAATGCTCTTCAACTGGAACCATTCAACCCATACAGTCCTTGGGATTTCTTTTGGTTTGGTTTGGTATGGTTTTTTACTGCCACTTATTGGGACATTTTTTAAAAAAATCTAGCTTTTAAGTAAGAATAAAATGCCACTTCTCCAGCTGGGAATGGCCACTGAATGTTCTGCAAGAAGGGAAATGTCATCTGTTTGTTTGCTGTTCTTGTTGTTTTTAAAATGAGAACTACAACAGGTAGAGCAACCCACAGCAATGTTTACTCTGTGCACACACAAACACACATATACAAACACCGGTGCATCAAAATAGTAAAATGAATTTATCTCTATTTGTGTAGGAACAGAAAATATTTTTTAGATAAAACAGCAACTAATAGGAAAGAAGAGTACCACTTCTAGATAAAAGCAACATTGTGACAAGAGAGCGAAAGAGATTATTCCACTCTGTGGTAGGTGCTCTTTTCTTTCTTGTGAATGTGGAACACAAAATAACATGGGGCAATCAATCAATCAATCAATAATTTATTATGGTCATAGACCAGCTTAGTGGGGCTACCATTCTGTAAACTCATTCTAAATGTATGTAATAAATAGACTAATGATTCTGATTAAAAGGAGGAGGACTTCTCTGTGTAAGAATAGTGCAAACTTTGGATGCATAATGATACAAGTCTGCTTACACACTTTCCAATTTTTTGTTCTGTACAAGTATGGTTACCAACACCTCAATTCAAAAGGATCTCAGGAAAGGGAAACATCTCAGAGGACAGGCAGAGCTGTTGCCAGTCAGAGTATTTGCCCAAAATGACTCATTTCACTGGCTTTATCCAGATGACATTGAACTGTAAGTAGAGTAGGAAATTACATACTGGCTGAGATTCATTGAAGTTCATGCTGGCTGGGGGACTCTGGAAGATGTTTAAAGAAGTAAAATGTTTCCAAACTCTGGCATAAGTGATGGCTACAAATCCCATGGCATTTTTCTGTCAATAGTTTTGCCACCTACAGGAAATAGTTGTCATGCTCTTGTTCCTTGAATGCTAAGTATGTCTCTGGTCATCTCCAGTAGGATCATGCTTAAGAGCATGGCATCTCCATCCCCCCCCCCAAAAAAAATCCATAACCATCATGATTGGAGACAACTGGATAAGTGGTTCACTCCTGTTCACTCCTACCAGTACCATCATCATGACTATGTGACCTAACCAGATAGGGATGTGCTGCCAATATGCATAGTTTTTTTTTTTTTTAAGCATTTCAAATTCCCCTACACTGGCAGAGACAACTGGCTGCAAAATTCAATTGCTGAATACAAAACTGAAGGGGTTAGTAGCATTTACAAACAGCTGCTTTCTGTTTTAGCTTCAAGGCGTGTGCATAAGATGAAGCTTCTTTTTTTTTTTTTAGTTCTGAGTATACCATCCCTAGAGTGGCTGCTGTCTTCATTTAAAGAGGATAGTTCTCGGTAACAATGCATCCTTTATTTGAAGAGCTGCCAGTCCAAGTTCAGTATAAAGGTAAAGAAACTTAGAAGAGAGAACAGCAGGGGTCCTGAAGTTGCCCATCAGGCACACCGGTCAACTAGGGCCCTTCCACGCCGTACAATTGTAGCACTATGATTCCATTTTCACTTCCATAGATGGACCTGATGGAATCCTGGAGTTTGTAGTTTGGGATGCACTAGAGCTGTCTGGCTTAGTAGTCTAAATGGTGACCCTGTAAATGAGACCTCTCCAAGACCCCCTGTTCTCAACCTTTCTTCTCAGGTCCTGCAGCTTCAGGCCTGTGACCTCCCTGATGAGTCTAGCTATCTGCCTTGTGGTTTCTCTCTTTCTACTGCCTGCTACCTTTCCTAGCATTATGGTCTTTTCTAATGAGTCATGTCTTTTCATGATGCGGCCAGACAGCCTCAATTTAGTCATCTTGGCTTCCAGGGAGAGTTCTGACTTGATCTGTTCTAGGACTCATTTGGGCCTAAGCAGATGGGCAGCCGTGGGCCGCCCTGGGAAGGTGAGCCACGGGACCGAGGCATCCCCATGCCTCGATCCTGCGGCGCAGCCGTCGTCGCCCCTGGAAAGGAGCGCTAAAATAGCACTCCTTTCATATGTCGCCGAAAGTGCACAGCAAAAGGTTGCGGCGCACTTTCAGCGACTTTTCTGCTGCAGCATGTCCGGACGCTGCGGCGGGAGGTCCTCCTCGGAGCGCCGGCCATGTGGAGGGCCGGCGGCTCCGAGGACGACCTCGGGAGGGGGAGGGGGCGCCGAGTGTGCGACTGCCCCTCCCCCCTTCCCTGCGCCGAAGACGGCCCAATAAGCCATCTGCTTAGGCCCATTTGTTTGTCTTTTTGGCAGTACAGTCTTCTTAGCATTCTTCTCCAATCTCAAAGGAGTTGATTTTCTTTCTGTCCACTTTCTTCACTGTCCAACTCTCACATCCTTATCTGGTGATGGGGAATACAATGATTTGAACAATTCTAATTTCAGTGTTCAGTCCTCCCTTATTTGTTGTTCCTGTTGTGTGCCTTTAAGTCATTTACCTTCCCAATATATCTAGTCATGCTCTCTGAGGCAGCAGAGAACTTACCTGCCAGAACCAGAGCTAAAACAAATTACCTGGGACCCTTTCACACTATGATTATACTACCATGATTCCACTTTAACTGTCATGGTAAAATATCCTATGGAATCCCAGGATCTACAGTTTAGGAAAGGATATATAGAATTCTCAGAAAGAGAGCTCTAGTATCAAACTACAAAGCCCAGGATTCCATAGAGTGCAACTATGGCAGTTTACATGGAATTATAGTACTATGGTTACATATTGTGAAGTGGATTAATTGATCCAACTGTAATGCTGTTTTTCCAGTCCAGAAAAAAAAATTCTTTAACAATTAAAATACAGAGCCAACAAAAACAAACAAAGAATTATCATTGATCAACTAAATAGCAGGCCTGTTCATGCCATTTGAGTACTTGCTCACAGTGCATCCTACAATAGGTAGAGAGTGGTTGTTTTTACTCACTGAGAAAGCACAGGCTATTCCCAGAAGGCAGAGCAAGATGAGAGCTGTCCTCATTTTTTCAGATTTCTGAAAAAAGAAAAAGAAAGGCATGTACACTTAGGACAATCATCTAGACAGGAAGGAATGAGGCATTTTCACGAGGTTATTCCCATAAAGTCACAGCTTGTTTCAATTCTCTGTTCAAAATCTCCAGGTCTTTGTGGTCAAACACCACATAACTATGGGTAGGGAAACATCTCAGCCTTTCAAGAATCTCTGCAAGTTTCCTTTGCCAGTGGAAGGTGGAATATGCTCAGCAATTTCCTTTGGCCACAATGCTATATGCTGGTTGTATGTGTAAGTTGAACAGAAGGTCAAGAAGCCAGTAAAAATGGCATGAAAAGTGGATTCCTTGTATCTATGCTTGGCCACTAGTCCTCTATGGCATCACACTGAACATGGGTAGGGGAGCATGGGTGTGCAGGGGCAGAATCAATGTTCTAAGCCAGGGGTAGGCAACCTTTTTGAGCCGGGGGCCGGGTTGCTGTCCCTCAGACAATGGGGGGGGGGGCGAAGCACCCAAAATAACTAACTAACTAACTAAATAAATATAAAAATAAAAAAAATATTTTTTTTAAAAAAATTAAAAAATATGCATGCACACTCTCTCAGCCCCAGAAAAGCCATGGCAAAACTCCTGTGGAGATTTTGCCAAGAAAGCCCCAAGAACAAGTAATAACAACAGTAATCAATATCATCATGGCGGGTGGCGGGGGGTGGCAGCGGCGATGGCGTCAGGACCAGCCTGGGGCCGGTCCAAAGGCCTCGGGGGGCTGCATCCAGCCCCCGGGCCTTAGGTTGCTTACCCCTGTTCTAAGCCCTTTCCCCAGTTATGACACTGCATCCATGCGCTTGAGAATGAACACTTGTTTGAAAGGAAGAGAGGAAGTTTCCAAAGTGGGCAAGATCATAGAATGACCCAACAAGCCACAGCCTTCCCATCCTTTCCAATTATCTGGTGCTTTGCTTAGAGGAGAAGCCCTTCCTATAAGAAGAACAGCTGAGAGAAGAGGGGAAGCACTTGGGTGGACAAGAAGGTGAGTAGGAAAAGAAAGCCCCCACTTCTCTTTTGTGCAGGTGAGTGCAGCTGAGTGATGACTGACAGGGATGCCCCCTTATATCTATATCTTGGCAGAGCATGCTGTAACTCCTGTGAATTATTGGCTTGTTCCAGTGCATAGGGAAACCTTAAAAGAAGGGTTGTTCTTACTAGTTGGGTTCAGAAGGAGAGGGAGAGCTGGAAAGGGGAGGTTCAGGAGTAAGCTCTTTTGACTTTGAATAGGGGAGTAGGATTTTCAATTACAGTCAGACCTCTATATCCACAAATTCTGCATCTGTAGATTCAACCATCCACCTCTTCAAAATATATATTTTAAAAGAAATTCCAAAAAGCAAACCTTAATTTTGCAACTTTATATAAGGGACACTATTTTACTAGATCACTGTGTATATAATGGGACTTGAGCATACACGGACTTTGGTATCCATGGGGGTCCTGGAACCAAACCCTAGCAGATACCAAGAGCATATTGTATGTATTTAGGAGAAAACAAAAGGGTAAATTCTTTACAGTGGAATACCTGTTGTGTATATCTTATATTTAGGGCTTTAAGATTTGTCTCCAAGGTTGCTTACAGAATGTACAGAACATTTGTACAATTAGGTCTTGTACTGGCACTTCATTAGATGCATGGGACTTTTGGAACATTGAATATGTGTTCAATTGTATATGCTTTCTGTATATATATGACTTAAATTGTCATTGTTTCTGCAATATTTTGGGGGTTAGTATGGGGCCAGTCATAAACAAAAATACAATGCGATATAATGACAGTGACTTGAATGACAGCTGATGACAGTAGAGTTGGAAGAGGGAAAAATGCATTTTAGACTCTCAGATCAGTGCCAGGACTGGTTTGAGGGGGCCATGCATGGTTTGAAGGGACCCTTGGCATGGGGCCTTTGAATGCCTCCATTGTTGTGGTCCTAGCTTCCATGTCAGTGGATGGGCATTGTTCTTATTTATTTCTTCCTAGACATGACAGCAGATGGTGGTTCTCCTGGAAGAGTAAAGCAAACATAGTGATGGTACTCCTCTGATGATACTCCTCTGGGGTATTGAAATTCCCCACAACACACTACAGTGAAGTAATAGTGCTCCAGGTGTTGTGGACAAGCCATAGCAGCTTTCCAGCATTTATTGGGTAAGGCCAACATTTCAGAAGTGGCTGGCCTTCAGCCACTGTGCATGTATACTACTTGCCAATGCCAGGCTTGCATATCATCCAACATTTCACAGATAAAAATTAGGACACATATGGCCAAGATGGCAAAGGTTCTTAATGAGGAAGAACACATAAGCTAGGAGAGGCTGCATCTGTTTGCTTTTGCCTGAACCAAAATTCCATCTCCTTCCTCTGCTGAGCTAAGAGAGTGAAAACATCTTTTGAACATTGAACTCATGTTGCATCAATAGAAATGAGCTGAGGAGGAAAGGGGAAAATGGGAGGAAGAGAGAGAAACTGGGACATTCTAAAAGTAGCTGAAAAAGTGGGACAGCAGAGGATTAATGATGACTGTCACTGCCAAATCAGAACAACTGGAGGGTATGGGCTTGTAAAGTGATGCTACTACCATCATTATGTTGATATATAACATGGTTACAGGCCTGTTTCTGTGACCTATTGTTCCTTCTGTTTTGGTCAGGATTTGACATGACCAGCATACCTTCTGGTTTTGTACGTGTGATAATGACAAATTCTATTTTGCACAGGAAAATTGCATTTTACTCTGTATTAGAAGAAACCTAAGGCAAACAAACATGAAAAATATTGTACTTGCTGGCACAGCAGCTGTCAAAGATGGAATCAATGAGATGTTGTTTCAGAGGACGGCCACCAAACTTTGCCCTGAACTAAAAAGCAGCTCCTTATTCTTGAACATCATGATCTCTTGTTACACAATAGGCTCCTTTTATTTGAGCACCACCTCCCACCAAACTATCTGTATTTGGTGTGGGCTGTTTTGTTTTTTGAATTTGGCAGAGTGGCAGGGAGGCTTCCCTGAAGCAGCTGTGCTGATTTTTTCTGGACAGGATATAATCTAAAGTTAATTAAATGTAATTGGTGACCTAGGTCTGCAAGCCTCAAACCTCAGAACAGTAGCTGAAGTGAGCCCACATCCAACCTTAGGGAAAACTAACAGAAGATGGGAACTTGATCTTACCAACAGGTAGAACATGCTCTCTTAATGGACTGACATGTCAACCCATTCCTACACCACTGATGTTACAATATTAATATTTATGAGGTATGTCCTGCCAACCCTTAAGACCAAATTAATCGTTCAGTGTATTGTACAAACGAGTTATGGATATTCTGTAATGAATGACAGTTATTAAAGCTTTGTGTGCATTCATTTCTCCTTTGGAATAATCCAAGGCCTAAATAAGCAGCATATTTAAATTAACTGATATTATCCATTGGTCTCTTCAACATGAACTGTGAGCTAATAAGTATCTACCTATTTGTATTATATCCCAAAAGCAGACAGAGCTGAGATTGACAGATAATGCCCAGCATCCTGTTGATCAGTCCTACCTAGAGTAGATCAACTGAATCAATTGTTAAATGGTTAAAGTTAATAGTTAAGGTTAATTGTTAATTGTTAAGGAACCCTAGTGACACAGTGGCTAAATGTTGGTATTGCAGCCACGATGTTGTGAATTCAATTCCAGGGCTCCAAGGTTAATTCAGCCCTCCTTCCTTTCATAGGTTAGTAAAATGAGTGCCCAGCTTGTTGGGGGCAATTGGCTTACAGATTGTAAACTATCTAGAGAGTGCTGAGTTCACTATGAAGAGGTATAGAAATGTAAATGTTATTGCTAATGGTGGGTCAACACATATGTAAATCCAAGTAATTCCATGTGTGAAGGCTAATGACAGGATTTAAACCAATGGTTCCCAAACTTTAGTTTAGATGTTTTGGGCTTCAGCTACCAGAATTCCTGATTTTTGGCCAAACTGGCTTGAGTTTCTGGGATTTGAAGTCCAAAATACATAGAGGACCAAAGTTTGGGAACCACTGATTTAAGCCATGGTCTTGCTTAAGTCAAGCAAGTGTGTTCATGGCCAAGGTGGCATTTGAACTTCCTAGGTAACCTCTAGGACAAGTGTGGGTAATAAATGTACCCAAATCTCTCACAATAGCCTGTTTGCTAGAGCTAATGGAAGTTGCAGTCTAACAATATTTAGAGGGCCACACATTCACAAAGCGTGCTGTAGGAGAGATAATATTTGCCAGCCTAAGCCCTATCTTCAATATAAGAGATAGTAGCAGTCACCTACTTGACAGGGTTGTTGCAAGGATTACTAAAATAATGCATGTGGAATGCTTCAAACATACAAAACGCTGACTGAATGCTAAAAGTGGTTACTTTATTCTTTACAGTTTTATCATATAGAACTAGGAAATAAAAATAATTATTATTGTGGATTTTTCCTTGTCCCCACCATTGCTACGGGTAATGCCATAAAGTAAAGCCCAGTCAAGACTCTTTAAATCAAGACTGCTAAGAAATACTTTCTTTTAGGGCTTTTGCAGACTGCTAGAAATAGTGCAAATTGAGTCCATTTTAACTGCCCTGGCTCAGTGCTAGGGAATCATGGGAACTGTAGTTTATTATGGCACCAGAGCTCTCTGACAGAGAAGGCTCAATGTCTCAGAAAAAAATACAGTTCCCATCATTCCCTAGCACTGAGCCAGGACAGTTAAAGTGGACTCAATTTGCACTATTTCTAGCAGTCTGCAAAGACCCTTAGTTTGCATGAATCCCATTTTATTATTTTTAATAACGTGAGATTAAAGCAATTGTGGTACAGTTATCTAGTAAAACACTCTGAATTAAATAACAGATGTCATGCCCCTGAGAAGCTCACAGTTACAAAGTGAAATATAGATTACCTTCAAGTAGAATCAGAATACCAGAAATCCATGGGCTAAAAAGTAAGGTTAAAATGTTGTTGCTTGCAAAGAACCAAATACAGTTGGCAGTGACTTACCAGTTTGCAGTCCTTGTAGTCTTGAAGTATACAGGCTAGTCTCAAAGGACTCGGGGGACAGAGATTTAACAGTTCATCTGTTTGTTCTTGGTCATCCTACTGGGATATAAGCACTATTTTTACCCTCCACCAGCCAATCATTGCTTTCCTAGCATGATGTCAGCAAGTGGACTCTTACCAGAAAATCTCCAAACTTCAACATTTTTCTAGTCCCAGATTTTCGTTTATAAACATAAAGTGTCATTTTAGTGACCAGGGTTTTGGATCATTCCACTTAATTGAAGGGTTGAGCCAAAGATGAATAGATTTGGCCACTGAGCTGTATAATAATGGTCTAGATTTAAATTAAACTAAATATTGGGAAACACAGAAATCTTTTTTTAAAAAAAGTTTTTTTTCTTTTGTGGGAAGGAGGTAGAACCATTAATGGGTAGAGAGTTGCTTTCTCACTTTTCTCCTGTGGAGCTGTATGCAAACAAGTGAAATGTCTGAGATTTAACTCATGTAAAAATGAATTGGAGTGGACTCAGGTGCTGAAAGGACCACTTTTCACATCATATTTTTCCTACATGAAGCTCCTTCAGATATGGTAGTTAATAGCATAGTTAACATTTATATGGTGGGCTTCGTTTTGAGTGTGGGAAGCACTACATATATATTATCTCAAGGTGAAAGAAAGTTAAGGCCAGAAAAGCATGCTTCAGACAATCATAAGGTATTCTAAGGCCTCATTCCCACTATGATTTAACTCAAATTGCTAATCAGGTTATATGTAGCTTGTCCCCAACAGGTTTCGATCCTGTTGAGCTTGGTTTCAGTTGCGATGAAGCAAGGCAAATGCAAAAAATCCCTGATCTTTTCTGACAGTAGCTTCCTGGCAGTTCTTTTGAAAGGAACTGATTCAGAAGTGTGTTCAGCACGTGGGAACTGAATTGCATCATTCTGGAGAGGAGGGATTAATGGCAGAGGGGTGTTTACCATCCCGACTCATTTTTGGGTAAATCAGCCATCACCACCACCCTCAGCGCTGCCTTTGTTTGCAGTGTGACCTATGGGTGATTTTCCTCCCTTCCCCACAATTTTCCCCAAGGCTGATGATGGCTGGCCAAAAGGAGGGCACAGACCCCCAATCCCCCCCCCTTGCCACTGATAACGCACAGATGATTGACATGCATTTTGAAGGGACACAAACTAGTGGGAATGACAATCATGCCAAAAAAGAAGTGATTACAAGGGAATAATGAAAAGATCTGCTTTCATAGTGGGAATGACAGATCTTTTGAAACTGATTCACTGACACGGAGTGAAGGCAAATTGCAAACCGGTTTAAATGTAAGTGAAAGGGAGCCTAAATCATTTTGATACCTGAGCACAGCAACAAATAGTATCTCTTTTCCTGTTTTTCCAACAACTGGGAAACCCCATCAGAAAGAATAATAGACCAGTTAGAATTTTGCCCAATTTTCTCCTGATACAGGAAACCCGTAGACAGAAAATGGAAGGAGGGGGGTTGTTACCAAAATCCCTTGTATTTTTATTTAACAGAATAATCCCTTGAACACACGGAGAATACTGCAAAAGAATATTCATTTTTTCCTAGAACAGGAAGAAAGCTATTATAATTATTCATTCTTGCAGTTGAGGATGAAATATTTGAGGGTTTACCTCCCTATTCCACCCCCACCCTACAGTCTGACCAACAAACAGTGGCCAAGATCCTATATCAAGGATGTGAAGTGTAACTTTGTGCTCAATGAGTCACATGGTAATCACCATGTTGCCTTGTTTGTGAGTTGCAATGTTGTGTAACTATAATTGCATCAAAATCAGCATGGATATCTGCATGTCAATACACACTTTCATGTGTGTAATGCACAGGCACATAAATGTGCAGTTGTGTGCAATGCACATGTGCAGACATGCACAATGGGTAGCCATGCACAATACCTCTGCATGTATAGCTCACAATTTTGAACTGAATACAGGCACTCTGGATTGCACAAACATGTCCAACCATATTTGCTGAGGTACTTATAGTGTGTGCAACTTCAACAGGATTCCAGCTCTTTTCTCTTTTCTCTTCTTTTAGAAGAGCCCTCCCTCCATTCCATCCAGTGTCATCTGAGGGAGAGACACTAGGCCCAGCACCTTCAGGCCTAGTGTAAGAAGAAGAGCCCTCCCTCCATTCCATCCAGTGTCATCTGGGGGAGAGACACTAGGCCCAGCACCATCGGGCCTAGAATAGGAAGGAGGGATGGGATTTGAATTTGATTTATCTGCTTTGTTGTTTGAAAATGCTGTACGCCGCCCTGATTGCCTAGCAGAGGGGCGGGATATAAATAAAAATTATTATTATTCTGTTTATCCTGGGTGGGATCCTGTTAATTAGCCCCAACCAGAGCAGATCCTTTGAATCAATTCTTAAATAATGATTCAGCATAGAAGTAAATCCAGTTGATTTGATATATTTATTCTAGATGGGACTAACAATAGGATTAAGACCTCTGTATCTTAGCTGGCACAAGTCTTGTCAAAATAACTTTTAGTGTTTTTTTAAAATAAATTTTAGTTCCATATAAAATAAACACCAATATACTACATACACTACAATAACATATACATATACATATACATTCATACACATACATTTAAGCTTCTTAATAAAACTATAATAATCTTTTTGTATTTATGTCACTTCCTTAACTTAACCCTTGCGTATTGATATATTATACTTAAACCCTTTTGTATAAACCTTATATTCTTTATTGATATGTTTTTCATTTCTCATTTTCACTATCCCTGGTGTTTATTCACACCTTTTTCTATTTATGGAGATGTATATATATTTCTTCATATATATATATAAATATGTATTTTTCCCCCTGATTTCAATTTATATCTTAATATCATTCATTCATTGGAAAATGAAAAACAAAATAATTTTTAGTACTGTTAATATTTTATTTTGAAATTAATTTTAAAATAGACACATTTTTTACTTTCTATGTCATGTTTCATTTTAGTTGGAATCACTGGGGGCTTGTGATTTTCATGTAAGTGGGGCATTGAATCCACTGGGTTTGCTCTCACCTTTAAATAACTTGTTCCATATGTTGACCCCCAACTCCCAAATAGGCTGGACACTTTGGATAGCTCCTTCACTGTTCAGACTGGAACCTAGAGTGGATTTGGATTCCATGTACCACTGCTATGGAAGTCACCAACATCTGTTTGGAGACTTCAAATATGCTCCAGACATGGTGGGCCCAAGGTAGTTTGCTGCCTGAGCCAAAGGATGGGACCCATCACATGTAGAAAAACTATCTAAATAAGCTGTTAAGTCTTAATTTAGTACTGATGACGAGGCAGCATCTGCACCTGTCCCTCCCCCCATTTGATGCCAGATGGCTTATTTTGCCCACTAATGGTTAAAATGATGTGTTTAAAATTCTGATATGACTTTCTGGTATGAACAAAGAAAACAAGCATCACTGGGGAGTACTAGAGCAGTTTGAGGGTAGCTTGGTAATTTTGGCTCAAATAAGTCTATTGGGCATGGCATAACCAGAGTCAGCAAAATATGATTTAACGAATAATAATAATAATAATAATAATAATAATAATAATATAGCCCGCCCCTCTACAAAGCAAACGCATTATAGAAGAACCTCTGAGAGCAAAAGGTACTGAATATTTTATGCATGTGGGCAGAGCAGCAGAATTGACTTAAATTAGCAAAGGCCACAAGTGATGGGGACATTGGATTATTTGGCTTTCATTCTGAAGCTGTGTCCTTCCAACACAATTCTAGGGTTGGCAACTGCTTGCTGACTCAGACAAAAAATGGCCACCTAAGTTCAGGACAACCGTTAAACTCCTTGGTGGTCTGACACTTGGCTGGACAGGCAATTGGCTCATATGAGGCTGGGGTTTTGCGTGGGCACTAGCAACTGAACTGTGAATGGCCTGGCGAATGTTTGCATTATGTACATAGTAACATTAACCGAAGCATCTGGATGCTTTGGGTGAACAATATAAAATATATAATTCTAGTATCAAAACAAGAGAATTGCAAACCTCAGAGTCTAGAATGCTACCTGTCTGCAAAATCCAGATGGCAATGTTGATTCCTGCCAACATAATTCCCGTAGACACTAGTTCCATTTTTACAGCAAGCTCACTATGATGGAAAGTAATTGTAAGCTATGCTGAAAATAGGAATCTCTCTCTTTCTTCTGGGATTGGAAAAAAGAAGATTTTTGTAAGAGGATCATTCATAAAAGTACCAGTCTTGGGTGTTCTGCTTTGAACCAAGATTAAAAATGAATACAAGTCTAGAGAATGGCACAAAAGTAACTGGTATTATCCCATTTCTGCTAGCACTGGGCCAAAAATTTCTTCCACATTTTTCCTGACCATTCTCATTTAATGTAAGATTAAAAAAAGAAATTGCTTTCACAATGTTCAAAGAAGATAGTCTCAGAGAAATTCTCATGGGTACCATGGGGGTTTGGGGTTTACATTACCTAGTTATATGATTTTCTCTGTTTATGTAGGAGGGATTATCCTATATTTCATTGTATCTTTCATTATTGCACCATGCTTCAGTTAAAGCCCAGGGGAAGACATCCTGAGGTCATTCCACACTTTTGGGGTCAGAGAGTGCAAGGCAGATGGAGAGGATGCAAAGCAGAGCTTGAAATGTTACTTATTTTTTTAAAAGAACCAGTTATTTTACTCATCCCCCAGGTCCTTACTGGTTAGTGTTATCATAGCAGTGAAAGTAGCTTGTAGAATTGCTCATCACAAACATATTACTATTACTGTATATTTGTGATGAGCAATTCTACAAGCTACTTTCACTGCTATGATGACACTAACCAGTAAGGACCTGGGGAATGAGTAAAATAATACTGTGCCACTGAAAAATGCAAGAAAATGTTCTCTGCTTCTACCATTCTCTAATAAACATGGCTTGGCTTGGATGACATTGCTTGGACTCCCAACCAAATTACCCACATAAGCACAATGTATCCTAGGTTTGCCGGTTCAGGAATGTTTCCTTGGCATCACTGCCCAGGTTGTCACTTGGTGCTGGGGGGTGGGACCTATGGGTGGGACTTCCAGTCAGGGCATCGGGAGGGGGGGGCAAAAGGGCTCCTTCCACCTGGCTGCCATGAACCACTCTACTTATAAGAAGAACAGCACACAGCAGGGAGGCGGGTTTGGCACACTCCCTTGGTGTTACATGCCATGCCGCCGGTACCAAGGTGGGATCAGCACTTGGCTCCCTTGGTCCACCACTTCATTCTCCTCATGAGAACAAAGCAACAGCACTGAGGTGGGGGAGACAATGGGTGTCACCTCTCTTCTGGGGTGTCACCCTGTGTGGGCCGCACCCCTGCAATCCCCTAGTGACACCACTGGATTGTCCCAGGCTCTAAGGCTTCTAGGCTAAAACCTGAGACCTAAGGACAGCCCTAGTGATAGCATCCAATATTATACATTATTAAGCAGTAATCACATTTGTTCACAGCTTGTCATTCCGACATACACATGTGCGCACACAGAACACTTATTTAGTTA
This sequence comes from Phrynosoma platyrhinos, assembly GCA_020142125.1. Classification (NCBI taxonomy): domain Eukaryota; kingdom Metazoa; phylum Chordata; class Lepidosauria; order Squamata; family Phrynosomatidae; genus Phrynosoma; species Phrynosoma platyrhinos. Next base: position 16,269,372 of record CM034708.1, on the reverse strand, counting down.
GGCAGTTAGAGAGAAATCTTAACTAAAGATGCTGTCCCTAGATCAATGTTAAATGAAATAATTTTATTCCTTTTGCTGACTTGGGGAGATAGGTTAAGAGATACTGAACCTAGTTTAGTTGCTTCTGAGAGCCAGTGTGGTGTAGTGGTTTAAGCATTAGATTCTGACTCTGGAGATCAGCGTTTGAATCCCAGCTTGGGCATGTAAACCCACTGAGTGACTTTGGGGAAGTCACACTCTCTCAGCCTCAGAGGATGGCAATGTCAAACCCCCTCTAATGAAATTTGCCAAGAAACCCCATGATAGATCCCCCTTAGGGTCGCCATAAGTCAGAAGCGACTTAAAGGCACACAACAAAAGTTGCTTTTATCCAGAAGGTGGATACAGGGCAGGGCAGAGCAGAAGATAAGCTGTGGTGCAACAACAACTAAGAGAGAAGGAGGAACCTAACTCTGCTCACTTATTAGAGTGGAACATAAAAATCTTAAAAACACATGCATAAATAAAAATGGCCTGCCATTTAGCCAGAGGAAGCTGTTGTTAGAGAAACATATGATCATTTGAACACATCGAACTGGTTGCAATATTTATTGGATCTATTCCTGATCTTTGTGCATTTTAACAGAAGGTGTGGAATAGAGCCAAATGCTTTACTGTCCTATGAAATGGAGCAAATGAATCAAAAGCTACAGAAGAAATAACCAAATCAAAGGATGAATTGTAAGACAGACAGGGGTGGTGAGGGTGGAAGATAAATATACCTATTATATTTTCTCCAGAACAGTTATATCATAAGGAATCTAGCATTTTCCTGGTGGAGAACATAATTTTATCTGGTTTCTGCAAAAGCCAGTGCTAAGTATGGACAACTTGTCAACAGCTATGAATTTATTTAGTTATTGCATTTATGTGGCTGACAATTAAGGGGAACCTTTAAATGCTCCAGGATAGACCATGTTAATAATTGAGGAATCCCACAGAGATGACTTTATGACTGGAATTCTTAAAACTAGCAAAGCAAACAGGAGGGGAGGAGGGTTGGGATGACCTATCAGTTGAAAAATAACCACAGAACTGAAGAATGAGGCTGACTGTCCTGTTTCCAAATCAAACTGGAAAACTCAGTAGGACAGGAAAACCAAGGTTCTGTCACTTCACCTTTTTTTTTTTTTAACTCTAGAGAAATGGTTTGTAAACACTTGGCTAGGAATCCCACATTTGAATATAAAAATGGAGATGAATGCTTTGGAATAAAATCATAGAATCATAGAATCATATAGTTGGAAGAGACCACAAGGACCATCCAGTCCAACCCCGTGCCATGCAGAAATTCAAAATCAAACCATCCTGACAGTTGGTCATCCAGCCTCTGTTTAAAGACCTCCAAAGAAGGAGACTCCACCACACTCCAAGGGAGGTGTTCCACTCTTGAACAGCTCTCACTATTAGGAAGTTCTTCCTAACGCTGAAGTGAAATCTCTTTTCCTGTAGCTTGCATCCATTGTT
>CM034708.1:16253165-16263277 GCA_020142125.1 Phrynosoma platyrhinos | reverse complement strand
TGATGACCAGTCCCTGCCATTTGCTGGGTAGCATACAGGTAAACTGAAACCATGAAATACACAACAGTAAACGATGGTGAAAACAGCAAATAATAGAACCAAAACAAAGCAATGCATGGTATGAAATCAGCAAAATAAAATTGTGTTAACATCTGAAAGAGTTTAAGAACTAAAAAGAGTTCTTAAAATGTTTGGGTGTTGAAAAAAGGCTTCACTTGGTACCAAAAAGGCATAGGTATCGGGCAAGGATTTTTGGCTAAGACCAAAAAAGCTGCTCTCTTATAGCCCGCCCCCCCCCTTAGTCTACTCAATTTGGCAGCAATATTGAGAGGAGGACATTTGATGAAGACCATACAGATTAGATATTTTTGCTTACTGATTTATTTAATATCAGAGATGGCAATTAAAGCATTGATATAAGTTAGGTTAAAGTACTATATTTGGTTTTTGTTGTTGTTTTAAAAAAGAACCCACAATTTGTATTACTTCCTGCCTAGTATTTGTTTTCCTGGGACACAGCATTTTCATTTGCTATGTTGTCTTGATGCTTTCTGTGACTTTACTGATGAAACACAACAGCAAGAACAGGAGACAGGGAGAGAGGAGCAGGAAGATGAAGTCTGTGGCACACTGCCTTTTAGTTCAGAGGAAGATGTGGCAAAGGAAGACCTCAGAGTGAGATGTAGTGGGGAGAAAAGGGCAGACAGACAGGCAACCCATTGAAAACATAGTTCCTGATCATGGTATTTCTTTCTTTAAACCAGAAGTATTTAAAATGACTTTTGAATGAGTGGTTTAAGGCAGGTAACAGCAAAGTAAATGAACAAACTTGTACAGAATGTGGGGTTCAGTGATTTGTGTGAGCAAGTCATATTTGTTATGAGAACTGGGGTGTGACAAACATGCCTCTATTTTCATCTGTGAAATGTTGGAAAGTACCGTAGGCATACCACAATATATTTGTTGCTCTTGTAAGAGGTCACCATTTTTGCTACCACAGGAGAAAGTGCTGCTCTTCTAAAATAAACTATAATGAAGTGCCTTTTAAAGAGCTGAGAGTGGTCAGATTCTGCAATTCATGTTTGTCCTCTTTGGCGTTTCCAGTTAGTAGCAGGAAGATATTAGCTTCGTTTTGCTGAAAGGCACCCCAGGATAAATATCTCTATTCCAGCAAAAGCTTCCATTTGGAAGTAGTGTTATTTCCTTGCATTAATCAGCTTTGGAGCCTCCTCAAAGTTTTTACTCTTCTCTCAAAAAAAAAAAAAAAATACTTAGCCATTCCAATGGCTAGGATTGCTTTTTTACAATGTGCATAACCCCAGGCATGGTAGTAGTGTCCTGCCAGAACGAATGTATCACACTAGTGTTGACAGTGACATAAAATTAAACCACTTGGTGTATTGAGGCATGGACTTCAAAGCCAAGCTGAGGCCCATTGTGCTCTTGCAGTGAACTTTAATTACAAGGAAGATCTCAAGCTCAGTTTGGGTTTCGATTGAAGCTCCAAGCCAAAAATACCCCACAGAATCTAAAGTAGACACTGTCATCCGATGCCAACTCAGCACTCTTGGAATGGAGTGGAGAAAAGAAAAGACTGAAGCACAAACTTTCACATTTTTGTGACACTGAACAAACATATTAAGCTGATGGATGTCTGGATTATTTTGTTACTTCGTTTTTTTAAAAAAAGAAGAAGCCCACTTAGCTCAGTATGTAGAATCATAGAGTTGAAAGAGACCACAAGGGCCATCCAGTCCAACCCCCCTGCCATGCAGGAACTCACAATCAAACCATCACAGTCTCTGTTTAAAGACCTCCAAAGAAGGAGACTCCACCATACTCTGAGGGAGTGTGTTCCTCTGTCGAACAGCTCTCACTGTCAGGAAGTTCCTCCTAATGTTGAGGTGGAATCTCTTTTCCTGGAGCTTGCATCCGTTGACCTGGGTCCTGTTCTCTGGAGCAGCAGAAAACAAGCTAGCGCCCTCCTCAAAATGACATCCCTTCACATATTTAAACAGGGCTATCATATCACCTCTTATGAAAGTAGCCACCTGGATAGGGTGGGCTGGGAAGGGCCAGGCCAATGGGTCAGCACCTGGTCAGGGCTCCCAGAAACTGCCTGACCAGTAGCCCTCCTCCCCTAGTTCTTGACATGGAATGAAGAAGAGGAGAGAATGAGGAATATGGCAGCAACTCTGGGGGTCCTTGAATGCTGAAAGGGAAGGTTCCCATTACTGGTATCTTATCTTATTTTATTTTATTTTGAGTATTTATAGCCCGCTCTTCAGCCACAATGGCTATCAGAGCAGCTTACAAATTAGTTGGGTTCCCTGCCCTCAGGCTTACAATCTAAAGAAACATGACACAAAAGGAGAAGAGATGGTAGTGGGGAAGGAGATCAAGTCCAGCGGCTCTTCTATCCCTCTGAGAGCAGGACCAAGGCAGATGGAGTGGAGGGAGTCTCTTCCTCTTAGTCTAGGCCCTTCCCTTCTTTCTCATTCTGTCCCAATGAAGGTGCAAAGGTAGAGAGGTGTATATGCATGTATTGTTTTTTGGGGGGGACTCTGGCACTTCATTGTGACCATTAACAGCTGCTCTTAAAAATCTGAACCATTTCTACTTTTTTGCCTTTGGGCCACCAGTCTGTAAGGGTCATCACTGTATAAATATGGGCACCTTTGATGAGTTCTGCAAGCAGAAACATCCTATGAGCTTCAGAAATCTGTGCATTGTGTTATACTGCCTACCAAGGAGACTACCGCACTAATTTATAAACTGGCTTACCTGAGCTGGCTTAAAATTAGAAATGGGCCGCATCCTGACAGTATCACACACATTTAGCTGCTGAAATCACTGCCCGGCTGCAGCTCGGCTTCATCGCTGCTCCAAGGGGTGCTTCTCATGCCTCTTTTCGAAGCAGGGAGTTTTCTGGCTTGAAAAAAATGGCTGCCAGAGCTCCTCTCTGAGCAGCGATGGAGCCAGGCTGCAGCTGGGTGGCGATTTCGGCAGCTAAATGTGTGCGATACTATCAGGATGCCATCTGCTTCTAATTTTAAGCCGGCTCAGGTAAGCCGGTTTATAAACTAGTACAATAGTCTCCCAAGTCTTGACTGTTGAATTCAGATTCTCTGTAAGTTTATAGACTCTACAGAATGTATTAAACTGAGTCTCACTCAAATCTCAGTGAGATATTCTATACCAGGGGTAGGCAACCTAAGGCCCGGGGGCCGGATGTGGCCCCCTGAGGCCTTTGGACCGGCCCCAGACCGGTCCTGCTGCCACCACCGCCGCCCGCCATGATGATATTGATTATTGTTGTTATTACTTGTTCTTGGGGTTTTCTTGGCAAAATCTCCACAGGGGTTTTGTCATGGCTTTTCTGGGGCTGAGAGAGTGTGCATGCATTTTTATTATTTTGTTATTATTATTTTTACATTTTTAATATTTATTTATTTATTCATTTATTTATTTATGGTGCTTTGGCCCCCCAATTGTCTGAGGGACAGCAACCTGGCCCCTGGCTCAAAAAGGTTGCCTACCCCTGTTCTATACATACTGTGAGATTTACAGTTTTGAGCTGTGTGAAGACTACACCAATTCAATCACAATTAATAAAATTGTGAAAGTAAGCAGCAGTTTGGAAGAACTTCAAGGACCCATGATATTTTCTACCTCATGAAATATATCTGTAATGATCTGGAGGCTCACAATGTGATCATATCAGAGAAAAATGTAGCCCAAACTTGTGGTTTTAGACTGGCTGGAGATATCTGCAGAGGGCCATGTTATCTCAGCAAAAGAGATACACATTTTAATTTCTGAAATCAAGTCAAGAGTTTTTGCCCTTACCGCCTAATCCAGGGGTAGGCAACCTTTCCCCTTTAAGAGCCGGGGGACTTCAGCTCCTAGAAGCCTCAGCCATGTTGGCCAATAGTCCCATGTTGGCCAATAGCTCCAGTCCATAATCTGAGTGAGGATGGAGAGGCAACACACCAGAATGGCAGAGTGAAAGGACACCTTCAACTGGCATCATGTGCTGGCAGTGATGGCAGCACTTTTCCAGGATCTTAAAAAGAAGTCTTTCTTTAGGTTCTCTTTTATTTTCCAGGATATCCTCTAAAACGGATACAAAATTCTCTTTATTTAGCTTCCATTAAAGCCATATCATCCAAACTCTTCTTATTCCCTTATCAAGGGGTTATTCAGATGGTGTAAATAATCCCGGTAGAATGTGGGTTGAATATTTGTTTTTCATATGAATTTTGAATGCATCTGACTGAGGGGTTTTTTTGGGGGCTGGGGGTTACGAAACCCCCAGAAAACCCCCAGAAATCTGGGATAATGGTTCTCAGGGTTTCTGTTTTCCAGAAAGATTCTCATTGTTGGCCAGGTGAATAACCAATATAGATAGACCCAGGATAAACTGTAATAAAACTCTGCATGTATTGAATATATTTTGAATACATCCCCATCATCGACTCCATCTTTATTCATAGTGCTGACACATATGGCTAACAGAACTTACAGAGTTGTGCACAGATGCAGTTCCAATAAAAAAAAATAGTGTAGACAACAAATTGGTAATGCATGGATGAGATAATTTGCATAGTTGTGTTGCAAAACAAAATGTGTAGATAATCCCCATGTTTCTCAACAGAGACCTCTAGTTAATCAGATCTCAACTCCAATTGTTTTATCTTCTGCATTATATCTTTCACATTGACCAAAACATACTGGCTGAAATTCTACATCAATGAGGCAGAGCTTAACTTTACCTGACAGTTGCACAGCACTGGCTCATTAGCAAATTGCAACATTGTACAACCAAATGCACATCACACATTAGAGTACATTGTACAACCAAATGCGCATCACATATTAGTGCTATATACAATGATGTGCACTGTCCACGAAGTACAATCTGTGACAATGTGCAATGGGACCACATGTGTAACTGTGTTTTCACAACCTTGAATTGAATACAGTTGTTCTGCACTAGAGAAAAATGTCCAGTCACTTCTGTAGGAGAACTTAAACCTGTCTATGGCTGCTGCCACATTGCAGAATTAATGCAGTTTGACACCACTTTAAATATCATGGCTCCATTCTGTAGAATCCTGGGATTTGTAGTTTGTTATGGCACCAGAGCTCTCTGGCAGAGAAGGCTAAATATCCCACAAAACTACTAATCCCAGACTTCTATATCATGGCAACTAAAGTGGTATCAAACTGTATTAATTCTGCAGTGTAGATGCAGCCTAAGTCCAGCAGGCTGCCACACATACTTTAAAAAATACTTGTGGTGCTTGATAGACATTGTAATTTTCTGCAGCTAAAGTAACCGCCCTCAGTGGAGCTAATTTCCTTCCTCTATATTATGCACTCAAATAGTAAAGATTAATAGTTTCCCCCCCAGCATTTAATGGTCCACATTTCCAGACAACTCTTACAAATGACTGTAGCATTCAGTAAAACAGCCAAGACAAAATGCTGGCCATCTTATTCATTAACAGAAAATACCTCTCTAAATTTAAACCTTTTAAAAATTATAGGATAAAACTGAAATAGGTTTAATGCACAGTAGAATTCACAGATCCTGCTACTCTGAGAGGATTTGCAGTTTCATGCATTAATCTTAAATCAGTTAAGCAAGACTAGCTTGTAGTTTTAAGTGCATTTACTGAAAAGTAAACGCCATTACATGCACAGGATTGCTCTGAAGGTCTGTTAAATGTATTTAATTTTTGAAATATGTGGAAAGCAAATGTATCCTCATTTAACAGGTCTGTGGTTTATGGCCTAATGGCCTTTATATGTGCATTGTAGGCTAAGTACCATGGAAATTTAAGTTACTAAGAGGATCAGGTTGGACATTTGCTTAAATACCCTAGTACTGTAACCATGCTTGTTCCACGAAATGCTAAGATGAGTTTAATATTAATGCTCACCAGTTTACTTTACTGTGGCAGAAAATAGGGAACTGATTACTTTAAAAAACATTAGCATCCAATTCCTGGCCACAGTTACTGAAAAGGAATTTTACTGAATTCACTGGGCTTTAGTTTCACATCAACATGCTTAATCTTGCAGCATGAAGCTTCTCTCCTAAACATACTGGTATTGAAGCCCTTTAAATAAGTATATTTACTCATAAGTAAAGCGGTTGAGGTGGAGGATTAACCGTCGCCAATATTTGTCTTTGAAGTACAGAGCAGAGAAGGTACTTGGGGAAGAAACATATTAACAAAAATTCAGCTTGGATGTTTTAAAAATGGGACTGTACAAAAATATTCTTGAACTCAAAAGAGATGCCAAACCACTATGCCATTGCTGAAACATCATTCTGATAACTCAGATCATTTTTAGCTGCTAAGGAGCCTTCCTGCATGTAACTGCATTCTAATATGAGAAAATGCACCTCTGATCAGATGGATCTACTGCTACCAATTCAGCACCTCTAGTGCAAATGGAGATCTGTTTATAGGTAGAACAGATTCTTGTTTGGTTAGCATTATAAATGCAAGTCTACTTCATTAGCACTTCCTGCACCAAACTGAAGAGCACATATCCTACAGTACTCTAACACTGAAGGGCACTTATCCATTAGTATTCCATATTCTTCAAATTTGGCAAAGCAAATCTCAGATGAAAACAAATGCATATAAAATAAACAATATTGAGGAAAAGAATGAAGAGAATTGCATAGATTAGTGAAAACAATGGATATACTACATCACCTAATTGGTTACAAATTGTAACTACCTGACCCCCTCCTCAAAACCCACCTTAACCACCAGCTGCCACATTGAATGAAGGAAAACTGTCTATATGGCAACTGGGGTGCAAGATGGATGACATTTCTGGCCCTCTCCTACCAGTAAAGTGGGCTGCAAAGATGATTTTTTATGGGGTGCTACTTCTGATTGTTGCATCTTGTTTGTTGGCAGGAGGGGGCTGTAAATAATGCTTTGTACATTTGCTGATTTCTTCTTCCCCCTGTATCTACATCTATACTGGGTGTTGATTAAAAATTGAAATCAGTTTTAAGAGTATCAAATTCTGTCCATCCCATTTATGGAGAAATCTGCAAATATATATTCATCCCTCCTGTTAGTGCACATGAAATCCACAATAAGATTACTTTGTGAACATGTGATGCCAGGGTACTGGAAAGCGGAAACACAAAAAGGAATAAAAGGACAGGCATTCTTTTGCAAGTTCTAGTGTCATTCAGAAAGAACAAAGCCTGATGTATATTACAGCTACAAATGTCTAGAAATTGCAGGTTTCAAGGATACCTAGGTACAATGGCTGAAGATTGCTTCAGTGTTCTTGACCCTCTGCTCTCAAAATGTGAAATGGAATTTTCTCTTTGGAAAGCATCTGGAGGAAACACAGAGTTCTTTGGAGGGATCCTGAAACCGTTTGTCCTTTCCTGTCTTATCAAGTCTTCAACCAGCAAAGGATCCTTCGTGATCCACATTGGTCCAAAACACACTGTAGAAATAATCAAGTTTGAGACTACTTTTACTGCCCTGGCTCAATACTAAGGAGTTCTGGAAATTGTAGTTTTGTGAGACCAGGATTCCCTAGCACTGAGCTAGGGCAGTTAAAGCGGTCTCAGACTGGATTATTTCTGCAGTGTGTTTTGGACTATTCAAGTTGAAAAGGTTCTGGCCACTGGAGGCTTGTGGTCCAAAATCAGGGGAAGCACACATCATTGAATTAGATGCTCCAACTATGTGGGCCACAGCTTGTCAGTAGTGTCTGCAGTTCTGATCTGGACAAAAGGAAGCTCAGAGGGTGCTGCTGTTTTTCTCATATTCTCTGCAGTGTGTTTGGACTGCTTGGTTCAGAAAAGGCTCAGGCTGCACCCACCATTCAGAAATACACTTTGGGCCTTTGCAGACTGCCAGAAATAGTGCAAATTGAGTCCACTTTAAGGGTTAGGGTTAGTGCTAGGGAATCATGGGAACTGGTTTTTTTTCTGAGACATTGAGCCTTCTCTGTCAGAGAGCTCTGGTGCCACAATAAAATACAGTTCCCATGATTCCCTAACCCTAACCCTAACCCTTAAAGTGGACTCAATTTACACTATTTCTGGCAGTCTGCAAAAGCCTTTTTACAACGTTTTAACTGTCATGACTCCATACTATGGAATTCTGGGAGTTGTAGTTTTGTGAGACATTTAGCCTTCTCTGTCAGAGAGCTCTGGGGTTACAGCAAGTTACAGTTCTCGAGATTGCCTAGCATTGAGACACAGCAGTTAAAGTGCTGTCAAACTGGATTGTTTCTATAGTGCAGATGCAGCCTCAGAAGCATGTTGTTCTGTGTTCACAGCAAAGAGGCCTCTCTGGACGTTTTCACACGGGGGTCCCTAAAGCCGGCTGGAGCCATTCCGGAACGGCTCCTGCCGCTGATTCTGGAATGGCTCCGTCGGCAGCAGGCTAATTCCTTTTGCAACCCGGAATTACCTTTCCGGCGCTTTTGCCGGAGTTAGCGTTGGTTCTGCCGGAGTGACGCTGGACTTAGGGCTCCTTGCGTTTGAACACATGGAGCGAAAAGCCAGACTGACGCAGTGATGGCACCGGAAGGGGCGGGGTTTGCCACCGCGCGCGTGTGAACACACGGGAAAAGGAGCTGGAGTGGGGCCGGACGGAGGTAGGATTGCCTCCTCAAAAAGCCCCGTGTGAAAACGTCCAAGGAGACTCGAGCATGCCTGACTTTTTGTTTCACCTCTCTGTTTCTTTCTTTGATCCACCACAAGGTCAATATTGTACTAGCTCTGCTGCATGATATATCAAATATTCCCATGTTCTATTTTTTTAATGATAGTGATGCCAGAAAAATCCAGTCCATATGTCAATGTGTGCAGCAACATTTTAAACAGTCAGATTAGTATGCAGATCTCTTCATACCCTTGAAAGACATGATTTGAAGGTGGGGTAGGGATGGCACAGAAAGTAGAGCAAGTTTAGAACAAGCTTGAGAAATACTGTTTTAGAATTATGCTTGGACATTAAGATGCTGCTTAAGGAGGTATCTCAAGACTGTCCCTAGGTGTTGTCCTGAAAGGGTGAAAAATGGCATAAGTGCAATCACACCAATGGTAGCTGATGTATGAATGCTTAACCCAGGAGAGGGAAACTTCTCAGAATCAGAAGGCCCTACTGGACAGGGACACACACACACACTGCAATCTGGTGGCAGCTGCCAAATTGGCCATGACTGAAGCTGCAACCAAAATTTAGTGGCAACTGTAGAGGCTCTCTATACTGAAAAAGGGTGCTAGAGCATCTCCCTTATATCACAGAGCCTTGTGAGAATGAAGAGCAAGAGTGTATTTCCCCTTCCTGAAGAGACAGGAAGGCAAATGAAGAGAGGAGGTTCCATGGTTAGAAGTGGCAGAGGTCAATGTCACTACAAATGCTTCATCAACTGGCATGCCATGAGGGCCTTAAAACAGGGATGCGGATGTCACATGCGGGCCATATATTACCCACCCCTGGTTTAGGCCAAGAGTTGCTATGCCCAGTAGCTAGCCTTTTTGGGTAGCTGTTGAGAACCCAACATCTGGGCAGGACCCACTGCTCCTGAACTGACTCCTTTTAATTTTCTCCCTTGCCCGTAGTATATACTAGGTTTATACTATACCTAGTATATTTGACATCTAGTGCAGAATATTTTTTATACTCCCCATCTCTCTTCAATAGCCTTTTCTGGGCCTGGTGGACCTGCTAGCCAGATGGGAGATGGAGGCGACTCCTTTTACTGCTTGGTCAGCAGAGCTGCCAGACCAGAAAGGTCTGACTGTGGTTGGGAGTGGATTGCTCCTATCTTTCTGGGTCTAGTATTGCTGCTGTCCTGTCCAGCAGAGCTGCTACACTTTGAAGTCAGCTCTTTCTCACCAGCACACTGGGTGACAGCCCCCTCTGAGGTGTCACCCAGTGCAGTCTGTTTCTTCACATTCCCCTAATGACACCCTGATTATAAGCACTGTCAGCAAGCAAGCTCTAGACACTCTTTTAATTTTGCATGGTAGAACATTTAAAAGCATGGTAGAAAATTTAAAAGCTAGATCAAGAGAAGGGATCTAGGAGTCCAGGTAGACC
>CM034708.1:16238125-16253065 GCA_020142125.1 Phrynosoma platyrhinos | reverse complement strand
GATGGCCCTTGTGCTCTCTTCCAACTCTATGATTCTATGATTCTATGACACATTTGCCCTGTTTTGTTTGGAATGCTGCCACTGACAGAGGCAGTAGTCTTGTAGGAGATTCTTTGCCCAATGCCCTCCATACGCTTAGAACCAACACTGAATATCTTGGGGAAATCTTCTCATCATATGAGTTTGGGAACCTGTTTGTCCCATCCTATGAGCATCAGAGTGATCTGTTAGAAGGAAGACTTCTTGATCTTTAAAACACTGTTACTTTCAGAGAATGAAAAAGTTCCATTGTGATTACAGCACCCATGCTACTTGGGCCACTGTAACAAAAATGTTACACCAAAATGTAACTTTTACTAGCTATGGCTATATTAAAGCAAGCTTTGGTGATGATTCATATGAAAGCAGCACAACAGTTCTAGAAAACTTTACCAAATAACCAGGCTTTTATCACTTTCTACAACCATGGCAAAGAGAGGACCCCTTAAATTATACATGACTTCTTTCAAAAACCAGTTTGTAAACCCAAGCTACATTTTCCTACTACTTTCCCCTTATTCCAATCCTAGTCTATACATACATTTTTTTTTGCTGAAGTCAGTAAGCATTTTAGTGAGAAAATGAGGGAGGGAATGAAAAATATAGGGATGACATTCTCATGTAAAGCTTCAGTATTGCCTCTGAGAAGAAATCAAATGTTTTCCAAAACCTGGAATGTAGAAAAGGTACTGTACTGTTTTTTTCTACCTGAGATGTCAGGATCACCCAAGAATTCTGGAAGGAAAAAAAGTTTTTTAAAAAGACTGCCAAAAATCAAGCTTTCATGTGAAGAAAAAGGGAGATATGTTACTTGGAGTAGATTTATGAGTTATAAGGATTGCAGCACTGCCACTGAAATGGCAGACATGTCAAAAGAGTCTTTTTAGATCAGATGAAGAGTCAACCCTATCCTATATCCTGCTCCCCAAAAAGACCATATTGGACCATATTCATAGAATCATAGAATTATAGAGTTGGAAGACCACAAGGGCCATCCAGTCCAACCTCCTGCCATGCAGGAACTCAAAATCAAAGCATCCCCGACAGATGGCCCTCCAGCCTCTGTTTAAAGACCTCCAAAGAAGGAGATTCCATCACTTTCTGAGAGAGTATATTCCACTGTCGAACAGCTCTTACTGTCAGGAAGTTCCTCCTAAGGCTGAAGTGAAATCTCTTTTCCTGTAGCTTGCATCCGTTGTTCTGGGTCCTATTCTCTGGAGCAGCAGAAAACAAGCTTGCTCCATCCTCAATGTGATATCCCTTCAAATATTTAAACAGGGCCATCATATAACCTCTTAAACATCTCTTCTCCAGGCTAAACATTCACAGCTCCCTAAGACATTCTTCATACTGCATGGTTTCCAGACCAGACCCTTCACCATTTTAGTTACCTTGTAACATTGGATGATGGATTATGCTCCATAAATAGCATAAGTGTTGATGCTGGGTGGAAAGATTGTTTATCTTTCTTGAAACCAGCTAATTTAACAGGTGTGAGAGAAGGTAAAATGGGCTTTGCACTGTCCAGGTCAATTTGCTGAGAATGCTTGATGCATAGATGAAAGGAGGGGGTAGTCCTGGAAACAGGAATGTTTTGGTTTGAAGACAAATATATGTTGGGGGGTGTGAGTGTTCAAAAATATTTGAATTGCTGTGTGCTTATAATGGTTTCTATATCCAAAATTGTCCCAATCCTGACAATATTGTTATGCTGCGGACTTTCGTTTTCTGAATAAAGCTTTCTGAACTGGTGGAGATTGTGTTATGAATGGATGTTAGCCAGTACATGACAACTACTGCTGTTACACCCAACACGTGGTATGCAGTGGTAGAAAGCCTCTAGAACTGTAGGTTCTCTTTAGCTGTTTTGGCCATGCTGGCTGGGAGATTCTGGGAGTTGTAGAACAAAAAAAGTAACTGGTCCAAGCACTGGTCATGAATGATCATAATTAGCACACTTTTTCTCAGTGACTATGTCCTATGCCCTTTTTAATGAATCCAAGTTGAATTAATTCAACTTTCTTTTTCTGTTCTGAATCTACCTCTAATCCATTTGATTGGATTGTCAGGAGTTCTAGTATTGTGACAGGGAGAAAACTGACACTCTCTATTTTCCCTGGATTAATTAATCCTATGGTTCTATGGTGGCCATTGATCCACTTCTGTGTTCTTTACACCTTATAGTTCCATCTTCAAAGGTTTTCCATAAAATCATGGACTGAGAAAGGACCTTGGAGTTCATCTAGTCCAGGGCTGGAAAACCCTCAATTCTCTAGATGTTTTGGACTGTAGCTCCTACCACTCATTGTCATCAGCTGATTTAAAAAAGGCATTAGTTTACAGGATTAATCTAATTTCATGCTCAATGCAGGTTCTAAAATTCAAGATGCACCTACCTCCATCCCTCAGAAGTGGCCATCCAGTCTCTCTTTAAATAACTCCAGTAAAGGGGAATCTACCATCTCCCCAGTCTAGGAGTGGGGAAAGTGCAAAGCAACTGCTTTATAATATAATATCAGTTGATTTTGTTCCCAGCCAAAATATGTCCCCAAATAACCATAAAAATGTGGCAGCTTTGCATCCCTATCCCCATAGAATTTCCCAAAGTGGATAGAAGGAAGGAAGGAAGGAAGGAAGGAAGGAAGGAAGGAAGGAAGGAAGGACAGGATTTTCAAGTTAAAAGTGAACCTAGAAGTAATATTAAAGCATATCATGCTGGGAATAATGTTGTGCCCTCGAGAGGGGGTGGTCACAGTAAATAAACTGACTTGACTACCACCCTCTTTGCTTTTGCCCACTGCTGAATAGCTCTCACTGTTATGGCTTTTCTTCTAATGCTTATCTGAATGTTGTTTCCCTGCAATTTCCATTCATTGGTTGTGATCCAGCCCATTTGCAAAGTTTGGATGCAACATTTACTGGCATCTCATCTGTCTGGCATCTCACTGCTTCCTGATTAAATGGATGGTTGAAAATTATTACTGGGACTGTTAACTGGGCTAGTTAATGCTAGGAATCAATGAACATGGCCAGATATATGACAGAGTACTGTTTGATCTAATTGCTTGCAGTTTTGACTGAATCTATAAAAGGTCAATGTTGATGATGCATTTTTGCAATCTGGACCATAGGGTTTTAAAAAAAATATTTATTTTCCTATGCATATTGAAAGTGATGTTTGCCTTGTTCTGCCAGGATATTTTCAGCACAGCCTGGGGTTGTCTTTTTGACAGCTTCAGTACACTCGCTTTGTTGAGTTGTCATGTTTCCACACCCTAGCTTTAAAAGGAAACCACAATCCCCAAAATAAGTAAAGAAAACAAATGCCCCAAAAAACAGAGAATACAAGAGAGAAGGATTTGTCTGTCGTTACCACTAAAAGGACTGTGGATGCCTTTCCTTCTTTTTTTAGCATGTGGCCACCCAAAGCATGTATTAACCCTCATTCATTACGGTAAAATAACTTTTGTTCTATAGGCTGTGGGGGATTTTCTGTCCTCAATAAGAATTCCATGGCGTTGCAGATTATGTAAAAGCTCCATGTTCAAATGAATGTTTGTGTGCACCAAACTAAATGTATTCCTCCCAACCACCCAGAGTCAGAAAATACAAATTGGAAGAACAGTAAAATAAAACCAGTTAAAGAAATTGTGTAGTGGGGTATTTATTACGGTATATTGTTTGCTTTCACTTGACTCCAGTGAATTTAAGTGTCCTCATAATGAAAGAAATGACAAAGAGAACCTATTTCTCCTTCAGTGAATTGCTGGGAAATGGCATAGGGCATTTATTATCCCAGCATGTGTTGCTGGTATTTGATGTCAAATCAATTTCATCTTATGGTGAAACTACAAATGAGAGATCTCTAAGTTTCCCATTACCAACAACTTTGATCACGTCTGCAAACCCAGGATTGTGGCTTCCTTGACTGAGTCTATCTGCCTCTAATATAGTCCTCTTTTCCTACTGCCTTCCACTTTATGCAACACAGGCTGGGACATAAAAGTACCCCAATAGGAAAATAAATAGATTTTTTCAGACAGTTTGTCATGTGTGTGTGCATATGTGTAAACTGTGCAGTTGGCATTACAACTTTGACTTTTTGTGATTTGATTATTCATGGACTTGATTAATATGTTCTCTTTCAGAATCTCTTGGTCCTCCAGCATGACTCTATGGTCAATGTTCACCAGAGGTCACACTGGAGGACCTAGAGATTCCTAGAAAGCACACTTCTCTAGGAATCTGGAAGTCCTACCAGCAAATGTTGACCACAGTATTGCGCTGGAATACCTAGAGATTCCTAGAGTGGTGTTCTCTGTGTTTTTTTAAGTGCTTTTTTATTTGTGGTTTTTCCACTTTCACAGGGGTCCTGCACCCCTAACGCCAGTGAATATGGAGGGCCCACTGTACAAGGCAAGTAGCTGAGATTTGGAGACATTGTTTACAACTCTACAGGTGATAATCCCATAGAATGTCTACATTGTAGGTCTAATTCTATGTGAACTCTGCAACAGAACATGATTCTGTGGTTGTACAATGTTATGGTGAGCCCCAAAGAATTCTGAGGGAACACAAACACACATACACAGATGCACCGTGAACTACAATTCTCAGATGGATGTGACAACCAGGAATTATTACAAATGTTCAGCAAATTTATACTACATTTGTAAACTTTTTTGAAATTAATTGTAATTGTCCTAGGGTTTTCAGAGTCTTGGGAATCAGTAGGAGAATCTTAGGAAAGATAGTTTTGCAAAGTTGTTGAACATTCTTTGTTAAGACTTTATCACACCAGTCTGCTGTCTCGCAACAATCATATTAGTTTAAGAATGAAAGCATACCAGTTTGGCACCATTTCTTATCACACTTTCCCCTATCATAGCACTTTGGTGTTCCATGGTTGTATGATCTGTTTCCACACTGCCCAATACCACCTTCCAGAGGGAAGGGGGAAATGAGTGATCACAACCGATTCCTGAAGCTGGCTGTTGTGTGAATGTACAGCCATTCTGGCTGCCATGATTTCTGTAAGGGGGGGAGGAGCAGAATCATGCCCTCTCACACCATGTGAATGCCTGAGAAGTGGAACTGCAGTGGAAGGGACCTATCGAACAAAGGCAGTAATGGAACAGCAGTGAGACTGAGAGCCTATTGATGAATTTTGCCTGTCAATTAAAAAATAATGCACTGCAGTAACAAATGGAATGCAAGGCAGCAGAAGGATGGACATGACATCATGTGATAAGTACCAGCCAAAGACACTTTTATCCTTTTGAAATTATGTTTTTTTTTTTTAACTTTTTGTGATAAAGTTCTTAGAGACTCCTATCCTTTTTTTCTAGTGGGATGCAGTTAAGTCAATAGTACAATTAAAATTAAAGTTTCCGAGAAAGCAAATGTTAAATGTATTTTGGAACACTACACAAATGTCACCTCCATACTGCAATTATATATGCATCTATCTGAGTCTCTCTGATTCACTATCACAATGTGGTCCACCATTCTTTAATTTTTTACCAACTGCTAGCTTTTTTGCTTCATGTCGATATCTATTGGTTTCCTCAGTACAGTTTCAATTACTTCTCAGACTGTTTATTTGGAACTGCTAGAATTATTAGAGCTGCCAGAGTTACTAGAATGATCACTAGAATTACTGGAGGCACTAGAAGCACTAGAGCTGTTAGAATCACTCAGATGACTGGGATTAATATGGAAATCACTGGAATCATTAGAGCTACTAGAATCTGAAGGCATGCTAGAGTCACTGGAATCACTTGATTTAGAAGAATTGTTAGAAAAACTTGAGTCACTGGAATCACTGGAGCTGTTGGAGTTTGAAGAATCACTAGAATCACTCGAGTCACTGGAGTGATTGGAGCTGCTGGATTCAGACAAATCCTTTGAGTCACTAGATGGATTTGAGTCACTGGATTCACTGGAGCTGCTGGATTCAGATGAATCTTTTAAGTCAGTAGAATAATTTGAGTCAATGTATTCAAGGGAGCTACTGGATTCAGACGAATCATTTGAGTCACTAGAATCACTGGAGCTGTTGGACTCAGAAGTGTCACTAGAATCACTTGAGTCAGAAGAATCTCTAGAATCACTGGAGTCCCTGGATTCACTGGAGCTGCTAGTTTCAGGAGAATTATTTGAGTCACTAGAATCATTGCAGCTGTTGGACTCAGAAGTATCACTGGAATCACTTGAGTCAGAACAATCTCTAGAATCACTTGAAACACTGGAACTATTGGTGTCACTGGAACTACTGTCATAGCTGGAACCACCAGAATCATTACAGCAACTAGAATAATGGGTGTTATTGGAGGTGCTAGAATCCCTGGACACACTGGAATCAGGGAACCCACTGGAATCATTTGGGCTTCCAGATTTCTCTGATGTGCTAGATCCTTCAGATCCTTCCTCATTTAAGCTGTTAGGACTATTTGATTTCCCAGGGTGGTGACTGGAATTGCTCTGGCTCTCTGCCTGCTGATTGGAATCAGAGTCATCAGAATAGCCTGGATCATCTCCTTGCATCCTTTCATTATCTAAGTGGTAGCTGTCAAAACTATAATGATCATTGTACTGTGCATCAGCATATTTTCTTGCCTTAAAGCCACTCCCAGCTTGGAATCCCTTGATGTGTTGTTTCTCATCAAAAAGATCTACTTCCTGAATGATGGGTCCTGGTATTGTTGATATTGGACCATGGATGGAATTTTTCTCTCTCAAATGTCCTAGGCCATTTTCCTCAGCATTGATGGCCTCTTCAAAAACATCTATTTGATGAGACTTAACACCTTTCTCTGTGGGGAACTCAGTATACATATCCATGCTTTCCTGTGTGATATGTTCACTCTCATCATTAACTTGTGTAAGGCTGGTGCCTTCATGGAGCAGGTAGCCTTCATTTTCTTGTAGAGAGTCTCCTTGGGAATTGATTGGATCAAGCGTAGATACTTCAGAAATAGCATACTTTTTAGTGGGAATAAGAGCTATTTCTCCTTCCTGGTGACCATCATTTCTGTTCTGATGGTGTCCATCCTCATTAGCAGAGGCTTCTTTATCTGCACTGATAGAATTGATGCCGCTCCTATAGCCTATTCCATGTAGAAATTCACTCCACTGGATCTGTCACAAAGAAGTAAAATAGAACAATAGCATATTCATACATTTTGTAGGAATATATGACATGGGACTTACAAAAAGAAAGAGAAGCATGAAGACAGGCTCCATTTAAATCCTGATGTCTCATTCATACCTTTTCTTTCTTTAATGTCAAGAAAACATATGATGAGCCATAATCAGTGATTAAGTGTTAGAATATGTACAGCTCTGTCTCCTGAACAAAGATCTTCTGGAGCCCCCCAAATTACTATCTTTTCAGCAGCAAATGTTTTCTTTTCTTTTGTTTATTGTTATCTCAGGCTTTCTAAAGCATCACTGCATTTATTGCTGCTGTCTTACATGAAATATATTGGCACTTTTTTTCCTTTCCTTTTTTTTAATACTGCTTTGTCTCCTTTTATAAACTGCCCTAGAAGCACTGTGGAAGAACATGTAAATGTAGCTTTTCTATACTTACTGGTGAAGCAGTTGTTATTCCAAGAACATTTATAAGGAAAAGCATAGTCTTCATGGTCAGGATTGCTGTCTAAGAGGAAATGGGAAACATATTATATTCTACTCTTTACAAATATTTCACAACAAGAAGGAAATATACAAGAAAGACTAATATAGCCTGTGCAGAGACAAACACTAGGTTATCCCAGAAGAACCAAAAAGCAAATCATTGGGGGAAATTAATGAAAATATATCAATGTAATGAGAAGGAGAGGTTCATAGATGATCTCCATGTTGATTTCAGTTCAGGTGATTCTATTAATCGTTGATGGGGGTTTGTACTGGAGACAACTAATTAAACAAAAAGTTCTTATTACCTGGACGACCATAGCAAAGTGTTCAAGTACAGTTCCTTGTAATGGAACAAGGCTAGAGAACACATAGCCTTCCAGAGAGTGTTGGAAAGCAAGTCCTCATATCCCATACAATCAGCTATGCTGGTTAGGAGTGATGGGAGCTACAGTCAAACAATATCTGGAGGTCTAGATACTTGCCAGCTGTTATGGAGACCAAGGAATTCTTGAAGAAGAAGGGAGCCTCTTAGGAAAGTCTCTCAGCTTCTCCCCTTCCTCCTGGGAGATGAATGACCTAATACAACATGGGACAGTAAAGACAGCACCTTGATGTGCAAATTATTTCTTTGAAACATTAAGGTTCTTTCCCTCACTCCCCTGAGCCTAAATTTATGTTGGAACAGTCTTTTAAGTTATGAAATTTCCACCTCTGTTCATATGCAAATATTGCAAAACCCCAACAGGGACATCTTACGCTCCAGATCTCCTACCAGAGGCAGCCACCTTACTCTGCCTAATGCTAGAAACAGCTCTGGGTGTGATGGAGATACTTGTGGAACATAAACATTTCAACATTTCAGAGATAAAAACAGAGACTTGTGTTTCCAAGTAACATCAGAGAGTGGTCAAGATGACAAAAGTTCTTAATGAGAAAGGACACACAAGCTAGGAGAGGATGAAACAATTTCCTTTTGCCTAAGCCTAATGGGAAGAGCAAGACTGCAGGGAAGGACTTGTTAGCAGAAACTGAGTGCAAACTTTGAATTCAGTTTGCAGCAACTTAAGTATGCTCAAGACAAAAGGGGAAAGTGGGAAGAGTCCTTCCCTGCAGTCTTTTAAAACAGCTAACAAAAATGGGACGACAGAGGACTAATTGGAACTGTTCCTATCAAATCGGGACCGTTGGAGGGTATGGAACTGAGCAACTTAGCTAAGGGAAAGTCACCTGCCTCCTTCTTCAGTACAGTGTCTTAGACTCAGATCCAGCTGAAACTGTCTCTGGGGCCTGTTGTAAGGTGGCAACACTATTCTGGGCAAAGCCACTACAAGTCCGAAAATAAATCATCCACTGAAAAAAGAGGCAGAATTCTGGGAAAGACAGGAGTGTGCTATACATAAAAGAAAGCCCTAACAATTATATGAGTGCTTGTCTGGCCCTGCACCACATAATTCATATATAGGACAGATCTCCAGGGTGGCTGAAATGCAGTGCCTGTGTGTGAGGGCTCTTAATCTGTTTTTCCCCTCTTTTGGGAACATTTGAACAGTGAGAACTAAGTAGGGTGTTATTGCATATAATCCCATAAAAATCCTCTCAGTCTTTCACTTGCCCATCTAAGTAAGTCTTATGAGAAGGAGAAGGGGGAAAAACTTTATTTAAACATATACAGAGTTTCTTGCTACCTAAGTAACCAACAACACTTTTTCTTTACAAAATTGAAAAGCTAAGCCTCCTCATTTTGATTTGGGAGTGATAGCAGGGCCTCATTTGTACTGCAGAAATAATGCAGTTTGACACTGCTTTAATTGATGGGATTTGTAGTTTTGTGAGCTACTTAGCCTTCTCCATGAGAGAATGCTGGTGCCACAACAAACTACAAATCCCAAAATTCCGTAACATTGAGCCATGGTAGTTAAAGTAGTGTCAAACTGTATTATTTCTGCAGTACAGATGTAGCCAATGGCAAATGTATCTAGTGACTTTTTAGACAGATTAATGTTCCCTGTCCATTCCTCTGAGATTGAACTTGCCAAGAAAACACATGGCTGTGATTATGGAAAGCACTACAGCTGTCTGGTTTTTTTTGTTCTCAAAGGGCATAGCACTAAATGTACACATGTAGCCCTCAATTATTGACACCATGCCTAGGGTTTTGTGTGCCACCCAAGACCAAAGAAGCCACATCAGTTTGTTAATCATGGCTTCCATGGTTGGTCAAGTGATTTTGCACCAAGCAAGGGCATTCTTTGTATACTTTTCAGTGTCCCAGGCATTCTGAAACCTCATAGGAGGCAGAGAACTTATAATAATGGGTTTTCCTTCAGTCATCATGAGAGTGACATCCTAATTTAGGTAGTGAAAAAAAACCCCTCTCCTTTTGGGGTTGAGTGGGGGAGAAAGGCTACAGTATAAACCTATAGAGCCGACAGCCTGGGAAAGGTCTACTATCTCATACAGCAAAAAGGAGAGGGAAACCAACATGCTCTCTTTTAAACATACTTAAGAGTTAATTATTGTGCTTAGTTAAAACCAATGTACCTATTGAAAAATTCTTTTCAACCATTTTGGCTTTTAGGTTTCCATAGATGGGTAGTTTCTTTCCCGTCTGCTTAGCCCTTTAGTGCTGTCAGTATCAAATGACTTTGCCAGATGCTAATGTATATATAAACAGGAGCAAATCTTGGAAAAGGGGGTGAGGGCATAGCCTCCAAATGTCATGATTTGTCAGGAATGGTCCAAGTTAATCCTCTGTCATCCCACTTTTCCAGTTAGTTTTAAAGTGTTCCAGTTTCGCTCTCCCCCTCCCACTTTTCCCCTTTGTCCTCAGCATACTTCCATTGCTGCAAACTAATTTCAATGTACAAAAGTAGTTTGCACTCAGTTAACTCAAGACAAGAGAGGACAGAAGTTGGTGGAGTCCTGCCCTTCCTAGTAGGCTCAGGCAAAAGCAAACAGCTGCAGCCTCTCCTAGCTTGTGTATTCTTCCTCATTAATAACTTTTGCTATTTTGACCACATGATGTTTCTTGGCCCTGAGTGTCCCGGTTTCAATCTATGAAGTGCTGGGGGGTATGCTATATCACTTGACCACATCACTCAGTAACCCAATTCATGCAATGTATTAAGCCAAACATCCTGGGTTTAATAAGCCAGGATATGAATGAGTAGCGTACACCTGTCTTCTCTCTTAGTAAAATGAGCAAGGAGTCTGTATTTAAACAAAGCAGTCTGTACTGTGTTAACCAAGAACTGTAAGTACTTGTAAGCAGCCAGGATGTACCATATATATTGCCAATACTGTAGTGGAGCATGGTACTGAAGGGTGAAACAAATACTCCTTTGCAGAGCCAGTGAACTCTGGCAACAATTAGAATAAGGAGAATGTGGACACCTTTGCTTTATAGGCATTTTACACAATAAAATCAACCTTTCTCCTTCTCTAGCAGTGCTCAGCCTGAGATTTTTCTCCTGCTTGGAGATTCAAAGAAGAACAATTCCTGAGACTTAAGTTGCCACTCTGTGAGCTGGGAAGTCTACAAAACACTGGGACTCCTTAGTAAGACTTCTAATGTCATCTACCACCCAAGCCCATCCCAATGTTCTCCTTCCCTTCTTAGCTAAACTGTAATCTTGACAATAGATGAAGGGAGGGGGTTGATTTTCCCAGCAATGATAAATACGCTGTGATCTTTCCCTGTTGTAAATTCAGGGCGTCCAAGAATTATCTTTACAATTCCAGTTGAACAATCTGAGGATGGTTTGGTCTGTTTAATTTTTTCAAAAATGTGCATTACAAAACCATAATATTAACTTAAAGTTCATCCTGAGGCTGCATTTTACATTTGTGTCACACTAATATTACAATTAATATGTGGTGGTTGTGAAAGTTCTTTTACTATGTCTTCATACTGGTACAGGTCTTTCTCAATGAAGTAATCCTCCCGCCCCCCACATTTTTAGTTTTTTTTCCAGGAGTTCATCTCAGGTTGTCTGTGATCAATGTCATCCAGATTATTTTTATTTTTAAGTGCCTCCACAGAAGGTTAAGTGTATTCTTGGAGCAGATCCCACATCTTGAAAGGACAATCAGGATGTATGAATTGTATAAAAGACTGCTCCCCGTGGAGGTGAAAGCTGCTGGAAGTGGTTTGTTGATATGGCTTCATTTTTAGACTCTCCTTGCAGGTGTGGCTATGGAGCTGTCATGAATGCCTGCAATTCAAACTTTTGCTACTACTTATTACTGGTAGCACCTGCTGAAGTTGGCAACTTGAACTTGGTGGCTGACACAACCTGACAACTATTGAGTTTACAACTATGTGATGGAACAGCTTATGTGTCCTCTACCTCCATCTCTGCATTTCAGAGTATAAAAGTATGCATGGGAATTGCCCCTCAAGTGCTGTCCAGTAGCACTTTTAGTCTAACTATCCACCTCATTGGTTAGCCACTGCTTTCATTTGGGCAACTCAATCCCTTGTAACACACATCATTGTTCTGGGATATCTATCATCCCCCAGTCCACCCACCCCCATCCAGTTAAGGATGTTAGCTAGTTTTTTTACATCTTAAGTTACAAATATATCTCTGTTTTCAGCTATGAAATGTTGGAGACTGCAGGAACCTAAGTAAAGTAACAGTACCAATGGCGGTGGTGGTGCTAGTAGGATGAGGATGATGTTTTCCCCTCAGCTTAAACTTAGAATCATATAATCATAGAGTTGGAAGAGACCACAAGGGCCATCCAATCCAACCCCCTGCCATGCAGGAACTCAGAACTTAGTAATCTGTTTGGTACATGGGTATGTTCTCTTTATGGAAAATTAGGTACATCCAATTTTTTCAGAAGACAAGTTAGAACTATTTGAATGAATGCCCAAGTTCATGTTCCTTGTGCTAATGACATCCAGTTGCTTAAAGCACAGCCATAAATCCTGGAAATTATAGCTAAGATTGTATGTTTCCCACCACTAATCCTGTGTAGTTTCTGAATTAATTCAAAGCAAAGCTCCAAAGTATCATGGGTGGAGCTTCCATATACTGAAGGACCAAATGAGATACAATATTTAACTCATTTGCATTTAACGCTAATACTATCAAACTGGAATGTTGATAATGATTGGGATCACAGCTTGCCATGGTTCAACTTATTTTGTTGCCTAGGGAAAAGAATAAGATGGGCCACCACTCCATATAATTCCATAAACAAAAGGAAACTGAATTGGCAGTTGAATTGTACATCAAAACTGGTGATAGGACAGTGTCTTTTACAATAGCTGAGGGCAATAAGCTAGTTTAGAGGCTGCAGGGCTGAGTGTGTGATACACATAGTGCTGTCTTCCAACAGAGATGAATGTAGTGCATATGTGTCAAGAGAAATAACCAAGGTTTCTGCTGCTGCCCTTCAACATCTACCATGTAAGATCTGCTTAACAGTAGAGCCAGCTTTGATTACTACAGACAGGGAAGGAGAATTTTCCTCCATGATTGTGGTTCTGGGAAATCTGTTACCTTTGATGTTAGTTTTTGTGCCAGTGAGGGATTCCCTTGCAGAAGCAAATACCATCTGGAGAGATTATTTTCAAGACTCCAACAGGGCAAAGAAGGGGTTAAATTTCCCTTCCCCATGCCTCTTATGATCCTCACTCTTTATTAGTGTTCCCAGCCAATATTACTTGCATTTTTAAAAGCATGCAAAGATGTACTTTGTGCCATAACAAGTTGGCCAATGCTCCAGAACAGTATGCTATGCATGTACATTCTAGGACCTTTCCTGGTACTATTGCCTTTTTTATAAAAATTGTGTGTGTGTGTGCTAGGGATTGGCCCTGTGGCCTTCTGAATACAGTTCATATATTCTCACAGAACTGTTATCTGTTCTGGAATAATAGCACAGGAGCTGCTAAGTAAAATACTGACGATCCTATACCAACTTGCAATTAGCTAGTTGCTCATACTAAACTCCTTCCAGAAGACAGCAGAGTAAGAATCTCGGCACAAGGGGTAGGAATTCAGCAATCAACATCGCACTTCACTGCATCTCTCTAATGGGAAAGGCTAAAGTTGCTACCTAGAAACTGTCAAACAGACTTGCAAAATATAATTATATTGAAAATTCATTAAGTTGCATGGCTGCAACCAGTAGTAAGGGAGGAAAAATTCTTTCAGAAAAAATGCCTGTCTCCTTTTGGAAACTCAGATTTGCTGGTAGGCTGAGAATCAGTGTAACTATGGCAAATAAACACTTTATTAGAGATAGTTATGAGTATTCCTTGCCTAAGAAAACTCTATGAAATTCATGGGGCTACCATTAGTTGACAGACAACTTGAAGGCGTGCACACATACACACACACACAATATGTCATATGTATTATTTACTCTCTTAGAAGCAATTCTATCATCAAGGCTCTGTCTTAAAATAAAGCACATGCCACTTACCTTCTTTGCAGTACAGCAGTGAACAATATTAAAATCATTAGGGGGTATTTCTGACACCTCTATATCTTCGTTCCTTGAGGTATGGACCCCAAATGGTACTTTGCAAGAATTTAAACAGTATTTTAGCTTCTAAGCAACCAATTAGAGCTCAGCAACTTAACTGACTTCACGAGGTCTTAAACGAAAACTCACTAATTCCCCCTTTTGTCCTTGAAATGATTATGTGCTTTTGCACTAAATTGAAATTCTCCTCATTCCACACTCAGAATACTAGATAAGTATATTTTATGGCTTGGTTTTGCATGATAATATATGTTATGAATGCCAAGCAAGCTCCTGTGATTACTGGGATTAATTCACCCACATTTTCCTTTTGAGATATCCAGAAAGTGCATTCTAAGTGAAAGGTAACATTTTGGTGACACCCTTGATAAGTCTACCTGTAATAACTGTTTTGATGCTCTTAATCATATCTTTTTTGCCTGTCTATGTCACAAGCCTTCCATTTATTTGAACATGACATACCCCTTCCACTGCAGTATCTATTGATTATTGCAGTGATTATTACATATGAAGGACTCAGCTACACACATATGTGTGTCCATGCCCTCTAGGTATCCCAATTTGGCAGGGACAGTCCTGATTAATCTTCAGTTGACCCACTTTTAAAATGTCCTTGTTTCTCTCTCCTCCCACTTCCCTCTTTGTCTTCAGCTTATTTCAACTGCTGCAAACTAGTTCAAAGTGCAAAAGTAGTTTGCACTCAATTAATTTGACAGGGGTCAAGACCCGGCTTGCCAAGAAAACTCCTTGATA
>CM034708.1:16195095-16220411 GCA_020142125.1 Phrynosoma platyrhinos | reverse complement strand
GGACCAAAGAAAGTTCCTATGGCGAGTTCTGTCAGATCGGAGTCGAATCTGACGCCACGTGCGCTCTAGTCGTTGTCCAAATCGCTTCATACTAGAGCTATCTGGCAGAGACTTCAAAATAACTCAGGAAACTACAAATACCAAGAGGGAGCCATAGCAGTTAAAGCTGGATCAAAGTACTCAATTTGCGAAGTGTGAAACAGACCTAAGATTTGGTTGCAGCAGAACTAACTGAGGCTGAATCTGCACTGCAGAAGTAATGCAATTTGACACAGTTTTAACTGCCTTGCCTCAATGCAATGGAATTCTGGGATTTGTAATTTTGTGACATATGTAGCCCTCTTTATCAGAAAGCTCTAGTATCACAACAAACTACAAATCCTAGGATTCCATAGCATTGAGATTGGCAGTTAAAAGTGGTGTCAAACTGCATTATTTTCATAGTGCAGATTCAGCCTGAGATAAGATCTCCATCATTCTACCCTAAAAAAACTTAATAAAGTCTTTATTTGTTTGTTTATTTTATTTCAGGATTTATATCCTGCCTTTCTCCTACAATGAGGACATCCATTTTAGCAATTAAGTTTTAGCAATAAGTTGCTCTTAATTCATTCTACTCTTGAATAGTGTCTTCCATCCAGAATGCCTACATATTTATTTATCCTGTTTTTTTTTCTTATTTGTTCTTGTGTGCTTTCAAGGCACTTTTGACTTAGGGCCACCCTAATATCATGGGGCTTTCTTGGCAAATTTATTCAGAGGGGGGTTGCCATGTGCCTAAATAATCAGCATTTTCTTAGGGGCTTATCGCATGGATAAATAACCTGACTGCTCCCCAACGGGATGCAGTCAGGTTCTGGAATGCAGGCGGGTATCATCACACCAAAGTTGCTACAGTCGGGTTCTGCCAGGTAAGTGCAACCTGGCTGCATCCCAGGTCCCAGGTGCACTTTGGAGGCTGCTTTTCAAAGACGGCAAGCTCCCGGCTTTGAAAAGCAGCCTCCGAAGTGCACCTGGGACCCAGGATGCAGCTAGGTTGCACTCGCCTGGCAGAATTGGGGTGACTTTGGTGTGATAATACTCACCTACATCCCACAACCTGATTGAATCCTATTGGGGAGCAGTCAGGTTATTTGTCCATGCCATAAGCCCCTTAGTCACCACATAGAAGATCTGAAAGTATGAAGTGCCTTGTGCAGATTTCCAATGGGTCTTAATTCTAGAATCCCAGTTTCTTACTTTCTCTGAGACCAGACCACAGCATTACCACAAAGGAGGACAAGGCACCACAGAATGTAGGAGATTTAAGAAAAATGTAAGACAAACCAAATAAAAGCTAAAAACACTCATATAAATGTAAATCCATGCTTCTTATTCATGCTCAAAATGGAGGACCTTTTGAAATTCCTCCTGGGCAGAAGGCTGACATGTCTTAGAAAAAGAGGATATCTGGTCACCCTGCCAATTCACTGCAGGCAGCAACCACATCATCTGACAAACCTGTAAGGAATGTCTATCTGATGTGGGCAGATCTTCAGATCAGCCTGAAAGGAAAACAAAATGTGGCTGGTTGAGATACAAAGCAGCACTGCCGCTTGCTGGCTATTTAAAAAATTGCAATGAAACTTCTAATTAAATATAAAGTTAAAATCTCAAGTATGTGTGTATGTGCACGTGTGCATGCCCACCTTCAAGTCACCTGTCTACTTATGGCAACTCCATGAATTTCATAGGGTTTTCTTAGGTAAGACATACTCAGAGGTGATTTTGCCAGTTCTTTCTTCTGAGATATAGCCTACAGCATCTGATATTTGTTGACAGTCTCCCATCCAAGGACTAAACAGAACTGACTCTGCTTGGCTTCCAAGATTAGACAGGATCTGTTGCCTTTAGGGTATTTAATGTAGGTTAAGCTTTAAATAGTATTTATGCATTCTGACCCATCTTGGCACTCCCTGTTATGCTCAGCTAGATGGAGGAGGAAGAGGAGGAGGAGGAGGAGGAGGAGGAGGCTGAGCCAGAGCCTCAGATGGGACCTGTGTCTGAAGCTGCAGCAGAGCCTGACCCTGAACTTGGCCCTAGTGTGCCTCTGCCAGCTCCAGCAGAGTCTATGACCTCCTAGAAGGCTCAGCAGGCAAGCCTCCCAGCAACAGAACCTTCAGGTGTGGAGGACACAGTACCTACCTCCAGCCAGCGTTGTTGAGCAGAAAAGGAAAGCCTCCAGTGTTCAAGGAGGCTTTATGAGAAATGCCAAAGTAATCAGGATCAGCTGGGCTCCTGCAGCTTGGGCATTTAAAACAGGTGCAGGATGCCCAGCTCGGCATCAGAGATTATCTGAGCTTCTTGGCAAAAGCACATTGATCCTGGCCTCCCTTGTTTCCTGACTGGAACCTTGTTCCTTGGATTGCTGATTGATTTGTCTCCCTGGACTCTTTCACCTTTGGATTTTGCCTACACATCTCGTCATTCTCTGAAAGCGTAGACTTGGATCATTGTCTACTCTCTCTGGCTGTACTCTCTGGTTTGGACCTTTTGCTTTGGAACTGTGGATTTGCACAGATCTTTGCTGCTTCACTTGTTTTGGGACATTATTTAGTTTGGTGTGTGTGCTATCAGCTTACTTGGCTGCTTTCCCAGGACACTCCCTTTCCATGATCATGGGATTGTGTGCTCCTTTGAGGCAAGAGACTACACTGGCAGAAGCATTGCTTCTCCAATATCAGAAAAAGTGTTGCTGAGAAACCAGACAAAATATGCCAAACTGCAGGCAGCAGCATTAGTGGGGCATGACAATGGCAGAGGATCTCTCAGAGATAGATAAACTTTAGATAACTTTTATTAGGAGTAGCATACAGTGATGAAACCAGACACAAGTCATAAGGATGTGCAGCTGCTGACATGCGCAGAGGTGGAATAAAAATCTGAAGCTGTACAATGTACGTAAGCAGGACAATTGGTGACCTGGGATCTTAGAGGTCTCTCATTCACTATGCATCGAAATCAATTTGATGGCAAATAACAACAGCATCTGCTTTCTAGGGCCACCACACCTACAATGCCTTACTCTTAGAAAGTGATTCCCATTCTGAGGAAGAAGGTGTGGGGCAAACAGCCCAGAAACACCTGCTTATTAAGCTATCTGATATGAGGAGCAAGGCTGTTGTTTTTCTCTTCATAATGTGCCAGAGACTGGCAGCATATTTGCACCCTCTACAGGTTTTTTTTTTAATTTCTTTCCTGGAAAGTCCTTGGGGACCAGTAGCCAATGGCTCAGGAACAGCACATGTCAAGGAACCATACTTTGGGTAGCACTGACATAAGAAGACTCTTGTAATTAAAATATTAATATTCTGACCCCAGTATCTGGTAAGATACCATCCCTCCATATTCCAACTGTCATTGCTCTGGCCTCTGAGGGAAAGAAGAGTATCCAGCTTCTACTAGTCTTAATCTCCCTCTCCCCATTCTCTTTTCCTTGTATGTCATATCCATTTAGATTATAAACCTGAGGGCAAGGAACTGTCAGATTCATGATTTGTAAGCCACTCTAGAAACCTTTCTCATTGAAGGGTGGGGTATAAATGCTCTAAACAAATAAATTTGTTGCTGTGTGCCTTCATGTCGTTTCTGATTTATAGTGACTCTCAGGTGGTTTTCTTGGCAAGTTTCTTCAGAGGGGGTTTGCCATTGCCTTCCCTGAGGCTGAAAGAGTATGACTTGCCCAAGGTCACCCAGTGGGTTTACATAGCCAAGCCAGAATTTGAACCCTGGTCTCCAGAGTCATAGTCCAATACTAAAACCATTACTCCACGCTGGCTTTCAGGGTATTTATAAACAAATACCCTGCCTTATATCAGGGGATCTCAGGGCAGTGTGGAATAAAATCAGTTTAGAACAGTTTAAAATAAAAATAATTTTTAAAAGAGTAAAAGTGTAATAAACCATTTAAGTCTGAAGACAATTTAAAACTATTTAACCAGTTTAAAATAATGTAAACCAAAAACACATGCACAAACTGGATAAAATCAGTTTGGTATCAAAAGCTTTAAGAAAAAAAGCCATGTTTTGACTTAGTATCAGAATGACACCAGATTGGGTGTCAAGCAAGTCTCTAATCCTGTGCTGAGGATAGTATTCCCCAGCATAAAGCATCAGGCATCTTAAACTGCGCTCCAGAAAGTGGTACAGCATCTCACAGCTGGGCAACTGTGAGGTAAGTTGGAAATCTAGCCAAGGGTCTCCTAATGTTGCCTCACAAGAAGTAAGCATTAAGAGCCTCCCAGTTCTTCTGCTGGCAGATCCAAGCTTTGGAAGAATTGCTAGTCTATTGCTTTTCAAATGCACCCACCTTCAAGAGAGACACACAAGAGTGTCTGGAGAGATTTTGAGAGCTTTTCTTGCAGATAAAGAGCAATCTCCCTTGGTTTCACAAAGCTAGCTTTTCACAGCCATGGACTGTGTGTCTTCCAAGACTTTGCCATGGATTGTGGGGCATCGAAGACCCATTAGGCACACAGGAAAGTGTCATTTGGGGTGCGTAGGTAGAAAGGTAGAAATCAGAAGACTACTACTACTACTACTACTAGTAAAATTTTATTTTTACCCCACCTTTAGCCGACGCTATCAAGGCGGCTTACATTAAAATTATAACCCACACATTATAACAAACATATAATCCCTCCCCACTTAAAAATACATTAAATCGGCATCAATATTAAAATCTAATTTAAAACATCAATAACAATAAACAGTGAAACAATTTTCAGGTTACATCAGAGGCTAGTCAAACCCAGCGGGCAAGGCCATATTAAGAAAAAAGAAGCAAAAAAAAAAGAAGCAACTACTTCTTTTTTAGATCTTGAGGATTAGATCTCGAGTTAGCTTTATTCTGGATAAGCCTGCCGGAAGAAATTTTTTTAAAGCCCTCTAAGCTGGATATCTGACGGATCTCTTCCGGCAAGGCATTCCAGAGTCTGGGAGCAGTGGTGGAAAATGTCCTCTGGGAGGCTGTAGTCAATCTAGTTCTTGTTGATTGAAGAAACTTCCTCCCAGAGGACCTGAGGGAACAAGGCGGATTATATGGAAAAAGGTGATCCTTAAGGTAAGCTGGGCCCAAGCCATGTAGGGCTTTAAAGGTCATTACCAACACCTTATACTGTTCTCGGAAACCAATAGGCAGCCAGTGGAGAGATTTTAGAATCGGTGTAATAGGATCACTTCTCGATGTACCAGTGATCAACCTGGCTGCCATGTTTTGTACTAGTTGCAGTTTCTGAGTTAGGTATAAGGCAGGGGTAGGCAACCTTTTTGAGCCGGGGGCCAGGTTGCTGTCCCTCAGACAATTGGGGGGCCAAAGCACCAAAAATAAATAAATAAATAAATAAAATTAAATAAAATTAAAAAATTTTAAAAAATTAAAAAAATATGCATGCACACGCTCTCAGCCCCAGAAAAGCCATGGCAAAACCCCTGTGGAGATTTTGCCAAGAAAACTCCAAGAACAAGTAATAACAACAATAATCAATATCATCATGGTGGCGGCGGCAGGACCAGCCAGGGGCTGGTCAAAAGGCCTCGGGGGGCCGCATCCAGCCCCTGGGCCTTAGGTTGCCTACCCCTGGGTATAAAGGTAGCCCCATGTAGAGTGCATTGCAGAAGTCGAGTCGTGAGGTTACAGTGCATGTACTATGGTTACTAGGTCCCTTACTTCCGGGAAAGGATGCAGCTGGCGTATCAGCCGAAGCTGATAACAGGCGCTTCTGACTGTCGCATTCACCTGATCTGTCATGTGAAGCGACAAGTCTAGGAGCACCCCTAGACTGCGGACACAGTCTTTAACAGAGAGCGTGACCCCATCCAGAACTGGCAGTCACAACCCAGTCTTTGGTTTGGGGGCCCCTACCTTAAGTACCTCTGTTTTGTCTGGATTCAGTTTGAGTCGGTTTTTCCTCATCCAGTCCATTACTGCTTCGAGACATTGATTGAGGGGAGAACCGCCATCTGCCATCATGGCAGCTGACTGAGACATGGAGCAGAATATTTGAGTATCATCAGCATATTGGTAACATCCCGCTCCAAGTCTCCTGATGATCTCTCCCAGCGGCTTCATATAAATGTTAAGCAACATCGGGGACAGAATGGCGCCCTGAGGGATGCCATATTTTAGCTCCATTTTTGATGAGCAACTGTCCCCGAGTACCACCCTCTGGAATCTGCCCGAGAGAAAGGAGTGGAACCACTGAAGAACAGTGCCTCCAACTCCCAATTCTCTCAGGTGCTCCAGAAGGATGTTATGGTCTATAGCAGCGGTTGGCAAACTACAGCCCGCAGGCCAAACCCAGCCCATCGAGGCCTTGTAACCGGCCCGTGGCAGGTCCTGCTGCCACCGCCACCATGCACAACACATGGCACCATTTTGCTTTCCAAAATGGTGCCCGCACTTGTGCACACATGCACACGACAGGAGGCACCATTTTGGAACGCAAAACGACAGCACACAGCATGAGCGCATGCGCACAACACTGATGCCGTTTTGCGTTCCAAAATGGTGCCCGCCATCGTGCGCATGCATGTGCAATGTGGGTCGCCATTTTGGAACGCAAAATGGCGCTGGCATCGTGTGAATGTGCTCATGATGCACGGTGCCGTTTTGTGTTCCAAAATCACACCTGCCATCGTGCATGCACAATACCACTGCCAAAAAGTATGCTGACCCCTGGTCTATTGAAGGCCACTAGGAGGTCCAAAAGCACCAACTGGGCCACTCTTCCCCTGTCAATGCTCAGGCGAAGGTAATCTGCCAGAACGACCATGGCCATCTCCACCCCATATCCAGGCCTGAAGCCGATTTGGAAAGGATTGGAAAGCACAGCTATGAAAGACCAAGACAAGATCATAAAGTGCAAAGATATCAAGCTGAACACCAAACTTAGGATCATCCAAGTCATCATATTTCCCATCATTATGTATGGATGTGAGACCTGGCCAGTGAAGAAAGCTGACAGAAAGAAAATCAACTCATTTGAGGTGTGGTGCTGGAGAAGAGTGCTAAAAATGCCACAGATGGCCAAAAAGACAAATGTCAAGTCAGATCAAGCCAGGATGACTCACGGGAAGAAACAATAATGCTAGGAAAAGTGGACAGCAATAGAAGGCAAGGAAGACCATATACTGGATAGACTCAGTTAAGGAGACCACAGCTATGAGCCTACAGCAGGGGTAGGCAACCTTTCGCCTTTAAGAGCTGAGGGACTTCAGCTCCCAGAATCCTCAGCCATGTTGGCCAATAGTCCCATGTTGGCCAATAGCTCCTGGGATTCTGGGAGCTGAAGACCCTTGGCCCTTAAAGGGAAAAGGTTGCCTACCCCTGGCCTACAGGACCTGAGCAGGGCAATAGAGGATGGGTTTTTTGGAGGTGTCTCATTCATGGGGTCACCATGAGTCAAGGCCAACTCAAGGGCTGTCAACAACAACAAAGGTAGAAAGGCATGGAATCCCAATCAAGTGACCTAGAAATTAATTATATTAGTCATTTCCCAATAGATGGTGGCTTATTTCCAAGACAAGCAATGTGTGGATTACCCCTCTTGAAACATAAGGGGTTTCTATTTGTCTTCATAAAAATCTCAGGCTATGGCCCAGCATAGAAGTGAGGTACTTCTACTCACTGCACTTGCTTGCCTACTCAATGTGTATTTTATTTCCAGGTAGCCAGTGACAAATATTAGAGGGGTCTACATTTGCCCTAGTAAATATCAAGGTCATCAGGCTGCAGCATAGGCTCAATTGTTCCTCAGAAATCTTCAATAACTCACTAAGTACAGTAGTGGCTGGCGGTTCCCATGTCAGTGGGAGTCTGGGTTTTAGCCAGGTCCTGAATCTGTTTGAGAATAGAGGTCGGGACCTAGGATATCTCCTTTGAGGTTATAAGTAACACCTAGAGTGGATCCACTGCCCCACTGATATGGAAGCCCCCAGTAGCTTTTGAGTGAATTTAATACTTATTCTAAATGTAGGTAGTTCAGATGGATACTATGCATGCTCCTGTTGAGTTTACAAATGTTTGGAGGCTTTCAAATTGGGAAATGTGGTTTTTAGGTTTCTAAACAGGAGGATGGGGGAACGTGGCATTCACAGTACCTCTTCCCATATACAGACTTGTCCTTTTCTTGCTTCTGGTCATTTGAATGTAACTACAATTTTGTAAAAATCATTCAGAACATTATAAACCAAGCCAGGCAACTAATTTGTGGTTGACTTTTAAACACCTTTATTAGGAAATACAAAGAGGATTATTTTATTTTAACTTAAGACCACTGGTATCAAAAGACAATATTTCACAATACCCCTATACATTTATTACAAAATTATACATACATCTGATATTAATGATACTTCTATGGCTACATGGCCAAGTGAAGTGGGCAGGCATTTAACTTGTTATGAGTACTTTCTTTGTTTTCTGTGCCATAGATACAGTTAATAGGTTTACTCTGAATTCTCACACATGTGCATTGGTGCTGTCTACCAGTTTGCAGGAACTGGAGTCAGTCCTAGACTGTACTTGGGTTTTCTGTTTAGTATTAATAGGCATTACACGCCTCTTTGTCAAGCACTGACTCTATGTCTGTAATGCATTACTTATTTGGAGGTACAAATCTATAGAGTCCACATGAATGTATATTTTTCCTTTCTACCTCCACAACTGGTCCATTCCTGGTCCATTTGTTTTGGTTTCAAACCAGATCAGATCCATGCCTTTCTTTGTTTATTCCCCTCCCAATGTATGTCTGTCTGTGAACATATTTGAAAATTGCACATTGCTTGAACACATTAGCAAATGTATATTTTGTGTGCACTTGAAATGTGTCTATGGCTGCATCTGCACTGCAAAATTAATGCAGTTTGACACTGCCTTAACTGCCATGACTCAATGACATGGAAATCTGGGATTTGTAGTTTTGTGAGATATTTAGCATTGAGCCAGGGCAGTTGAAGCAATATCAAGGTGTGTTAATTCTGCAGTGTAGATGCAGCCTGTGCTTCTATGCACACTTTTCAAAGGTGCAGTCTTTTCCAGACACATCTGTTACCATTCATCAACATGAGGATCCCACAGCACAAATTCCCCCACCCTGCGGACAGTCTGGAAAGTGCAGATGAGAACAATCTTGTCAAACTTTGGACTGGAATTACACATGCCTATTCCTCACACATGCCTATTCAAAGGAAAGCAGGGACAGGAGGAGGAGATATGGAATCAGAAAGCAGTCTTGCTGCAAAAGAAAACCTGCTCCCTTCTCTCTCTCTCTCTTTCTAAAAATGAAGGAAACATTCAAGCATACCTTCAAACCACCACCACTACCAACATTCTGGGGGTAAGGTGGGCAGAAACCAGCTTGTATACATTCACCATTTTTAAATGACTAAAGGAGCAATCATGCTACACTGAAGGTAAGGATTCACCCTGAAAAAGACAAAATATAGAAGCAACTTTTCTTTTTCTAATATTAAACATCACATGCAAAGGGGAAGGGAGGATGTTTATGCCTTGTCATGACAAATAAGGCACTTGGCAATTGATATCTGAGTCAACGGCACAAAAGCAGTCTGTACATACAGATTTTAATTCTACAGGCATTCCTGAGTTGTGGAACTAGGACCAGACATTTGCTACACATCTCTCTGGTTAATAACCTGTTTCTTAAAATGAGAACACAAAATAAGGTGTTCTCTAGGGTGGAGAAGATTTATGGGGGAGAAGATGTTTTATATGGGAGAAGATGGGCAGAAGTTAACCCTGTGGATCTCCAGAAGTTGCTGAACTTCCATCAGCCATAGGCAGCATAATTAGCAGTGAGGGACAATGGGAGCTGCAGTCTAACAGCATCTGAAAGATCACCATTGCTCCTACCCTGCTTTCAATGCCTAAAGAAAGGCTTCCTTTCAAAGGGAAAAGACATCAGCTACAACAGTGACAGCCTACATATCCCTAGGCTTTTTGTTCATATGAATACAACATTTTCCCATAGGACTGTGCAAGATATACGAAGAACAAACACCTATAAAATTTCATTACCAGTTTTAGAAGCAATTCACTGATGATTTCCTCTGTTATTAAAACGTTTTTCAACTTTCCTCAAAGTACATCAGTTGTGTTGCATGAGGAAGAGCCTCAAATCCCCCCCATTTTCCTTTTGATATATATACAGTGACAACAGACACATGTGTTGAATCTTACTGAAAGTGATGTTGCCTTTGAAATTCTTCAGGTGTGTTTGGCCCATGTAAGACCCATGTAATCTGCTTCAAATTTTGCTTTAATTTGATTTGATGGCAGCTCTAATTTTTCATTGTCAGTATTTGTGATAAATAAATAATATTTATCATTTCATTGCTAAAAAGATGAAATGCATTTTAAAAAGAGATCCCATACTGACTTCAAAATACTGCATAGAATTGAGTTTGACTGTCTTTCATGCATTTAATATCCATCCTGGCAATCATTGTCATCATAGTCACTTAATGGTTTATTGTGATCAATGTCAAACATTAACTTTCGGCTTTCAAGTTCCATGCTTCTTGACCAGCTATCGTCTTCTGTACTCATCGAATCCTCCTTGGATTGACTGTCTCTTTCTATAGAATGACTGTTTTCCTCTTCTGTGGATTCACTGGTTTCTTCTGATTGGCTCTTTTGGTTTTGCCATTCTTCAGACCTAAGGTCATTATCATGTGAATCACTGTCTTCACTACTGGTACTTTCGTGGGAAGCCCTGCTGCTCTCAGATGAAGTACTGTGAGACAACCTGCTATCAGCCTGGATGGATTCATCTGTGTCCTCAGATGATTCTTCACTTTCTTCTGTAGACACACTCTTCTCACTTGAGCTGCTGTGTTGTCTCTTAACCTCTCCGGATTGACTGCCCCTTGGTGCCATATTTGATACATCTTCAATTGAGTAACTCTTGTTCTGTTTAGATTTTCCAGTACTGTGCTCAGTTGATTTGTCACTTATCTCTTTAGACTTTCTCACAGTTCTTTTGTAGGAGCCCCTGCTATCCTCTGTAGATTCACTCTTTATGTCTTCTATAGACACTGTGTCACCGTCTTCTCTAGACTGACTGTTATCATCTTCTCTAGACTGGCTAGTCAGGCTGGTTTCTCTGGACTGGCTGTGTGTATCATCTTCCTTGGACTGACTGTGCTTATTGTCTTCCCTGGAATGGCTGTGCAAGCCTTCCATGGAATGGCTTTGAATGAATTCCCTAGACTGGCTATGCAGGTCTTCCCTGGACTGGCTGTGTCTATCATCCTCTCTGGACTGGCTGTGTCTATAATCCTCTATGGAATGACTGTGTCTATCATCTTCTATGGAATGGCTGTGCCTATCATCTTCTCTCGATCGGCTGTGCCTGTCATCTTCTATGGAATGGCTGTGCCTATCATCTTCTCTGGATCGGCTGTGCCTATCACCTTCTCTGGACTGGCTGTGTCTATCATCTTCTCTGGACTGGCTGTGTCTATTATCTTCCCTGGAGTGGCTTTTGAGGGTTTCTCTAGACCTGCTGTGGCCTCTGGATACACTCTTTACAGTCTCTTTGGATTGGCTGGTTGCATCTTCCCTGGATCTGCTAGGAACATATTCTATTGACTGGCTAATATCCTCTGCAGATCGGCTGTTTTCTTGAGAGACGACATCATCCTCTTGCTGGGATTTGTTCTCATCATATTCGGGACTCTGATCTTCTTCAGAATCAGCATCAACATAATGATATACTTTTCGAGCAAACTGTTCCATTACTTTGCTATGATGTTTGCCTTTCCCTTTCCTTTTGACTCTACTGCTTTCTTGACTGCTTTCTTTTGAAGGAAAATCCCCATGGAGCATGTCAGAGTCACTGTCATGACTCTCAAAGATTCTTGGATCATCTCCTTGCATTCCTTCATCATCAAAATCATACCTGTCTTCCTGGCTGCTACTGTAACTATCACCTCTGTGCCTTTTGCTGTAATCACTTATGTGATTGTCCTCTTTATCATGGCTTCTGCTCTCACTACTGCTGCTACTACTGCTACTGTCATAAGGGTGTCGGCTGATAGCATTGTCTCCCTTTTGGTCTCCATTGTTTACTGTAGTTTGTGGATAGTCTCCTTCATTTGGAAGGACAGTGTGGCCAGGATCTTCTTTATTATGTCCATTGAATGCATCATCACCACTAATTTCTTCATCCTGTATGAGATCACTTCCCCCTTCCCCCGTGAAGGTGAACAAGACTTGATCAGGGGTATAAAGCATGCCATCATTTTCAACATCCAGCAGTTCTTTGGACTTTCTGACATCACTATAAAGGTGATCTTCATGAATCTCATTCTGATCCTCCTGTGCAGAAAGACAAATAGGAATGCCCAAGATGTTATTCTTTCTCACAGTATAAACTGTTTTTGATATTTTTAATATCGATCCTACAACAGAAAATGACATCTTACTGCTCAAATATTAATCTGACTTTTTCAATGGAGAAGTAGCCCACAAAGCAGTGAGCATAAAATATATTCTAAAATTTAACAAAAAGATTAATTTTAAAATAGCTTTGGGGTGCTGATGTATTGGGAATTGTTCAGATTTCTGAATTCTGATCATGCAGTATTTACAGCACTTTTTAATTCTTTAATTAATTTAATTTCTCAACAGCACCAACATGAACTACTGATATGTGCACAGATAAAAGAAAAAGCAACATTCAAAAACCATTTAGAGGAAATCACAACAAAACCTAAGTTCAGCTGCTAGTGATAACTACAGCAGAACAGAAGCAATGATGTTTGTGTAAATGTTGACTAACTATTCAGAAATTGTTTCAAAGGGTCAGCTACATTTAGGACTGGCAACTGGATTTAGGCCCAAGATTTGTATTCGTTTCTGCCAATTAGTTTTTATTGGTATAAATATATAAGACAGTAACACATAAAGTGGGAAAAGAGCCAAATGACATTAAAATGGGGCCAAACCCTGCATACTAGAGTTCTGGAGTTTTTGGAAATTCTCCAAAGCCTCTTTCTACCATTATTCACATGGAGAACAGTCAAATATAGAACAAGGAATGAGTCTATGACACTGAATCTACCCATGACATTATGCAGGTGGGCTAGTCTTGCCCCTGGTCTCTTTGACATCAATGCAATGTCAAAGAAAAAACACTCCCTCAGAGTGTGGTGGAGTCTGCTTCTTTGGAGGTTTTTAAAGAGGCTGTTAGGGGTGCTTTGATTGTGAGTTCCTATTTGGCAGGGGGTTGGGCTGGATGGCCCTTGGGGTCTCTTCCAACTCTATGATTCTATGGTAGGGGCTCCTCTTGAGATGCCTGAACTCAGTGTGAACTCTGAGGATTGGGCTCAAGTCCAGCTCCACAATGTTGGCTCAACCTCACTTCTTGTTCTACACTGTTCTTGAAAATAGTATGTGACAAGGACTCTAGTTCAAATAAATTTCAGAAGGAAATGAATGGAAGGTTTCATGGACCATAAGAACAATAGAACAACATGAGGATATCCTTTCATGCATACAGTGAATTATTTGGGATGACTCTAGCAGTGGTGTACATAGTATATTTGACATTCAGCTTGGATCATTTTTAATATCCCTTATTCTTTTCAACAGCCTATCCAGGTCTAAGGGAGAGGGAGGGAGACTTGCTTCCCCACCTGGCCAGCAGAGCTGCCAGACCCAGAATTTCAGCACCCCTTTCTACCAGTGGCTGCTGGTGGGAGTGAGCTGCTACTGCTGCTGTGCAGTCTTTCTGAGTCTGGTGGAGCTGCTCCTTGGGTGGGAAAGGGAGAAGAGGTCGGCAAATTCTCTAGACCCAGAACTTCAGCATCTCTTCCCACCAGTATACCAGATGACATTCCCCCTCTGAGGTGTCACCTGGTACAGTCCTCACCCCCATCCCCTGCACACACTCACACACGCACAGTGATATCCCTGGATTAGGGCTATTCATGTTGCTTAGAAGGTACTGAATTGGGACAACTATAAACCTTTATGATGGTCAAACAATTACATCTCCTGCAATTCCAGGTTTTGTTCAGGAATGTTTCGAATACTTACTGGAGAAGTTCTGAGAAGAGATCCATCATTGGAGCTGTCCTCATTCATTTGTTTCAGGCCAGAACGTTCACGGGAATCAGCATCGTCTTCCCAGTTCCTATGGACCGCTTGGTGGACTCTAAAATAATTGTTGTCATCATTGTCCCGAGTGCTCCATTCATGATCATCTACTGAGTAGCTCTCAAGGCTAGCACTGGAAACCTTTCTGAGAAAGCTGTTGCCTTCACTACTCTCGTGGCTGATGCTCTCATGTTCTGCACTTATGCTTTGCCTGCTCCCTCTGTCTTCAGCACTGACATCTGCAGAATCAGCTACATTATTCACGTTTCTCTCACCTGCCTGTACAAAAGAAGAAAGGATGGGTTATTGAACACTGAGAGATGCCAAAACTGGCATTATAGCTTTGAAAAAACAAACATCACAACAGTGTGGATAACACAATGTAGAACGTGTTAATGCCTGAAAAGAGACCAGTTGCATTTACCTGAAAGAAACTGTTTACATGAATTAGCAAAGACAGATGAAGCCTGGGTCAAATATAATCCATGGACCCTCCAATATTTCACAGATGAAAACCAGGATACATGTGGCCAAGTAATATTAGAGTGTGTCAAGATGGCTAGCATATGAGAAAGAACACATGACACAGGAGCAGTTAGTTTTTGTCTGAGCCCACTGGGAAGGGCAAGATTCTGCCCCTCTTTTCACCTCTCCCTTGCTGAGTTAGCTGAGTGCAAATTACTTGTGCATTTTGAACTCAGTTTGCAGCAACTGAAAAAAACTGGGGTCAAAAGGAGAAAACGAGCAGAAGAGATAGAATCTGGTACATGTAACAGCAGCTGAAAAAGTGAGACAACAGGGGATAAATTAGAGCTGCCCCTGACAAATCAGGACAATTGGCAGGTATAGAATTCCCACTTCTGAAATAAAAGTCAGCTGCTTCTATAGTCACATCCTATGATTTCCACTTTAAGAATTTATTGCATGAATTGTTAACCAGGACTGTCTCTGCAAGACTGGGACAGTTAGAGGGTATGGGCTCCACTTTGTTAATGGAGTGAAGTCTGCATTAGATGCATTAATTTTCAAGCAAAATCCATGACTAGTCCATAGAACCATTTTTGCAAGCCTTGGGTCCCTTTTCATCACTTTGGAAAAAGTTGATTTGGTTTTGAAAAACCAAATCAGGCATGTGGAGGGAGTAAATAGCCTGAAATAGTCAATTACACCCCAATTGCACTCGGGACACAGCTGGCCATGGGGGTGGGATGTGTGGGGGAGGCAAAAAAATGGCAGATGTAGGCAGATGGATGCAATCTTCCAGGGATGGGGGCAAAAAGCCCTTGGGGTCAAGTTGTCCTGTCCCCCATAGATAAATAGACAGCTCACACATAATGCTTGCATTTACTGCAGAATAATGTAAAACTTAGTAACAATTCATCAAATGCACAAAAGATAAATGCATGCAATTACTTTTGCAACAACCGGGGGAGGGATATGGGGGTGGAAAAGAGGGTATTGTCCATCCCAAATAAGGATTCTGAACCCATTCAATGATTTTTTTCAGTCCCCAAATTTGTAGCAAGCAGAAACCTTAGCATTGAGACTTACAGATTAGGCATCTGAAGAAAACAGGCAGGCAAAGTTACCAAAGGAATGTAGCCAATATGAGTTCTAGGTGTGAACAATTTTCAGTCTCTCAGCAATGCTGGAAATTTGCAGACTGAAGAAATATTTCATGGGGGAGTGCAGAATTCTTATTGGGAGCAAGCCCTCATCATGCCACTCCCCTCATAGCAACACCCCTGTCAACTACACTAAGAAAGTACTACAAGAAAATGATAAATGTGCATTGTTAATTACAAAGGTGGTTGAACATGATAAGTTGGTGGTTTCATAAATAAATAACAGTACAAACCATATAAAACCATATGTATTATTTAACCTTCTTTTTGTAATGATATTGTTGTTGTTGTTGTTGTTGTTGTCATTGGTAAAGACAGCCAGCATGGTATAGTGGTTTGAGTGTGGGACTATGACTCTGGAGACCAGGATTCAAATCCTCGCTCAGCCATGGAAACCCACTGGGTGACCTTGGGCAAGTCACACACTCTCAAATTCAGTGGAAGGCAAAAGCAAGCCCTTTCTGAACAAATCTTGCAAAGAAAACCCTATGATAAGTTTGCCTTGGGGTTATCATAAGTCAGAAA
Source organism: Phrynosoma platyrhinos (assembly GCA_020142125.1). Lineage (NCBI taxonomy): Eukaryota > Metazoa > Chordata > Lepidosauria > Squamata > Phrynosomatidae > Phrynosoma > Phrynosoma platyrhinos. The sequence continues at coordinate 16,204,097 of CM034708.1, read as the reverse complement.
CAATGTGAAGGCATAAAACAACCATTATTGGTCAACTGGCATTGAAATGGGCCCAGAATAACACATAGTCCTATATGTATCTAGAGCACTATGTCTCCTCATAAGATTCAGTGGGGATGATGCCCAAATAATTGGGTATAGGAGTGAAGCCTGCATTTCATTTCCTAGTGAAATCCATGACTACTTTTTGCCATTGATTTTAATGGGGTTTAATTTAATCTGAAGGGGTTTAGAAGTTGAGTCCAAATTAACAGAGGATCCAAATTAACAAAGGGAGAGAGAGGATGTTAGTCCCAATCCCTCTTTATGCTTTTTTCTCATTCTGAGTGTGGCTGTTAGTTGTCATAACTACAATTGGCTGAGTGATTGATCGATTGATTTCCCCCCAAAGTGGGACTCAATACCAACTATGCACAGAGAACGAACTGGATCAAACTCATTTCTTGATTCTTCTTCAAATAGCTTTAATACAAACCCAGGGCTGGAAAAGGATTTTAGTTCAATTTTGGCTTCATCTACTCTGTAGAAATAATGCAGTTTGACACCACTTTAACTGCTATGGCACCATCCTATAGAATCCTGTGGTTTGTAGCATTGTGAGGCACTAGCACTCTTTTTCAGAGAAGGCTAAAGATCTTGTAAAACTACAAATCTTAGGATTCCATGGGATGGAGCTACAGCACCTAAAGTGGTGTCAAACTGCATTATTTCTACAGTGCACTTCTTAGAATAAGTGTCCTATTTTAGATATTAAAGAAGCATCTCTTTAGTTCAGAGAAGGCACATGTTGAATGTGTCTTTATTATAAACCTCAGAATACAAAAATGATGCTTGTTGTGCTCAAAACTTGAAACTTCACCTGTGTGAACAATTCCACAAATATGGTAAAAATCCAGTGGGTCCAGTAAAAATTGTCACAAGCATTAAAAGTGATGAAACTAGATGCATTTAACCATTTTACTTCTAGTTTTGGATAGAGATATGATGCATTTCTGCCAAGTGTTAGTGGAAGTTGCTGGTATATGTTCAGTGGTATAGAATTATAGAATTGGAAGGGGCCACAAGGGCCATCCAGTCCAATGCTCTACCATGCAGGAATGCACAGTCAAAGTATCCCCTGACAAATGTTGTTGTTGTCATTGGTAAAGGCAGCCAGCATGGCCATCCAGCATCTGTTTAAAAGAAGAAGGCTTCACCATATGTTCAGATAGCATATTCCACTGTCAAACAGCTCTTACCATCAGGAAATTCTTCCTAATGTTTAGGTGGAATCTCTTTTCCTGTAGTTTGAATTTATTGCTGTGTGTCCCAGTTTCTGGAGCAGCAGAAAAGTTTGCTCCATCTTCAATATGACATCCTTTCAAATATGGCTATCATGTCACCTTCTTAGCCTTCTCTTCCCCAAGCTAAACATACTCAGCTCCTTAGGTCACTCCTCATAGGGCATGGTTTCCAGACCTTTCACTATTTTGGTTGCCCTCCTCTGGGCATTCTCCAACTTGACAGGATCTGTCTTGAATTGTGGTGCCCAGAAGTGGACACAATATTCTAGGTGAGGTCTGACCAAAGCAGAATAGAGTGGTACTATGACTTTCCTTGATTTAGACTCCTATTGATGCAGCCTAGGCTCATATTGGCTTTTTTGGCTGCTGCATCATAATGTTGACCCATGTTCAGCTTGTGATCTACTAAAACTCCCAAATCCCTTTTGCATGTACTGTTGTCAAGCCAGGTGTCCCCCATCCTATGTCTGTGTTTTTCATTTTTTTTCTGCCTAAGTATTGTACCTTCCATTTCTCTCAGTTGAAATTCATGTAGCTGGTGGTTTTCTTGCCAGTGGTACAATGAATGGCCTCCTCAGACCTGTAAGGAGCCATCCAAAGTGCTGAACCTATTTTGGGATTTCATCTGGGATTGCTCCTTTAAAGCTCACACTACAATCCAGAGTGGATTCACTGCTCCACTGCCATCAGAACCAGCAGCCTCTTCACTAAGTCTTTGACATCTGAGATGATTTTGTGGTGAGAGTTCTACATTTGATGCAAGAAAAATCAGGGTGTCCTGCTTACCCAGTGTTCCTCAGAGCTCCTGTGATGTGCACCATGGTGCCTGGACACCTGGAATCATTAAAAGGAGAAACTATGAATGAAGGCATGAAGCAATGCTGTTATAGAAAGTCTTGAGAAGAGAGTCAGCACAAAAGACAATTTTCAACCCAAGCTGAATGCTTTTGTAGCCTCTCTGCATCTACAATGAAGAATTAATGCAGTTTGACACCATGTTAACCACCATGGCTCAATGCTATGGAATTCTGGGATTTGTAGTTTTGTGAGAGATTTAGCCTTCTCTGTCAGAGAGCTCTGGTACCACAACAAACTTCAAATCCCTGGATTCCATAGGATGGAGCCATGGCAGTTAGTAATGTCAAACTGGATTGTTTCTGTAGTGGGGATTCAGCCCATAAAGACAAAATATATTTATCTATATTATATATTTATCTATGACACATCTGGTAACCTCTAGATGTGTCAGACTATGACTCCCACCCTCTCTACAAGTTCTGGTGCCACAACAAACTACAGATCCCAGGAGTCTATAGGATTGAGCCATGACAATTAAAATGGTGTCAAACTGCATTAATGCTGCAGTCTGGCAACAGCCTTGATTTCAGTGGGGGGAGGGGGGAACATGCTTGCAGCATAAGAAGCCTGCTGTGGTTTCCATGCTATTTTTAAAAAGCAGTCACTTTTTAAATAATAATAATAATTTTATAAAAGCACTTACAGGACGAGCCCAGGATAGAGCCCACAGGGAGATAAATAGGAGAACAGTCCTCTTCATGTTCATTTTAGTGCCTATAATAGTATCAAAACAAGAAAAGAAAATGTTAAAACAGAAAATGTACAGAAGGGGGCAGAAATTTACACATAAACGATATTGGTTAAATTAGGATACAGGGATCCTCAATACTGTTTCCTTTTCACTGTGGGTGGCTGATGCTGAATTATGAAGACCAGTCTTACTGAGTTGAAAAGGGTCTTTTAAAAAGATGCCATAGGGCAGGGATGGGAATCATGCGGATTTCTGGATGTTGGTAGACTTCATTTCCCAACATTTTTCACCACTGGCTAGGGCTGCTGGGACTCGCAGTCCAACAACATGTGGTGGGTGGAACAATTTCCATCCTTGGAAACAGAGCCTAGTTGGAGGTTTCTGGAAAGCCAGATTTGACCTATGGGTTGTCAGCTGTTCACTTTGTATTGTGCATTTACAGGCATATCTCAATTAAGACAAAAAAGCTCATTCTTACAAAGTCTTTTGTAAGCCCAGCCCCTCTTTCCTCCTTGTCCACTATCCAGATGAAGCATTGTTTTTTTTAAATAGCAGCATCTACATTAGGAGGAGGAGGAAGGAGGGCTGGAGAAACACAGACTTTCAGCAGTGTATCTGCAGTAAACAATGCATTATTGCTTGAGCTGGACCTGTAACCATGTGTGCCTGTTTACAACAGGCGAGGTACACAGTAGCTGCCTCCAGAATCCCATACTGTTAACATCAAAATAAGGAGAAAAGGGGACAGAAGATTAACCTGCCTCATCAGCTATGCCTAGCATGTGAAAAGAGTATAGTTAACAAAGTAGATGTGCTCCTTGGTACTACTCCTTCAGCACAAAATTTGATCCCAGAAGCAGAAATGGAATAGAAAGAGGAGGAATGGGTTCCTAAACCAATGTATTTCAGGAAACATTTGGTCAAAACTAACAATATTCACATGTGAAATGAATCAACCAGGTCAGATAAGCCTGGCGTAAGTAAGTAAGTAAGTAAGTAAAAGATCCTTTCAGAGATCACTTGAAGACTTTTCCCAAAATGCAACCAAGAATTATTTATTCACCATACTCCACTTTTCTTACAATTTCCATTTAGATGGCTAGCCATATGGATCTGTCTATCTGTCTATCTATCTATCTATCTATCTATCTATCTATCTATCTATCTATCTATCTATCTATCTATCTATCACTACATAGTAGAAATAATACAGTTTGACACTACTTTATATGCTGCAGCTCCATCCTATGGAATCTTGGGATTTGTAATTTTACTAGGTTGCTAGCCTTCTCTGCCAAAGAGTTTCAGTGCCACACAAAACTACAAATCTCAGAATTCTGTAGGAGGGAGCCATGACAGTTGAAGTAATGTCAAATTGCATTCTTTCTACAGCGTAGATGCACCCTGATTCAGAGATATACCTGTTTGTTAGTAGAGATATACCTGTAAATATAAAAAGAGTATGGAGCAAGGAGGAGGAGGAGGAGGAGGACTGGGAGTTTTGGGAGAGAAAAGGGCTTCCAAGTTAGATATGCTGGATGAGAATAGATACTCTGAGAGAGATGTGAGGGAAGGATAAAATATTAAGACCTTTCCCATTTTCAGCTTTTGGATCAGTAAACTCTGTCTAAAATGGAGTTTTATATACTTCCATAGACAATGCCTATACTTAGCTTAGAGATATGGAACTATGTAGTACAAGAAAAATGGGGTGGCAAAATATGTAGCAATTTTCAGCACGCTCCATTTGATTAGCTATGAATAGAAGAATAAGTCAGTATTTTCCAGCTGATTATTTAAAAGTTCACCTTTATCCATCACCCTTATGTCACCGCTTGCGGCATTTCCATGACACTGAACAATGTGGTGGACTAACCAAGAAATCTGTCTCTTGCCCCTCCAATCCGGGACCTATGGCATTATTGCTAAGAAACACCAAACAGTCTATAGTAGGAAACCAGTGAGCCCCTCCAAATGTTGCTGGATTGCACCTCTTGTCACTCCTAGATAGAGCCTGGAAAAGTTACATTTTTGAATATAACTCCCAGAATGCCCCACCTACCATGGCCACTCACTATGCTGGCTTAGAAAATTCTTTGATCATAGTCCAAAAAATGTAATGCTTCCAAGTTCTGGCCCTAACCATCATAGCTGATGCTGAGGTAATCATGGGAGTTGCAACTCAACATAACATGGAGGCGCAATCATTCCCTATCCTTGTTGTTGAGTAAGGTGCCACCCAATGACAGTAAGAATAACACCTGCTATAGAAAGAGTTCACACATGCATATTTCCCATTTGTTGAATAGAACCTGGTGATGACTCCATGCATAAATCTACTGTTATAGTAATCTCTATAGCCTGAACTTTCACTTCAGCTGATGAGAATCCAGGACCCATTCACACTATCTACCGGTAATTACAGTGCTATTATTCCACTTTAACTTCTATGGAATCCTGGAATTTGCAGCTTTGGGAGAGGCATTTACTATTCTCAGCCAGAGCACTCTAGTGGCTCAACAGACTACAAATTCCAGGATTCCATAGGATGGATGCATGGCAATTCAAGTGGAATAATAGAACTATAACTGTGTAGTGTGAATGGGCCCCAAGAAATAATACTTTTGCAGAGACACTTCACAAATCTGGATGAAAATCATTGTAAGTTAACACATGGTTAATAATTTATATATATATATATATATATATATATATATATATATATATATATGAATCAATGTTATGTCCACCAGTGTTCTTCAACCAGTGGAGCATCACATAACTCAAGGAATGATGGAAGTGAAACATGTTAAAAGCAGAATTCACATTAATTTGGAGGTAAAAATCTCTTTATGATTTATTATTCTTGTACTCATTCAAATTGGTATTTTCTTTCATTTTAGAAACAAGCTTGCTGGTGAACAATTTTAATTATCAATGTCCTTAATATTAAAATGATCAAATCTCTTCTCTTAAGACTCTGGGATTCATTCTTTTATCTACCATTATTTGACAGACCAAATAATGCTGACAGGGATCTAACATTTTCATTCTTCAGCATTCATAGACATCTTATTTTCTTAGACTTCTTATTAATACAATGCCAGCAGGTACAGGGTGAGCTTCCCTTAAGCAAAATTCTTGGGACTAGAAGTGTTTTGGATTATGGATTTATTTATTTATTTATTGGATTTTTATTTGATATACATACATAGTGAGATATCTTGGAGATAGGATCCAAGTCTAAACACAAAATTCATTTATGCTTCATATACACATAGCCTGAAGGTAATTTTATACAATAGTTTCAACAATTTCATGAGTGAAGCAAAAACTATGGATGCCAGCCATGAAAGCCTGCGACTTCACACTGAAGTTTGTGTATACTGAACCATCAGAAAGCAAAGGTGTCATTATCACAGCCACTCATGAAAAAAAAAATTGGTTTTTGGAATATTTCAGATTTTGGAATTTCAGATAAGGGAGACTCAACCTGTACTACTTGGGCTGGCTCACATACTTAAAAACAACAGAGCAAGGAAAAGAGTTAAAGTTTTTACCTGTGTGCTTACTTCAGTAGGTTTCCTCCAGGAATGTTTAAAATTGCTCCACCACTGTAGATAAATGTTGTACCTTATTTTCAAGAACCACTTTTTGGGATCTTCTGTGACAGTCCATGAATTTAAACTCTGTTTCAGCTAAAAGGGGGCCAATCAACAGCCAAGAGGAAGAAGATGATGTCAGAAGGTGTCATCAGGCATCCATCCTGCCTACGCTTTCCTTCTGCCTCCAGATGCATATTTGTTCCCTAAAAATAAACTGTGGTTCCCAAAATGACTAGACTAGTTTACATTTAATGAGAGATCTTGCTAAGGGTTCATTTGGATTTCTTAATTTATGCCATTTCATATGTGTACAGGTTTATGAGTATAAGCAATTGCAGTGTCACTCACAAATATAGCCAGAGTGCTGTCATACCCAAGTCGGGGTTGTTTCCTGCTGATGTATGCATTGTACAAGCAGACAGTTTGTTCAGAAATACTCCCAGGAGTTATGTCTTCAGCAAGAGCATTTGTGGGCTACCAGATCTTCTTGCCTTACAGCCACTATGTAGGACGATGCTTGGAACAGTGTCCAAATTAAAAAGAAAACTGCTGAATTTGCCCTTTGAGGATGTAATGTGACAAAGCTCTGGTTACAGAGACATAGGAGGAAAACAGGGCAATGCTGGGATTTCTGTTAACATTTCTGTTATGACCATATATGTGGCTGAAGACACAAGCTGCTTTTCAGATTTAGCTTTAATGTCTAAACTGAAAAGGGACTTGCCTCTCTTGTACGCAGTGGGCATATCAAAGAAAATGTTGACTTTTCAACAAGGAACAATGAAAGTGAATTTAGACCCAGACCTCAGTTTATGACTGTTTCATACCACATGACTGTACCACTTTGGTACCATTTAAATTGCAATGGCTACATCCTATGGAAACCTGGGGTTTGTAGTTAAGTACTTAGAATTCTGCACCAGAGAGATCTAGTGCCTCATTAAATCATAGGATTCCATAAGATGTTGCCATGGCAGCTTGAGTAAAATCACAGTGCTAAAACTGTGTGTGAAAGAAACCTAAGAATGAGCACAATAACAGTAAACTATACAGTATAGTTCCTTTTAAATAATCACATTGGTCTTCCATTTTCCTGCAAGTCCAGCTTGCTATGCCCATCTTCTTCTCCTAATAAATGTACCATGAAGTGCTAAGCCTTCTTGAAGAATCTGATCTTTGCATGTTATACAGTGGGCCCTTGTTATCCGCTGGGATTTGGTTCCAGGATCCTCCATGGATAGCAAAATCCATGGATGCTCAAGTCCCATTAAATACAATGGCATAGCAAAATGGTGTCCCTTATATAAAATGGCAAAATCAAGGTTTGCTATTTGGAATTTATACTTTTTTAAAAATATTTTCAAGCTGTGGATGCTTGAATTCGTGGATTAAAAAATCCATGGATAAAGAGGGCCGACTATAATACAAATTGGCATGAGCAATATCTTCCAGGCTAGTATACAGACCGGGAAATATCTGTTGGAGTACACACATCTCCAAATGTTGTAATGTACTTTTTGGCTCAGGACAAATTGGAACCAAATTACTAGAGAAAATGCCTTCTCTGATATCATTGTCCATTCACTCAAATCTCTAGAGCTACCCATCAGCCTCCAATAATTCTGCCTCCTGAACATATACGTCTAATGGTAATTAGCAGAATTGTATTTTCCACTGGAATTCCTTCCTCCTTACCTTTCAAATGCCAACTTTAATAGCGTTTCAGCACTTGTTTTAAAAAGTATTTATTTGGTCAAGAGGATTAGCTGATTTTAATAACATGCTTGCTTAAGCTTTTGATGCTATTGTTTTGTTACAGATTTTTATGCTCCATTTTCATTGTTGCATCAATCCATTTTATTTACTGCCCTGGAAGATCAATAACGAAAGGCAATTGAAATATTTGAAATACAACAAATAAATAATAAAGAAAATACATTGAACATGCACAGTTTGAGTTCCACTGTGCGTAAAAAGATTGCATGTTTGAGTAACCTACATTTTTAAATGCATTTTTAAATTAGGGAGGTAAAGAATACTCACAAATTTTCTCATCCTTACTGAGAAAGAGTGTCTCAATGCACTGAGACACGCTGTCAAGAAAATGGTCAACTCCAATGCAATCTATCTAGCTATCAATTCAGAACTTATTTGTGAAAAATGTGTTAATGAAAAAACAATGTTTTTTTTGGGGGGGGGGAGGGGATTTTGGGCACAGAAAATACTAGCTGGAATCCTGTTAGTATCACATGCAAACACACCTTTCTTTGTACATGTGATTGTATTTTGGGAGACTATGCAACAGCTGTATTCAGTTCATGGTTGTGTAAGTAGAGTTCTTTTTTTTTTTAAATATAAAAGTTTATTGATTAAAAACATAATAATACACAACATAACAATTAGAAACTCAAAACAAAACCAACAAAGAAGTCATGAACAAAAACATAATAGTTACAAAGACCTTAAAGTGTAAGACATACAGAACAGTACAAAACAAAACAAAGAAAAAAAAAACCGACAACGGTCCATGTGACTATATATATCTATATATATCATAATAACCTT
>CM034708.1:16165423-16180699 GCA_020142125.1 Phrynosoma platyrhinos | reverse complement strand
GGCAGCCAGGTTAATTACAGGAACATCTAGGAGGGAGCACATGACACCAGTGTTTAAATCCCTCCACTGGCTGCCAATTAATTTCCGGGCACAGTACAAGGTGTTGGTTTTAACCTTTAAAGCCCTACATGGCTTGAGGCCATCTTATCTAAGGGACCGCCTCTCCCTGTATTAACCCCCCCCCCCCCCCCCGCGCACTTCATTCCTCTGGGAGGAATCTGTTGCAGCCTATGAAGACCAGGCTCTCACAGACCTCTCAGAGGGCCTTTTCTGTGACTGCTCCCAAGCTGTGGAATGGCCTGCCGGACAAGATCCGTCTTATTACCACTCTTGCTGCCTTTAAAAAGGCAGTAAAGATGGATCTCTTCCGGCAGGCCTTCCCGGAATAACTGCCTGGCCAAATGGAGGTAATCCACTGTTCTCACCCCTCCAGCGGCCACGACATGTTTGCCAACTAGTTTTGTATTTTATGATTAAATTGATTTTAATTTTACAATAGTTTAATTTAGTTTTAAGGGGTGGGAGGGTTTGGGTGTGGGGGAATGTTTTAACTGTTGCATATTTTTAACTTGCTGTAAGCCGCCCCGATTGCCAAGCAGAGGGGCGGGTTATAAATAAAACTTCTTCTTCTTCTTTTTCTTCTTCTTCTTCTTATTATTATTACTTTAAGGGTTTCTTCCCACCCTGAAGCCATGCCATTAACAACAGAACAATACCTATTCAACACAGAACAATACACAGTTTACATGGGAATCTCTCCTCCCTACCCAGGGTCTCACAGTATATATAGACCCATTCTCTTCCATTCCAGTATTCTCTAAAGATGCCAGCCACAGATGCTGGCAAAACGTCAGAAAGAAACTCTTCTAGAACATAGCCACACAGCCGAAAAACCCACAAAAAAATGGTTGACTCTTACTTTATCTCTGGTGATAGGATGTTTTTCTCTATTTCATTTGAGGGCAGTATGCTAGCTTCAAGGGATAGCAAGTTGTGCCATGTTAAACACAAGGGTTGTACTGCTGTCCCTTCAATATCATATCTTATGTAAACTGGAGAGGATGGTTTGATTGACACTGGATATCAAGGAATTTTATCAAGGTCCCCTAATGTCTTCCCAAAATTCAAACACTGTTACCTTCTGATTATTATTTTTAAAACAAAAGCATTAAGCTCCCCGATAACCATTCTCTCACACATCTGTCATCTACTCATTATATTCTATGTTGTTGTTGTGTGCTTCCAAGTCATTTTAACATATGACAACCCTAAGACAGAACCTATCATAGGGTTTTCTTGGCCGTTTTTTTCAGAGGGGGTTTGCCATTGCCATCCTGAGGCTGAGAAAGTGTGATTTGCCCAAGGTCACCCAGTGGGTTTTTATGCTCAAGTGGGAAATTGAACCCTGATCTCCAGAGTAGTAGTCCAGTGCTCCAACCACTGCACCATGTTGGCTCTCTCTTACGGCCTGTTCACGAAACTATTTCATTTTTCAAGCAATACTTTTTACAGTTTACTTCCAATCATATTTTCTCTAACTCATTTTTTATCCTTCTGGAGTTCATTCCTCGGTGACCAAAATAATAAGAATTCACGTGTTTGGACAGGTCAACAAGCTGCTGTTGAACCCGCTTGGCCTCCAACAAAGATGGTGACAATGGCAGGTGGGAGGGCTGTTTTCAGGCTTAGTGCCATGTGCTGGAACCTGTGACAAGAGCTAAAAAAGGGAGTTCAATTTGGCACAGACAGCAAAACCACTGTTCTTTAAATATTAGTTTTTCAGGAAGTGCCAAGTTAGGCCTGGGCGGAATGTCAGAATTCAAAGGAGTTTGGGATCAAAATGACAGGGCAGAGTGTAAAGATAGCATCACCTCACCTTTCTGTTTACTCCATGAGGGACCAATGCCCAAAAGGAGGGTGATATTAGCCTATTGCCTTGGCACAGGCTCTCTTGCCTCTTTTGAGATCTGTTAGAGGCGAACAGGTTTATTGTGACTTAAGAGATGTGTGGCAAGAGCCTGCTTCATCAGAGGCCTCTGCTAAAGTGAAGCCTTGTTTGCAGCATAATAAAATAATCCAGGATCAACCTGCAACATTTTGCTGCCTGAGACAAAAGACAAGATGGAACTATCCTCCATTCTATACACAGAACTAGCGTCTGAACTTTATTTCAGATGTGGCAATGGGACTGGGGAGGTCCATTCACACTTCAGAATTACAGCACTATTACTCCACTTTAACTGCCATGGTTCTTCCGCATGAGATCTTGGGATTTGCAGTATAGGGAGAAGCATTCAGAATTCTCAACTAGAGCACTTTAGTGCCTTGCCAAACTACAAACCCCAGGATTCTAAAGGATGGAACCATGGCAGTTAAAGTGGAATAACTGTACTATAATTCTGGAGGTGAATGGGCCCAAGGTTTTGTATGCACCTGAGGGCAATTGGCTAGTTTATGACAGACTTCAAGGCAAGGTCTTTGGGGTTATAGCTTTTTCCACCAAAAGAGGAGAAAGGCAAAGGGGTTCAAGCTGAACAGTCACTTACTCATATAAAGGCTAGAATCCTGTAAGTTTCTTATGCATACATAAGTTCCCCAGTGAAAGATAATGGACTTTTTCCCCCCTCCTCTGGATATGGCTAGAATTCTGGAGGTTTCTTATGCATACATAGGTTCCCCAATGAAAGAGAAAGGCTACATTCAATTCAAGGTTGTGTAAGGTCTTAGTTGATGTGGCATGTTATATTACTCTCATATTTCAAGCTTATTCTACTGTTCATGTATGTTTGCTTTAAAAAAAATTAAACTAAGAAGACATAAACATTTGTTTATTGGGAACAGACCATTCATCTCCAGTTCCATCTTGCATACCTTAACAGTTCCTCTTTGCCCACTACAACATGGTTAGTGGTATGAGCATTGGACTATGACTCTGGAGTCTCTACCAAATCAAGACAGTTGGAGGGTAAGGTATTCTTAACTCCTGCAGAACTTTCTTGTTGCTGACAGACGCATCCTAAAATGGTTTGTTTGCCATTTTACGGAAATATCCAAGATGCTTAGAGTACAAACTATCCACAGCAGCAGGACCAAAGCAATTTACCGTATTTCTGAGGGAGGACACAAATCATCCCCATATATAAAAATCAAGATACACAGTACCTAAAGACTAGTGAAGTAATTTTGTCACTTTGTCACTCTCCAAGCCCTTTGTGCTTGCAGAGACTGGAAGAGCATTGGGATGGGAGGGCATCATCCTGTTTGATGCTGTTGGCAGCTTTCCTCCTCTCATAGGCCCATACCGGTTTTCACAGGCTCTTGGGATGATGGGAAAGCCAATTCATCAGTTACAGACTGGTTGACCAATGGGAAAGGCTGGGGGAACCAAAATGAAGCCTTCACTCTGGTCCACACCTGGCTATATAAGCAAAGCTGTAGCACTCCCCTCCTCAGTTTCTTCAGAGCTACATCCCCATCCCCTTTCTAACTGGTACTTTTGGTTGTTGCAGCTCCTGTTTTATATTGTGACTCATATCACCTAATATTTCACAGATGAAAACTGGGATACATGTTATTAATGAAGTTATTAATGAAGAAGGACACACAAGCTGGGAGAGGCTACTACAGTTTGCTTTTGTCTGAGCTGATTGGAAAAGGCAAGATTCCACCTTCTCCTTTCCTCTCTTTCCTGTTCAATTTCCTGTTCAATGGAAAGGATTGTACAGGAAACTTAAAGCAAAAATATTCACCAAATGATAAATGCAAAATGCACAATTTTACATTTCTCTTAGAGGGAATATGATATGATCCTACAGAATCAAGTCACATTCATAAAAAGAAATTTTGGAAAGATAAGCTTACCTGATTTTTCCAAGCACTACTGTTATTCTTTTGATCAGTCTGTAAGACCTTATAAATAATATAATAAAAACAAAGTTGAAAAGGCAGTTGCAGTGTACTGAAAACAATAATCAGTATAGAAGATACAGAACAGTTTTCTAGGATTTGTAAATGCTATAGAAGGAATGTATGTAATATGAAATATAAACATCTGTAAAAGGAATAAAAGGGTTTGAACTAAAGGAAATAAAAGTTATTAATGTACTAATTTGAACGTGTAACTTGAGTGAATGCTTTTCATATTTTGCCATTTCACTATTCAGTGACGGACCCTCTGGCATTTGATTCTTTAGGCTGTCATGTCTTCCTCACGTAATATATATTTTACTTCTCAAATCTGTCAACAACTTTTCATGCAGAAATATCCAAAAAGTAACAATATGAACAAATTGTTCACAACTGTATAATGACTCACCAAACAACATCTCAGCACAGGACTAAATGTGGCATGATAACATCATCATACAATAATGGAGTAGAAGATTTTTACACATGCTCCATGAGACTTATTCAATATGGTTTCCAAGTCATGACTATTCCAGGCCCTGAGATTTTAAGGGTCAAAACCTGAAACAAAGGAATGACTTCTTCTGATGTCATAGGAAGTGGGCCCTGATGCCATTACAAGGATAATGTTACAAGGGGCCGTTCGGGGTGGTGCTATTAACCTGATACATTAAGCATCAACAACAGCTGCACAAAGGATGCTATTTAATTTTCGGAAACACCAAGGCTAACAAATGAGGAAAATATATACACATATACTTTTCAAGAGAGTGCTGTTGCCCTGAGATTCCTCCTCCTTCCCCTGAGAACTGAAGATAAAGAGCTGGCAACTATAGTATTGGAGCTTGGAAAAATTTCTAAACCATACTATATCTATTCAAAGGGCTGTATATGTATATCTCTGGTATGTTGTTGGGATTAATTTCCCAGGTTAGAATTATCTGTATACATTTATTACTTTATTTCTGAGCAGTTCCATCAGTCTTTAAATGCAATTCACTATAAATTCTTCCTCAAGCCTAGAATTTTTTAATTTTATTTTGGGGACTACTCCCACAATTCCCCAAGCTGGCTGAGCATCCTGGAAGTAGTATTAAATAAAGCAATATTTCTAGGCTCTGACTCTTCCAATGCAATGTATTCATGAACAGACTTGACATTTTTTTTAAAGAATACCATTAAGAAAAAGACTTACTGGGGCTGTCCTGGCAGTTGCAACAATGCAAAGAAATACAATTGTTATCTTCATCTTCATCAGAAGGCGCAGACTGACCTTACAAATGGGCTGTAAATAACCAGATCAGGTAATTAACTATGAATCCAACCAAACAGTATTACACACACAAGGATTTATACAGGGCTGAAGGAGGGGAGCAAAATCACTGGGTCCCAGACCTCTCTGACAGATCCAAGCTTCTGAGGTCCTGAACAATGAATAAAGCAAACAAAACAGTACATTTTAAAATAACATAACCTCACGTACTTCACAGATGAAAATACGGACACATGTGGCTAAGTAACATCAAAATGTGGTCAAAAGGATATGGCAAGGCTATAAGAAGGCAAATGTTATTAAAGAGGAAAAGCCCCAAAACTACTATTTTAAGCAGAGAAACACTGAAATGTATGTAATGAGTTTAAGAAAGTCTGAAAAAACTAACCCAATCAATAAATACAGTGCATAATGCATTGTCTGTGTGTATATGCATTGCATGATTGACAATAAATATTATATACCATATACACTTGTGCAGCCTCGACACACATGCAGTAGATTAGTAAACCAAATAAATAAATAAATAAATAGGGTGGAAGCTGGGATGTCATTAGGCGGGTGCAAGGGTTGTGGACTGCACTGGGTGACACTTCAAAGGGGTGAACACCAATTGCCACTGGTAGGAAGAGGCTGCATTCTGGGGCTGCTGGTGGGAAAGTGAATTGCCTCCATTTCCTGTTTGCCCAGTAGTTCCACCAGACCCGAGAAAGGCTGCCGGATGGCATTGGCATCCCCAGGGGTAGAGAGCTTCCAGGGCATGGGACTCCGAGGAGCGGTGCACACTCTCTCCCCCCATGCCACCCCATCCTTTCATGATGAGGAAAAGGATAGGATGGTATGCATGGGGGAGAGTGTACATGAGGGAGTGCAGGGGTGAGCACAGGGACAGCATAGGGGGAGCATACATGGGGGAGCATGGAAGGAGCATGGGGGAGGGACCAACTGGTTGTCACCCCCTCTTCTGGGGTGTCACCTGGTGTGGTCTGCACCACTGCAACCCTCCTAATGACGCCAATGCCAGATGGCAACAGCACCCCAACCCTACCACAGTAGAGGTGGCCTGGCTGGTGGAGGGAGGCAGGCGGTGTGTGTGTGTGCCAGGCAGCCTATGAGTGATGGCATGACTTACTGCACTGAAGTGACACCAACCCTTGTGATGACACTGGATAGAAGAAGAAAACTAATAAAACAAAGGCTTAAAGTATAATGTTGATGCAAATCTCAAAAGTAAACAAAACTATGGATAGAACTGTAGAGAGGAGAAACATATTTCAAAACCATGCAGGGTATAAATAATAAAATATTATTATTAGAATGAAGAATTATCCAGAATATTCCATTCTGTCCCCACTCTCCCCAGCTTTTCCATCCCTCCTGAGTTAAAAATGTATCTGCTTCTACATCACTTATCTCTTTAACAATGTTCAAAACTAACAATACAATAAAACAATGAAATAATGAAATAATGAAATAAAGCAATAACAATATAGTAAAAACAGTTGATTACAGATTTTTTTACAGCAAGTGGTAGAAATCAAACCTCCAGCATTCTTCCCCATTTTCATGACACCCACACTATGCTGCCTGAGGCAATGGCCTCACTCTATCAAATAAGAGAAACAGCTTTGCTTTTCTGAGAAATTAAAAGTAAGACTTCTTTTCACTTATAATTCAAGACTGTTCACTCTCCACTACAAAACCTCATTTACTGAAAGTACCAGCCCACTTAATATTTCTTATTTGGCATTTCTAAGATATTCATTGATGAGAAAACATTGAAGCCCTGGAATATTTTCCCAAAAGAGCGAAGAAAAGGGAAGATTAAATTAAATTCATATTTTACATTAAAAACTACACACAATCCTTGCAATCCCTCACTGAACAGAACAAGGGGTCACATTATAGCCTTGCTGCTATCCAAGTAGTGCTTTGCTTTATTTTTCAATTCAAATTGGACTCAAGTTCACAATCACTTATGTCACAATAAATCTCTTACTCATCACAAGACATTTGCTTTGTTTTAAGTGGGAAAAAGCAGCACACGGTCAAGTCTGATCATTGCTTACCTTGATGTCTGAACAAGTCGCTATCTTTGAGCTCCTGAATCACTGCAAGAAGCTTTGTGAATACTTTGATTGTCACCTTTGAACCTGCTGAAATTTAAACTCGGCTTCAGTAAAATACTAACCAATCATTGCTCTTGGGGTACTGTAAGATGTATCTTTGGTGGTGAAGTACATATTAACCGCCCACGTTTCCTTAGCAGGACAACTGGCTTTCATAGTCCCGAAAATCACCTCGGTTCCAGTGTGACTAGACTGCTTTCCTTCTGCTTAATTAAAAAGCTCACATGTAGCCAGTTTAACCTCTCTTAAATATATAGAATCAGTTGGCTCAAGTAACCAGCAGGGCTTGCAGACACGGTGACCCAGACATTTCTTTCCCCATTGTGGTCTTTACAATCTCCCACTTCCTCCTTTGAATAGTCTTTCTTGGTGAAAAAACGTGCCTTGCTTGGGATGGGCATTCGTGAGACAAATGGTTACGATCAAGGATTGCCCTGTTGACGTATTATGATATCTTCACACTTTCCTGATACAAATTGTTTTAAAAGCCATTAAAGCACAGGGACAGGTGGGTTTCAATAATTTTATCCATTAAACCTGTTTGTATGGGAAAGAGGGCCTACTACATCTCCAGATCAGCCTTCCTACACCCCACTCCAATATATTAACTGCAACTCCTATCAGTCACATCCTTTGACTATGCTGTCTGACTGTAATGATGGTTGTGGAAGGCCACATGGAGGGAATCAGTTTGGGGCAGTCTAATCTGACTATCTGAACCTCTTATTATCAGAATTACCTGGCTTTGCATGGAGTATAAACCCAAGTGTTCTTACTCTTTTCCTTTGCTCTTTTTATCCTCTTATCCCTACCCCTTCCTTTCTTACTGGTCTTTCTTCCCCTGCACAAAAAAAGAAAGAAAGAAAGAAAGAAAGAAAGAAAGAAAGAAAGAAAGAAAGAAAGAAAGAAAGAAAGAAAGAAAGAAAGAAAGAAAGAAAGAAAACTAGAGAGCATTGAATAAAACCCTTGAATGAAGGAGGCTGCATCCAGACTGCAGAAATAATCGAGTTTGATACCAGTTTACCTGCCACGGCTCAATGCTATGGAATCCTGGGGTTTGTAGTTTGTTGTGTCTGCTTTCTGACAGAGAAGGCTGAATAGTTCACCAAATGACAATTCCCAGGATTCCATAGCACTGAGCCATGGCAGTTAAAGTGGTGTCAAACTATATTATTTCTGCTGTGTGGATGACCTATGAATATCTAGATCAGTGGTTCCCAAACTTTGGTTCTCCGTGTGTTTTGGGCTTGAAACACCAGAAGACCCAGCCAGCTTGGCCAACTGCCAGGAATTCTGGGAGCTGAAATCTGAAACATCTGGAGGACTAGAGTTTGGGAATTAATGCTCTAGAATATCATTTCAGGAAAAGGGTAGGATATAAATCCAATAGCTAGATAGAGAAAACTGTTTCATCAGAAATTTCTGGTAACTGCTTTTTGAGTAAATAAGTACATGGTAGTGTATAAGGGTTTTTATTTTTTTTAAGAATTGTATATTTTCTGTTGTTTATATGTCTATTTACAATTTGTTCTTTATATTTTACAACTCCCTGAAGAACACCTTAAAGTACAATGCCTGAGATCCAGCATCAGAGGCTATGATGTGTAACTTTATGATGACAGAGTTACTGATGTGATACATGACTGTACTAATGAATTGCAACAATGCACAACAGGGCACCACACAGGATGTCCCATTGCACGATGGAGGCTCCCATTCCACAATGTGTCCCAGTAAAAATAAGTCTTGTGCATCAGAACACACCCTGCAATGGAACATATTGTGCATTGGGGCCATTTGCTCAATGGTCCCAGAGATGAAGTTACATCTCTCCTCCACCCTGAGAATATGAGTGTTGCACAACATTGTGAATTATCTTTATATTAACAGTTATGTAATTAATAGTTAATAATGATATAAATAACTAACAGAATGAGAGCTGATATTTATCGGCTCAAACAAATAAGGGTTTTTAATCATTAAGCTTCATCTTATAGCACCTTAAGAAGTGTCCCCATCATTCATGCTTCCTTTCTCTACATACTGATATTCATTCAGTGTTTCCTTTTGCTCATTCTCCTTCTCTTAATATTTAAAAAAAAATCCTATTTTATTTTTACAATGGTAGAAATGCATGGTTTGGGTACAGTAAATCCCCTATTCAATCCCTGTCATTTGCCGTTGCAAAGGATTTTACAAAGAAAAATATTCCTAGTGTAACCAAGTCAGCAGCATCCTATTCCCTAACATGTTAGAGCCAAAACTGTAAACAAGCAGGTGGCCCTTGGGATTTCACAGAAGCAGAGTAAGGAAGAGTGGGAAGGCTGACCAGAACTGCTACTGGATCAGCTGGTTGTCAAAACATGAGAGCAGTCTAGGTAAAAGAGCCCAGGATTAGGGCAAAGCCTGGCTAACCAGAGGGTCTTTCACACTTCTCAATGATATTATTATTATTATTATTATTATTAGCTTTATTTATTAAGCGCCGTAGATGTACACGGCGCTGTACAAAACCAAATAAATGATTCTACTTTAACTGCCTGGGTTCCACCCTATGGAATCCTTCCTGGGTTTTTCAGTTTAAAATGGGGCACTTCACATTCTTTCACATTCTTAGCAAGAAAGCAAGAAAGGACTGGATGGCCCTTGTGGTCTCTTCCAATTCTGATTCTATGATTCTATGAAAGCTCCAGTGCCACACCAAACTGCAACCCATAGGATTCCATAGGATGTTGCCATGGCAATTGAAGTGGAATCATGGTGCTATGATTCTATAGTGTGGAAGGGCTTCAGGTAAGATGGCAACCAGAATATTATATATATATATATATATATATATATATATATATATATATATATATATATATATATATATATATATATATATATATATATATATATATATGAAAGTATTTATCCAGTAGCTGTAACAGTATACCCAGTAGGTCTCATGTGCAGCATGGCTGTACTTACAAGAGACATGCCATTCACAAACTTTTTTCAGACCACATGATGTCCTGTGAAAGGCTGACTCCAGTACTTGAAGAGTTCTTTTTTCTATACCTTGTTCCATCTCTGCCAGGGCAGAGAACTCCAAGTACTATATCAAACCACAAATTCCA
Organism: Phrynosoma platyrhinos; assembly: GCA_020142125.1. Lineage (NCBI taxonomy): Eukaryota > Metazoa > Chordata > Lepidosauria > Squamata > Phrynosomatidae > Phrynosoma > Phrynosoma platyrhinos. The sequence goes on along the minus strand of CM034708.1, from coordinate 16,170,269 downwards.
GGATTCTGTAGGATGCAGCCATGAGAGTTAAAGTGGTTTCAGACTGATGGAAGGTGTGTTTTGTAGGTACACTCCCCATCTTTGCATATACCTGTAACAAAGCAGAAGGTGGGAAAATATTCCATTCATTGCCAAAAACGTCTAACCAGAATATTTTTTTGCAGCAGCTTAATTTTAAAAAGCAGTGCAGCTGAATTTCAGGTATAAAACATCTGTTTGTCATCCAGACTATGGGCAGAATGTGGTCAAGTGCATGACAATTACTGGACCACACAATTCCTTTGCTGGAAACCAAGATGTTGAAGTAGCAAAATGGTACCAAAGAGAATCCTTGTGGTTGTGTTTTATTCCCATGTTATAAAGTGTGTGTGTGGTGGTGGGGGAATCCAGAGTCCCCTTGGCACAGGGTGAGCTTCAATATTAGAGAGTCAAAGATTTATTATTTTGCCAGTTAGGTTATTAGAAGATCAGTCTGTGATAATATGTATAAACAAGAATGTCAAATGGATAAATGAAGCAGGAAAAAAATCCAATTATTAAAACTGTACATAAATGTTTAAATGTTCAAGTTAGATAAATTGGATGATAATTATTTTCCAGTCCTCTTTTGGTTTCAAAATGAAGTTCAGGCTAATCCAGTTCTAAGTTAAACATGCATTATTCTGATGAAGCATCAGTCTCCTGTCTGTTATGGCAATTGCTTTATTTATTTATAATGAGCTCCTACAAGTGCCTTATTCCTGAATCATCTCACAGTCACTTCAAGTGAAGTAGAACCAACACCAAGCACAACAAGTGAAATGAGTCGGCTAGCTAAAATGAGGAAAAAGGAAAGACCAGTGCCAGTAAACTCTTCACTAACCTTTAATAACCTTTTTAAATGCAATATTAAATCTTAACATGAAGTCATTTATGGCTGAGTAACTGCTAAAGCAGATAACCATCCAACTGGATAATCTTACTTACATCACTTCCAAACCATGAATCACTTATATAAGGTAAAGATCCCACACTTCTCTGAGGAACTTTACAAATTTAAAACATGACTCAATCAGTTTTTTAAAAATAACATCCAAAATACTAAATACAAGCAGCACATAAAAGTTGCATAAATCAGTTTCAGAAAGGCTAAAGCAATTAAAAACCTATAAAGTAGACATCAGACAAATGTCTCCAGACAGTGGGGAATTCCACAGGTGTTGCTCTACCACTGAAAAGGCCCTCTTAGCATGGCATAAGGATTTGACTGATGGGACTTTATCACAGGGGGATGGGCATCTTTATACAGAAAGTGCAATTGAACATGATTGCGCAAAAGGTTTTCTCACTACATTGAGAAGATCCCATCAATGTCCCGTCAATGCAATGCAATTGTATTATTGGGATATTCCAAAAATAGGGGAAATGAGGGGACAATTCCACTTCGTTCATGGGACATTCATGGGATCAGTGCAATTTAGTGAGAAAGTATTTCACATGATCACGTTCAATCGCGCTTTCTGGAGGGGATAATGTCCCAATAAGCACGATTTTGTGTGAATAAACAGGATAAACACAGGACAGGGACAGGACAATGATGTCCCATCCCCTGTGTGATAATATCCTTGGACTATGACTCTGGAAACCAGAGTTCAAATTCCCACTCAGCCATGGAAACCCACTGGGTGACCTTGGGCAAGTCACAATCTCTCAGCCTCAGAGCAAGGCAATGGCAAACTTCCTCTGTCCAGAGGAAGATTACCAAAATGGTAAAGAGTCTGGAAACCATGCCTTATAAGAAGAGACTTAGGGGGGTTGCAGACTGCCATAAATAGTGCAAATTGAGTCCACTTTTAGGTTTAGGGTTAGGGAATCATGGGAACTGTATTTTATTGTGGCACCAGAGCTCTCTGACAGAGAAGGCTCAATGTCTCAGAAAAAAAAATAATTCCCATGATTCCCTAGCACTAACCCTAACCCTAAAAGTGGACTCAATTTGCACTATTTCTGGCAGTCTGCAACCCCCCTTAGAGAGCTGGGAATGTTTAACCTAGAGAAGAGATGGTTAAGAAGTGGGTGATATGTTAGCCCTGTTTAAATATTTGAAGGGATGGCATATTGAGGATGGAGCATGCTTGTTCTCTGCTGCTCCAGAGACTAGGACACAGAGTAATGGATGGAAGCTACAGGAAAAGAGACTCCACCTCAACATTAGGAAGAACTTCCTGACAAGAAGAGCTGTCTGACAGGGGACACACTTCTTTCAGAGAGTGGTGGAGTCTCCTTCTTTGGAGGTGTTTAAACAGAGGGTGGATGCACTTTGATTTTGTATTCCTGCATGGCAGAATGAGGTTGGAATAGGTGGCCCTTGTGGTCTCTTCCAACTCTAGGATTCTATGGTTCTATGAAATCTTGCCAAGCAAACCCCATGATAGGTTCACCTTAGGTTCACCATAAGTCAGAAATGACTTGAAGGCACACAATACACACACATACCTCAAATAACCGGGACACCTACAGGAAAGCTTGGATTACACAAACAGCAGTATGAATGATAAAGCTGTTCAAAGTCTAAACCACTTCTAACTGTGGCCTAGTTCAATGCTCTCAAGGTGAACATTAAACAAGAACCCTTGACACTGATTTGTTAATTTCCTCTGTGCACATAGGAAAACATTCAGATATGCAGTTTACCACCTGAAATCTAAAATAGTTTTGTTCAGGAGGAACAATTATATATCATACAGTCTGCTGTTTGTATAGCTTAGAGAAATAAACCACCATAACAAATGGATGTTTTGCGAAGGATGGAAAAATTAAGTCAAGTCAGATGATTGAACTGAACAACCAGATAGAAATTCAGGGGCTTTTATAGGGTGGGGAACACTCCTATAGGATGCTTTAAAGCTTTTTCATAAGCAGAAGTCAACATCCGTTGGGGTTTATGTGCTATAATTATACCCCCAATTTGTCTAAATATATGAGCCCTGTGTGTAGTGGGTCAGGAAATGACACCACACACTGCTTCAAAGCCTGGAAAGTGGTACGCCTAATGTCAACAACTTTCCCAAGCAATAATTTGTGTGTTGGATTATATAATTAAATTTACATCCATATGGGAAAAAATGGCAAGGTTGGGAAATGTAGCATGGGAAAGAGTTGTTTTTTACTGGTCAAAGATGGAGGCAGGGATGGAGGCAGGGGGAACATGTCGAACCATATTTGATTTGATGAAAGCATTTGCTGAGCTGTTTTTGACTTACAAAATATTTGTATGCCTTTTTAATATGATATTGGTTTATGTATAGCATCTGTATCTGCAGCAATTTTTGCCAGATTGGTTATTTGTAAAATGTATGTTACCTAAGGGCTTGCTTATATGTTTTTTGTTTTTCTTGTTATATGCCATCAGGTTGGCTTTTACTTAAATCAACCCTATGAATGAGAGACCTCCAAGAGATTCTGTTATTAACAGCCCCACTCAGGTCTTGCAAAGTCAAGGCAGTCATGGCTTCCCTGATCAAGTCAATCCATCTATATGGAGTGTTTGTCATATGGGTATGTATTGTAGCTTTTCATGTATGTAATTTTATAGTGTTTTTATCTGATGTTTTTAATTATTTTAAACACTGTTATTGTAAATTCTTGTAAAAGGCTTTTATTTGTGAGCTGCCTTGGGTTCCTTTCTGGGAGAAAGGCAACATAAAAATGAAATAAATAAAATCAAAATCTATAAAGTGGCCTTCCACTTTTCCTTATGCCTTCACCTTTACCAAGAATTCTAGTTATTTTTCCAATGAGTCGTGTTGCCTGATGATATGTTCAAAGTGCAATAGTCATTTTGGCTTCTAGTGAAACTTCAAGCTTAATTTGCTCTCAAGCCCATTTATTTGTCTTTTTGGCAATCCATAGTATCCAGGTTTAGAACTCTCCTCCAGCACCACATTTCCAATGAATTAACTTTTTCCTGTCAACTTTCTTCACTCTCCAGCTTTTATAACCATATCTAAAAAGTGCATGTGTTTAATTGCTGTGATTTATATTATTCCTATTCTTCACTGACAGTTACATCCTTTCCTGAATTTCTTCAGTACAACAGTTCAAACAAGTGTTTCTACATCTGTAGCTCATGGTTCAAGTGTGTGTGTGGGGGGGTGTCTTTACCCTGCCATTTTGTGAGGAAGCACCCCAGAGCAGATCTTATGAATCATGGGACACCCCCTATGTTCTTGCACACATCAAAATGTGATGGGACTTCTGCCATTTGGCTATTTGCAATATTTGCAAAGCTGCAATGGTACTATATTTATGGCATCTGACATACAATATTCACAATTGTGTTTAGCATTTGGGCATATTTAAAAGTTTGGATGTATTTGATAGCCCGTGGTACTTGAGTTTAGGCAGTATATGATAGCTGAAATATCATGTCACACTATTTAGAATCTGGCAATATTTGAAGCTGACAGTTTGACATTTCGTATTTGAAACCTGCCACACCAACCACGTGATATCAGCCAACATGTCTGAAGCACTAGCCAACATATTTGAAGGACTCATATTTTTTTTTTAACTTTATCATATTTTGAATTCTGAAGGAAATTTTCACATTTAAAGTACAAACTTGAACCTTGAAGAACGGGGTATAAATACATTATTATTATTATTATTATTATTATTATTATTATTATTATTATTATTATTATTATTTCAAGCCTGCTATTCCAATAATACGGTACCTGCCAAAATACTGACCACGAGATGTGAAGCAAATTGTATTTTAAATTCTGAGGCAAATTGTTCACACTGAAAATGGAAATTTGAAATATGAATCTGAAATTTCACACTCCAAAACAGAATATTGCAC
>CM034708.1:16142390-16156995 GCA_020142125.1 Phrynosoma platyrhinos | reverse complement strand
ACTTCCTTGTGTCTCAGGTCTTATTAGATTGTATTAATAGACTGTAAACCTGAGGGTAGGGAACTGTCGACCTAATACTTGTAAGCCGACCTGGGAGCTTTTTTGGATGAAAAGTAGAGTTTAAATGCTGCAGACAAACAAACTAGATAGGCTTTTATATTAACAAAACTTTGGTCATCATAGCCAGACCTGACACTGAATCGGTTTGGCATCACTACATCCATTGGTTCCACCCTTGAACCTAGCATAGTCTCTGCACTGATTGGAAAGACAGAGCTTCCAGACTCACTAATCTTCAGGTGGGCATGGGACTATTTCTTCCATGTTTTATTGTTGCTGGTAGAGGACACAAATCTTGTATCTAACTCATGTCTTCCCAAGGATCCTTGTCCCTCAGTATGAAGACATACTGGATTGCAAAGGAAGTATCTTTTTGTGTTGCCAATGGATGCTAAATTTCCTGGACTCTGAGACTCTCCCAGTTGCCACATGGCCAGAAGGAGGAGATGCCAGCCTGAAAGAGATACCCTTCCATACCATCTGAACTAAGAACAAATACAGCAAAATGTAGGCCTATCACTAACATTTTCATATTTTTTTCCCTTCTGTTTGGTTGGCTGATGAAGAAGCCAGTGGAGCTTTGAAAGCTTGCAACATGTACATTGTGCATTTTGGTTGGGCCAATAAAGGTATCATTGCTTGATGGTGGGTTGTTGTTGTTTTTTTACGTTATTGGTTTTGCTCTATAGCCAACCCAGTTACCCCTGAATGTTTCCTTGTCCCCCTTTGTTGATCACCTGTGTGAATGTGCCACACACATTTTACTGTTCTTGCAAGCCCACATACCACCTTTTACAAGCTGTTGGAGCTGTCTGTGCCAAGCTTGAAAATAATTACACACTATCCGTTGTGGCTGTCTTTAAGGAAATTGAGTAAATACCACTTTCTTTCAAGAAATAACCCTAAGGGAACAACATCAGTGGGGACAGCAGAACCATATATGGATTTCCTTGTTGTGGACTGTGCTGGCACCAGTTAATAAGCCAAGTTCCATGGGACTATCATAGTATGTCTCATGCATCTAGGGCTGCTGTCACACTGCAGGAATAAAGCGATTTAACACCACTTTAACTGCCATGGCTCAAGACTATGGAATTTTGGGATTTGTAGTTTGGTGGGGCAGCAGAGCTCTCTGACTGAAAAGGCTAAATATCTCAATAAAACTACATTCGCTAGGGTTAGGGGAACAGGACCCCCATGAATGTGGAAAAACTACAAATAACAAAAACACTATGTTTTTGCCTGAGAGAAAACCTCTCTAGGAATCTCTAGGTCCCCCAGTGCAATTCTGTGGTCAAAATCTGCCAGACATTGACCATAGAATTATGCTGGAGGAGTTACAAATGCCTAGTGGAGTGTTTTCTCTAGGAATCTGTTGGTCCTTCAGAGCGACTTTTGGTTAAAGTTTACCATAGAGTTGATCTGGAGGACCTACATATTCCTAGAGAGAACATATTAATAAAATCCATGAATAATCCATAAAAGTCAAAGCTGCAAGTGTGGAGAGATGAGTGTAGTATCTATGAGGTCTGACCAACGCAGAAGAGAGTAGTATTATTTCCTTCAATATAGGCACTACCCTCCTGTTGATGCAGCATAGGATCGTATTGGCTTTTTTAACTGCTGCAATACACTGTTGACTCATGCTATCTTTTTGGACTACAGCTCCCAGAATTCCCCAACCAGAATGAGCATTTGCCATATTGTGTGGGGAAACTGTGGAACTTGCAGTCTTCCAGTTCAGTGTCCCATTTTGTCCTGAGGAAAGGTTATCCTTCTTTATATGACTTCATACACATACATATGCTAGTTTGTATGACCTACCTAACTCTTGTGGATACAGTGGACTCTCCACATTTGCTGAGGTTAGAGGTGCAAAACCCTTGTGAAAGTAGAAAAATGCAAATTTTAAAAATCACTATTTTTTTTTTACCTGAGAGTACATTAGGAATCTCTTGGTCCTCCAGTGCAAATCTGTGGTCAACATCTGCCAGACATTGAGCATAGAATTGCACTAGAGGACCTACAAATGCCTAGAGAAGTGTTATCTCTAATTTCTCCAGCACAACTTATGGCAGGTGTTGACCATGGAGTTGTGCATGAGGACCTAGAGATTCTTAGAGATAACATATTAGTCAAATCCATAAAATTCAAAGCCACAAATGTGGAAGACTACAGTATATGTGAGGTATTGGTACCATGCACTAATACTAAAATGATAGATAGTAAATAATAAAGACTGCAGTCTTATACCTACCGCTTCACCAAAAAGTATGTCCCATGAAATCACAGAAAGCTTACTCTGGAGTAGACATATGTTGATTTGCATTTTAAACAGAATTACCACTTGATCTTAAATTTGAATTCCAGATACTGAGCATACAAAAATTTTGAGTACCACCCAATTTCTATATCACTGAAACAGCAAAAGTAGTGACTTCATATTAAAAGGAGTACAATGTTTGTGTCTAGTGTCTGTGCCATAAACTGGAGCACAAGTTCAGACGTGCTATAAATTATTTTGCAGGAACTCTGCCCTTCTTATGACAGTTTACTCCACTGAGAAAACAACCTAACCAGCTGTGGATATCAGATGGCTAACAATCTGATAAGTTGTTAGGTACCTTTGTGGAATTGGTGCATTGCTGCCTAAGCCAGAAGTTGGTGATATCAATGGAAACACTCCCAGGAGTTTTCATGGATTTTAAATGGGAAAGCACTGTCTGAAAAATAAGAAAAGTGTTACATAATCTGGTAGGGATTTCTAAACCCCTCAAAAAGCTACAAATCCTACAATTTCATAGGCTGGAGCCATTGATGTTAAGTGTGGATACATTCTATAGTATGTTAAAACTGGAAGAGTGGAGGTGAAAGGATCATGGCATGACTATTTGGAGTCAGAATTTAGGAAAAGCAACTTTTGAAAGCTACAGTTCCTGAAACCCTTTAGTGAATATGACCACTGGCCTTGCAGACTATAAATGGAGAAGTTGTAACTTTTCCAAGCTCTGCTTGGGATGTGGCTGAAAATATAGTCAAATGACCACTGGACATAGGTGGAGGTTTGGGGAGATTATCAGGGTGGGGATATCTTTACTTGTTCTAATCTCATTCACTTCAGCCTACTGTGTATTGTTTCAGTTGTTCCTCAAACAAACACTCTGTCTATTGTTATTCATGGGAAGCTGACAGTGAAACCCATGCTGAAAAGTTTTGAACTGCACCTATCTTGAGCTAAGTCATTACCAGCATTATCTCTACTCATAAATGCTGTACTTGTATTTTGAAACCATTGACAGCTGGTGGTTTCCAATTCAGTGGAATGGCAAACCCACACTGATTTTAGTCTAAACTTTAAAGGAGCTATCTAAATTGTTGAACCCTATCTTCAGAATAGGTTTTATACCTTGCACAGCTCCTTTAAAATTCAGGCTGAAACCCAGAATGGATTTCACATACTCAAAGACATGGGAGTCACTGGTCATCACTGTCTGAAACCCACCAAATGGTTTCTCTCAGTTTTCTTCACTGGGTCCATAGGATAAAGCCATGACCAAGGGCTCCTTGTATAGATTGCAAAATGAAACTCCAGAACAGAAGGACAATGAACATAATGCAAAATTAGTACCAATGACATTGATAACAGGGGATAGTGAGGAGTGTCAGTCTGGAGAAAGCTGCCTTAAACCATTAATGGCCAATTCCAATATGTGTACTAACTTCAGTCAAATAAAATGCAAAGGTAACCATTCTGGTCCTAATAAAGGTATTGTACAGCTGTGGATTTCATTTTCACTGCTATCAGCTGCTAATTATGGATAGCATAATCCAGGGGTAGGCAACCTAAGACCCGGGGGCCGGATGTGGGCCCCCCAAGGTCTTTGGACCAGCCCCAGGCCGGTCCTGCCGCCGCCCCCCGCCACCCGCCATAATGATATTGATTATTGTTGTTATTACTTGTTCTTGGGGTTTTCTTGGCAAAATCTCCACAGGGGTTTTGCCATGGCTTTTCTGGGGCTGAGAAAGTGGGCATGCATATTTTTAATTTTTTAATTTTTTAATTTTTTAATTTAAATATTTATTTATTTATTTATTTATTTATCTATTTATTTATGGTGCTTCAGCCCCCCCAATTGTCTGAGGGACAGCAACCCGGCCCCCAGCTCAAAAAGTTTGCCTACCCCTGGCATAATCAAACACTGAGAGGATGGTGTTTAATGGTACTGCCAAAATCAATGGAGACTGGCCCATTAGGGCAAAGAGGCCATTGCCAGTCCATTTTTGACTTCCTCCTTACTTATAAACAGTCTGTGGGGTAGCATTGCCTGCTAGCTTCCTCCTTAGTCAATTAATTTAATTAATATAAACCCATTGAACCAGTAGTTGATTGGTGATGGTGAGTGAACAAATAGGTAAATCTCATTGATTCAGTGAGTTGGCTCAAATTGGAACTAATAGTAGAATCCAGACCAATTTCTCAATCATATCTTTTCAGAAATCAGCAAACAAGTCCCGTCCTATAAATCTTTTTTTAAAAAAAATCTTGTAAATCACCTTAGATCCCTTGTTTGGAGAAAGGCCGGATATTAATTATTTAATTAGATTTAATCAGACCTTATGCAAAACGTGTACCTTTTTCAAAGAAAAAAAAGCAATTTTGGCACAGAAATAATAAATAATGTGCAGAAATACAATCTTTTATTCAGAAAATGCTGTAGTTGGGAGTTTATTCAAAACTCACACTTTTGGCATAGAAAACAACATTTTATTTCTAGGAAGCAACACTTTTTGCACAGAAATATTATCTGTACAGACATATGCTGCTTTCTGTGTCCAAACATGCTGTTTTTTGTGCAAAAACAAATGTACAAATTTTGTACAGAATAAGCCCAAACTACAAAGATTCTCATCAGTCACCCGGGGTTTCCAATATTCAAAACACAGATTTTGGACATAGAATCATAGAATCATAGAGTTGGAAGAGACCACAAGGGCCATCCAGTCCAACCCCCTGCCATGCAGGAACTCCCAATCAAAGCATCCCTGACAGATGGCCATCCAGCCTTTCTCTAATTTCTCTAATATTTCTGAATATACCTTCCATGTGTCCTGAACCGTTTTATCTCCTCTGGAGACATCAATAAAATATCATTCATAGCAACACTCTTTTGTCACTCTTACCCAGCCCCTCTAATCCACACTCTGGCTCACTAGGAGCTGTCCTGACAATATCTGATAATCATAGTGACAGCCCCATCACTGAAATCTGATTATAAGAAACCTACAACAACTGGGCTTTCTTGGACATGCTGACTAAGCACTTAGGATTATCTACTTAATCATTGAAGAGTCATCAAAATGAAGAGGATTGAATTCTCATGAAACTGAGATTTGAATGATGAAATTCCAAAGCTGAAAAACTTTTAGAAGCATGTTGCTGTACCAGTTCTTAAATCCACACAAATAAAACTCCATAAGTCATTGTACATTTCAAAATATGACTTTATGGTCAAGATCAGCAAAAGTATCATTCATGAAACCACCTGGCAGACTTGCTTGGGTTCACTGTACCACTGTGATTCTAGTCCTTTCTGTCAGGTGATATCCAGAAGGAGCTGCTGAAGAACTAGTCTTCAGCACCTCAGTTTGTCAGGGGAAGACAATCCCTATGAGCCATTGAATCCCTCCAGAACCCACTAGGGACTGGACCCACCCTTGTGTTGCCACAGAATTGGCTACTGCCAAAGTGGCAATGGGAATATATTTTATTTTTTACATTTGATCAAGGTCCTCCAACATCACTGACCTTAGTTTTGCTCAACTTTATCATTTATGTGTCAATGTTTGACATATGGCTAAACTTACTGTAGAAAAATGATGACTCCTTTATTTTCTTAAAAGTAAAGAAAACTGTTTTGTCTTTTCTCTCCTCCATCTGCCAAGCAGACATAAAGCACTCAGTGCTATAGGAAGAAGTGATAAAAGGAAACCAAGACCAAGAATTGCAATGATGTGAGATCCTGTACATAGTCCTACCCAAGGATCTACCTACTACATAGCTTTTGCAAATAATGTGGGGGCAATAAATATAAGAATGTCTTCCCTTAAATGTTGTATTTATTATTCTAAAAGAAAGTATCCATTTTTCCTTTTTCAGGAAAAAATGGCTTTGACAAAAAATGTAAAAAAAAAAAACCACCAATTTTTCTGTTTTCTACCCTGGCCTTTACCTCTTTAGGGGCCTTCACATCTCTAGGGGTCTTCAAATCTCTAGAAGGCCCAAAAACAACTGGGGGATCGCATGAGGGACTGTATTTCTGGCAGTATTTGTTCATGTCTTCATTACATCATAGTTCAGTTATTGCAACGTTTCTGACATGGGGATGTTTCCTATGTCATATTGTCCGGGAAAGCTGCCAACACATGGCTGATAAGGACAGGGGCTTCTTCCAAGTCAACAACCCAGTTGCAAGTAACATACCACTGTTTGCTTGCAGCAGGCAACCAACAAGTCCAGAGTTCCGAAAGGCAGGTTCAGAGAGCAATCCAAGGTCCAGGGTTATCACGAGCAGGTAGTCCAGAGCCGTTCCAAAAGTCACAAGATTCAAACAGTCTAGAGTCAAGCTGAGAGCCAAGAGCTTTCACCGGGGAATCCAAGATAAGCCTTGACGGAGAGCTTGGCTTTTCCCAGCTGCTTATCTAGCCTCAGCTCCTCTCTCCCAGGTGTTTCTCTTTAGCTGCGCGTTTCTCAGCTAACCTTCGAGAACGCCGCAGCCCCACCCTATCTGTTCTCCTCTGAGCAAAGGTAGGGATCTCAATCTCTTGCTCCTCTGCTTCTTCCTAGCCTGAAACCTCTGCTGGGGAAAGGCTTTCTGCTGGAGGAAGGCTAGGCTGCTGAGGCGGGAGGCTAGGCTGCTGAGGCAGGGGCTGTTGCTCAATGGGTCATTTTAAAAGTCATTTTAAAAACACCTCCACTTTCATAAACCCAAGTGTAGTGACAGTGAATCAAGCCTTGAATACTATAACAGGCAATGGGAAGAAATTACTAACTTTTAAAAAGTAACCTTCCATGCTTTAAACCAGGGGTTCCCAACCTGTGCCCCAAGGAGCCCTTAGAGCTCCGCATGCATTTCCCAGGCACTCCACAGCTGCTCCAGGAAAATAAAAGAAATAAAAATTAAATGAAATTAAAGATTAAGAATATATTCTTATATATATGCTCCTAAATACCATTAACTTGCAAGACATAGGGTAGGCCTCTTAGGGGCTCCACCATAGAAATAAGGACTCCCCAAGTCAAAAAGGTTGGGAACCCCTGCTCTAGACATTTGTTATTTTGCTTTAAAAATCATACATCAGCTGTTAGAGGCTGTTATTTTGATAGCAAACATATTGCCATGAGAAAAGTTTAGTCCAAGGATTTCTGATGGTAAACCACATAGGAAAACCAAAACTCTTAATCCAACAGGAATTAACTAAAATGTGAATCATGAAGATCTCTGGGTGTGTTTTAAAGGATTATTAAACCTTTATCATCAGGATAGTATATAAATACTAGCTACTCACATAGAGTTTATTGGATCAAAGTGACTTCTTGATTCTTCTTCAGCTGGCCTTGATGCAAAGCCAAGGTAAGAAAAGGACACAAGTACAATTTACAATAAGTGGCTAGTGCTAAATGCGGTACTGCAGTGCCCCTTTTAGCTAAGGAAAGGCCCACTTTAAAAGGTATGTTATTATTCCGTTTCAGAATTCTATGGCTTATAAAAATGATACTTCTTGATTACTTGAAATGCTGCCTCCACAATGCTGTTTTTGCATACCTTCAAGTTGTTTCCAACTTTTGGCAACCCTAAGACAAATCTATCACAGGGTTTTCTGGGGCTGAGAGTGTGTGACTTGCCCAAAGTGGGTTTCCATGGCAAGTGGGGAATCAAAACCGGGTCTCCAGAGTTATAGTCCAATGCTCAAACCATGCACCATACTGGCTCTACGATAATATGTTGAGTTTCAAATAGATCTTTTAAAAAATAATTGCCATGGGTAGAACAAAATGAAAATTGCTGAAAATTCTCATGTATAACTGTTTCAATGTACTTTTCAGGCAGACATTTGATAGGTTTCTGTCTAATGTTTGTGAAATCCACTAGTGTACTTTCAGAAACAGCTGGTGACTTTCATATCAGTGGGCTGGTAAAACAGCTTTGGGTATTAGCCTTAAGAAATATCCACGAGATTGTCTCTGTTGGGCATAGCACCATGCTGGTGGTTTTTGTACAATGAATTAGAAATCAATTCAAATTCTGGCTCAGAAACTTTCAGGTGTAATTTTGGGTATATTTTCTCAGAAGCAGAATGCTTTTTTTAAATGCATATTTATTTATACATGAGTACATGCAAGCACTGGTGTAGTGTTCTGAGCATTGGACTAGGACTTGGAGATCAGGGTTTGATTCCATGCTCAAACACAAAATCCCAAGGGGTGACCTTAGGCAAGTCACACTCTCTCAGCCTCAGAGGATGGCAATGGCAAACCTTCTCTGAATAAGTATTACAGAGATTTTGTAACACCTTAGGGACTAACTGAAAGAAAGTAAGAAGTTGGCAGCATGAGCTTTCGTAGACTTCTTACCTTCTTTCATTTAGACTCTAAAGTGCTACAAAATCTCTCTAATACTGATCCTACAGACTAACACGGCTATGTCTTTTGAATTCTCTTCTGAATAAGTTTGTCAAGAAAATCCTAAGATACATTTGCCTTTGGTTTGCCATAAGTAAAAAAAAAAAGTGAGTGGGAGGCACACAACAACAAGCATGCAAGCATACCTGGGATCCATTCTACCTTTGCTATGAAAAAGGACAAGGAAGATGGAAATTGTAATTAATTCCTCAAGTGGGAACCAGAGTGTGGAAATAATGTTGTTTTGTTGTTGTTGTTGTTTAGATTACAGCTTCTCGGATCTCCCAACTGGTGTCATGCTGGCTAGGGAATTCTGGCTGTTACAATCCAGAAAAGTATTTTTTTCTGAGCTTTGGAGGAAACAAAGTACATAGTAGTCTTGTAGTCTTGAAGTACATAGAGTGTGTCTTCTGTAACAATGAGCCCAACTTTAGTAAGCTGGAAAAATGTGATATGGACTGTTTCTCACTAATATTGTTCTAGGTGTCTCTACCATCATGAAGCTGTTGGTTCTTCTTTCCTGCATTCTGAGCGTAACAGTTGCTGTCCCAGTTCGTGTAAGTAGTATGAACAAGAAGATGTGCAGAAATGTGAGGGTGACCCCCTACTTGTCTCACAGTTATGACATCTTGATAATACAATTTCTCCTTACAATGAACCTATGTAGAAACTAACTTTTTTAAAAAGAACATTAGAAGATAATGGAAAAGAGGGAGTCAGTGTGGGCTTCTTTTTTCTCAGCGTTTTTCCTGTGTTACACAGTCTATTCTGCATGGAAATATGTAACTAGACATATGCATTTTGCCCAGAACCCCAGATGGGTAGGTAAAACCAATCCTACCATTAAGTGAAGTGAGATTTGGGAGGCATTGAAAAGAAACCCCATTGTGATGTTTATTATGGTTCCTTTTCCTTTTCCATTTTTGTCAGTCCAGTGGGGGGGGGGGGACTCCTGCCTAAAGAATTTTCTTTGCTTTGGGTACTGATTTTTTGGGGGGGCGAGGTGTCCCAAATTCTCAAAATGTGTTGGGCCAGCCCTCTTTTTGGTTCTGACTCATGGCATTTATTGCAAAATCACAAAGACCCAGGGCAGAAGACAATGACAAGGGAGTCTGAAGCAACAGGAGAAAAGAAGCAACAAACCATTGTTTCTTCTCCTGCCTTTTGACCTAGCTTTGCTTTGTTTCCTTGATCTTGCCTCAGTTGGGTCCAGGCCTAAGACAAATCCTCTAAACTGAGCCAATCCATTTCTCCTCCAAAAGTAAAAAATCCACAGAGCTGGCATCAAAGAACTAAACATCCTTGCACACATTAAGGCAGGCTTTACCCTTGTCTTGACTCTCACAGTGTTTCACACAACAGCCTGAGTAGTCACTGGTGACTTCCGTCTCCCTGGGACAGTGACTCCAACCTTGATTTCAAGTTAAAATTATAAAGGAGATATTCAAAATGCTGAACCAGAGCCCCCAAATAGGTTCAGTACTTTGTATGGTGCTTTAAAGTTTGGACTAAAGACTGGAGCAGATTGACCATCCTACTCACATGGTAGCCACGAGTTGTGATGGTTGTAAAATGAACTAAAGAATTAGAATAACTATTGCAGATAACAAAAGCAATGGGGAGGCAATGAGGCATCAAATAGGTAGAAATTCTCGAGTTTCTGAGTGATACTTTTAAAAAGTTACTGTAATACACTATCTTCTCACAGAATACAGAGTTCTAACACTATTTTTTTCTGTTTGACAGAGGTCAGCAAGTTCCAGTGAAGAGGTAAGCCATCTCTATCTTTGAAATTTAGCATAGTAGAAGCTATTTGGCATCCACACATTCCAGGAAAGGAAATTCTTTCCTGGAGTGTGTGGATGCCAAATAGCTTCTACTCTTTCATGGAGAATGTAAATATATTTATTCATCATTTGATATGTTTGTATCCTGACTTTTAAGCCAAGTGTGGGAATGATGTGACTCTCTAGATGTTGATGAATGGCAGGTCCGGCATTTTTCATCATTGGTTATGCTGGCTACAGCTGCTAGATCTCACAGTCCAACAACCTCTTGAGGACCACAGGATTCCCATCCATATTGTAGAGTATAACCCTCCCAAGGCAGTTTCACAAGTGAGCAAAATGTATATATTCAAAAGTACAAAATTAAAAAAAATAAAACTAATGCATGTATCACTACCAAGATAGGAGCAGTTTACTTGCAATAATAGCAAAATTAAGTGGAACATATATATTTTAAAAATCAGCTTAAATACCTAAAAAGACACAATAATAACTTCCTGGTAGAAGATGTTCCAGAGATGTGGGGTCACTCCTGAAAATGTATTGTCCCTTGTCCCTTGAAATGTGTGGTTCTTAATGGCAGACCACAAAGGGAAGGCTATAAAGCTGTCCTCATGAGCCACCCATACCAGTGTAGGTGATTTGAAGGTCATAATTATCACCTCAAACTGAGCTAATAAACCAAGAGGCAACTCATATAACTGCCAGAATGCCAATAGAAATGGTGGTGGTGCTGATGATGATCGTGATCATGATGATGATGACAATGGTGAACAACTGGAGTCAGAGGAACAAAATACTGGGCTCCAGAAAAGGAAATGTATGTTTTCAAGTAATAAATAGTTAGTAAAACACAAACAGAAAACCTCTTTCTATCTGAGGGTCAAATTCACTTTCAGATAACTTCTCAGTGGTTGCATTCCGGTGGTGGCCAGTCAAAAATGCGAAGCCAAAAATATCAGGAAACTTGAACTTAAAACTCTTTTTGCAACCAATTCACCCTTTGAAAATAGGATGGAGGCTTCAAAGGCATTGGGAAACCACCTAATGTGGCATAATGGTTGTTGTCCTGTTATTGGTTATTGTTCCCCAGCTCGATCCATGAAATAAGCGTTGTTGTTGTTGTTGTTATGGGGAAATGGATGTGACCATCTGGGGAAGCCCAGAGGGCCATGTTGGGACTCCAAGAGAGCCAGCTTAGTCCCAGGATCTGAGGTTCATCAGTCATTCTTTAAAGGAAGCCTTACATTGAAAGCATTTTGTCACTCTACTCTGAAGGTAAGAAGAGCACATTCAACCTGTTTCCGTCATGCTTCACAGTTTTATTTCTCTCTTAACTCTTCACCTCACTGGTTTGTGTGAAATCCCAAACTGCTTTACAATAATAATTAATTTGGATGTGTAAGAATAACATTTCTTTCTGCTTCCACAGCGTCGTTGTCCTTTCATGATTCCTCAGCAACCACCATGGCCCAATGTTCCACAGATGCTACCTCAGTCATATGTCCCTCAGCTACCTCCACAGGTAAGCCCAGTGTGACATTAAGAGAGAGGAGTAAGACAAAAGTCTGCCTTTATGACAAATACTGACTTCTTTTCCTCAGTTGCATTTGGTCTCCATTTACTGAAACAGACGATCATCCTCTTGCTCACACATGGCCATCTCACCCCTTAATAAAACACAACAAGACAAGAAAAAAGTAAATATAGGACTGACTCACAGGAGTAACAATGCACACACCATACAATCAGGAAATAAGTAAGAAAAATAGAGAGAAATAAAAAAGACAAATTTATAACAAATCACCTGAAAATGCAATGGTCTCTGTAAATATGTTTGCATTGCTATTGTGTGCCTTGAAGTCATTTGTGACTTATGATAACCCTAAGGCAAACCATCATGGAATTTTCTTGACAAGATTTGTTCAGAGGAGGATTGCCATTGCCTTCCCCTGAGGCTGAGAACATATAACTTGCCCAGGGTCACCCAGTTGGTTTACATGGCAGAGCTGGGAATCAAAGCCTGGTCTCCAGAGACTTAGCTCAACATTCAAAACACTATGCCACATTGGCTCTCCATACAGCTTAATAATAATAATAATAATAATAATAATAATAATAATAATAGTACAATACTATAACATATGAAGGAATTTTTGACATAAATCTATTAGAAGAAGACTGATGACAATTGGTATAAACAATGCTCATCTGATGACAATAAATAAGGGAAAACCTGAAGAAATGCCAGATGCAGTTCAACACATCTGTCATCCTCAAGGACAAATATTGATGTTCTTTAATTCCTGAAATCTTTGAATACCTTCCACCAGCCAGAGCCAGAAATATTGGTTTAAAGTTCCTCACGTAATAGGAATAAGAATGCTTCTTGCCATCTTTTCCCTTTTTTTTAAAAAAAATATATTTTTTGCATTTTGGGCTAACATCGGAACCCACTGATGAGCTATGAAAATAGAAATTACAACTCACACAGGAAGAAGCAGAGCCAACTAGGTGCACATTGTAGCTTGGATGAGCTGTTTCAGTATTGGTGCCACTAGAGAGCAAGCAGCTAATGAAAAATAATTCGAATATGAGAACAAATGAGTGCTTAGCTGGGGAAGGGACAAATTCAGATGTGTTTGGCTTGTAGCACCCATTAGCATATGTAGTGGTGGGGGATTATGGGAGCTATAGGCCAAAAACATCTGGAGGACTACAATTGCCCACTTTTGGCTTAACATTTAATAAACAGGGATTGAATCCCTGATTCAAAGTATGTTGCTATGTAATTAAGTTTGCAATAAATAAATAAATAAATAAATTCTGAGATTCCTCATCTTTAACACCTATATGATAGGCAGGTACAATGTGGCCCTCTCATGCTAACAGTAAGTGTAGCTATTAAATTTAGATGTCACAGATAGCAGATAATTTTTTTCACTTGCTTTTCTTTTTGATGAGTTTATCAAAAATTCACAAAAAACTGAGGTTTAAAAAAACAGAATGTGGAGAAAAGTGAAATAGACACATTTTCTCATCCCTTATTTAACATAAGAACATTTTTTGTATATAATTCTGTACTGCAAATAAAACAAGTAATTTTAATGAGGTTGAGCACTGTACAGTTGTTGGTAAGGAATGTCCCTTTTACAGCATTCATTTTCCATCTCTATTGTACAGAACATTTAACACCAGGAACATTGATAATACTGAAAATTTTAATTGAAGATAATCACTATCAATTCCAGTTCCCTATGATCCTCAGGTAATTTTAAAATCTCTATTTATATAAGAATTACAGCACAGAAAAAAATGATATTTGGAGGGCTCTGAGAGACAGGTCAAGGTGGAATATTCTGTTATGCCCCTGTTCATAAATCCCCACCATGCAGAGGTAAGCTTCTCCTTCCACACCTCTCCAAAGACATACAGTGTCCACCTGTCTATTGTCACTTGGATGGTGCAAAAGGGTGGTCAACTGTGCCCCTACAGATATTTTTGGCCAGCTCCCATTAGCATGAACCACCAAAGCCAATCTTGCAACTGGATTAATGGGTGGCTACCTTTTTCTAGCTCTTGTTATAGAAACGGGTCTTCATAAATTAGGTGTCAAGATGAGCAAGACCATCTTTTTTTATGGCCCCAGAAACATGCTGCCACTCAGCATAGAAAGCAGTGGACCAGATATAAAATAGGCTGACCCCACTATAAGGCAGCTTTCTGTGTCGTTTCCCCCTCCCCCAGATTTTAAGTACCAGATCTTGCAATTGGATTATTAGGTGGGGGAAATGCAGACCATCCTGCTATATTCAAAATTCAGTTTGCTTTCTATATCATCTGTTCACTCAATAATTGCCTAGTTCAAACTTTGATTATGTTCTTGTTGAACCATTAAAGAATAATACCATGTTTAAGGTTAATACCTGGATAAAGTAAGGAATGTGAGATCTGAAGAGGAATCCAGAGAAAATTAAGCATTTCTAATTTTTTTTTAAAATGGATGAAATTTTCCAAAGATGAATTTGTGTTTATTATGGAGATTCAAGGGACTCAAAAGAAACCAAAATAATACACA
>CM034708.1:16098004-16108402 GCA_020142125.1 Phrynosoma platyrhinos | reverse complement strand
TTGGATTCTGTCTGGATTGGGCCCCGTGTGATAAGGTCCCTAGGAGAAAGGTAACCACATAACCTTCTTCCAGTGAACACAACCATTTCCAGGACAATACACACAAAGATAAGAGAACATATTTCATCACAGACAATTCTCAATTTGTATTTCCAGTGAGAAAGACAGCATCCCAATGCAACACAATTACTGCCTGAACTATTAGGTTAAAAAGTTCTTGCCATGTAAATAGTCTATCACTAGGTGCAAACATCTACCAACCATCCATCTGCCAGTGGCCACTAGGAAAGTCCAGTGGATGAACAGAAACTCCACATGATAATCTTCATGGCAAGTTCTATGGACAAAGTGCCACTTGCTGGATGCATGCAGACCTTGGGACCTCAAAGTGCAGCCTATGAAGATTGCCCTCCCAAATTAAAATTGCTCATACCAATTTGGGGATGATTTTTATCCTCAACCTGCCCAGATCAACCTAAAACCAGCTGGAAATGTGGTGGTATGCTTCCCCTCCCACTGTGCCCCATTCTTCTCCCAAAATAAAAAAATGACCAAAAATTGACAAAATGGCAGCTGGAAGTCACTCAAGGTTGTGGCTTGCTGGAGAAGGGCATGGGCAGTGACCCTCATTCTTTCCATATTTGTCCATCAAACCACTTCTCCCTACCCAGGGTCTCACAGTATATATAGACCCATGTTCTTACATTCCAGTTTTCTCTGAAGATGCCAGCCACAGATGCTGGCGAAACGTCAGAAAGAAACTCTTCTAGAACATGGCCACACAGCCTGAAAAACCCACAAAAAACTATGAATGCCGGCCATGAAAGACTACAACTTCACAATTAAAGTTTTGTTTCTTTTGTACAAAGTCTATACTTTTTGTGCATTCTCTAATTTCAATTAGAGCACATCAAACCACCTAGTTTTTTTAAAAAATTAAAAATTAAAGGATTAAGGCATTCCCAGCAGAATGGCATCTGCGATGGTCATGGTCTAGAGAAGCAATTGGACAACGACAGCTTGCTGTGGGGACTAGTCCTTCTTTAGGGATGACAAAGAAGGTAATTGTGTCTCCCTGTTAAAGGGGAAGCAGAGAGGCCCATGATTTGTATTCCAGAGATCCCAGAGATAAAAGAAATCCTATCAAGAAGGTGAAGAAATTGGAGAACTGGAGAAGACTTGGTTGGAAATGAGGAATGCAGGGTTAGCCATGTCTGTTGTAAGCTATGGCAACTAATGAAACTTGCACTACTGCTTTTCATTTAATAGAAGATAAGATTGCAAAAAGCTGAGAAGAAGCCAGCCAAAGTATTACTTTCTGCATTGAAACTTAGCCACCTGGTTAAATCTGAGAGTAAAGAACTTTAAAGTGTTTAAGATATAGACTGGTCTTAATCAATATTGGACATTATTTAGACTTAAAAATCATCTAGGAGCCCTGGTGGCGCAGTAGTTAAATGCCTGTACTGCAGCCACTCACTTATAGACCACAAGGTTGCGAGTTCAATACTAGCCAGGGCTCAGGCTAGACTCAGGCCTGCATCCTTCCAAGGTCGCTAAAATGAGTACCCAGCTGTTGGGGGGCAATGAGCTTATAGTTGTAAACCACTTAGACATCCCACAGCACGATATGAAGCGGTATATAAATGAAGCTGCTTTGCTTCGCTTTTTGTTAAAAATGGACCATCCAAATGTGATTTTTGAAATCAGGACTTTGATGTGAAATTGAATCTAGAGACATATTTTGTTTCTTTTTTGTAACAAAAAATTATTTAAGTAAATAAGCATACAGGAGAATCTAATGGGACAGTGACCTTGAAAATGCCAAGCAGATTGTTCACTGATAAAAACAGCTGGTTGCTGTGTCTACAAAGTGCAAAACAATTCCCAGGGTTAGAATAAGGGTCAGAATAAGACAGGTGACATCTAGTGGTAAAAATCAAGTATACCTGTATAATTTTTATCAAAGACTAGAACTATGGCTTCAGAGGAAATAACTGCAATCCAAACGTTAGTATCGCATCTGACCCAAAGGAGACCCTCTCTCAACAGAAATGCCCATGAAAATGATGGAACAAAATGTTTGGGTTTTGTTTGTTTGTTTGTTTGTTTGTTTTTTGGAGGAGACAAGAAAAATCCAAGATGGAATCAGGGAGGATAATGAAAAGATTAAAAAAATGAGATGAAAGAAGAGATGAAACATGAATTAAAGACTGAGCTAAAATACATTAAACAAACTTTGGAAACAATCACTAAACATATTGGGAAAATCACAAAGAAGGTGGAAAAATTGGACTGTGAATTTAAGCAATCAGAAATAAAATTGGATAATATGATAAGATAGATGGATGAGGACCATGCCCTTTTGACAAAGATGGAAACTAAAATTAGGGAGGACTGTTTACAATTGAGAGGAATCTCAGAGATGGAAAATGAGAATTTATAGAAGCTCTTAATCCCCATTCTAGCGTCATTGATCCAAAAACGTGAGCAACTTTTTCTGTGGGAAATAGATAAAATCTATCTTGTAAATTCAAAAGTGGCAAGAACCAGAAATCTACCCCAGAATGTGATTGTGCATTGTATTAGGAGACAAACACAGGACATAATTATACAACACAACAACAATACAAGATTTAAAGAAGAATGAAGAAAAAGGGAGGAAAGAAGGTGACTCGGGAGAGCCAGAGGAAGGGGCCACAGGAGGAGAGGATGAGACTTAAAAGTGTAGATTGTGTTTGATAAGATGAAGTAAACTTGGGAGGTGGCTGGGTTATTCTAGTACAAATATTTGTGCTCTTCTTGTACACTAAAGGGTGATAAAGTATAGTTGAGAAATGAAATTAATTTCTTGGACTGTCAAGGGTTTAAATTCACTAGTGAAAAGAAAGAAAGTATTTGCTTATATTAGTAAACAAAAACAAGTTATAATATGTATTCAGGAATCTCATATAAATACAAAAGATGGAAAATTGATTATTAGGAAAAGTCTAGGAAATGAATGTATATCATCCATAGATAAAAGGAAAAGGGGGGTTATTGTATATGTCAGGGGTAGGCAACCTTTTTGAACCGGGAGCCGGGTTGCTGTCTCTCAGACAATTGGGGAGCCGAAGCACTAAAAATAAATAAATAAATAAATAAATATTAGAATTTTTTAAAAAAATTAAAAAATATGCATGCACACTCTCTCAGCCCCAGAAAAGCCGTGGCAAAAACCCCTGTGGAGATTTTGCCAAGAAAACCCCAAGAACAAATAATAACAACAATAATCAATATCATCATGGCAGGCGGTGGGGGGCGGTGGTGGCAGCAGTGGCAGAACCAGCCTGGGGCCAGTCCAAAGGCCTTGGGGGGCCACATCCGGCCCCCAAGCCTTAGGTTGCCTACCCCTGGTATATGTTAATTGTCAATGGGAGTCAAAAGAGGTTTTAGTGATAAAAATGGGCATTTTGTGGGTGTGGAAATCTTTGGGAGGGAGAAAAAATATTAATTGTGGGAGTTTATTGCCCTTTGAACAACAAAAGCAAATTCTATTCAGATCTATAGGCAAAAATATTGGAATTGAATTATGAAAATATATTGGTGTTAAGGAACTTTAACGTCATTTGGAAACCAAAATCTCAATAAAGAAAATAAAAGACAACCTAAACTGCTCAAATATATTTTTAACTTAGTGAAAAATCTACATTTGATTGCTACTTGGAGACATCTCTATGATATAAAGAAAGAATATATATAGCCAGAATTCAATGGCCAGGATTGATTTGATTTTGTTATCTAAAATATTAATGGGGGGATATTAAAGACATGGAGGTTTTTATTGGATCATATTATGCAAATCTTAAATTTTAAAGAAAGAGTAAAAATATTTAATTGGAAACTCCAGGATGAACTATTGTTAGACCCAGAGAGGGTTAAGAGAGAGAAAATATCAATTAAATACTTCTTTAATGAAAATATAAATAAATATGGTTGTAGTGTGGGATACAGCTAAGGCAGTGCTTAGAGGATTTTTTTATCCAACAGAATGGTATAAAATGGAGAAAACATAAAGAAAAAAGAAAAGTGCAGAATGCCTCATTGAAGGAAGAGGAAGAAAGATTAAAACTAGATTTAAATAATTAATGAAATAAAAGATTAAGATTTTACAGAGATTTGTCATCAGATATAACACAGGAAATAGGGAGAAAATTAAAAAGATCAAACAGAGAAACTTTGAGCATGTGAATAAAGTAAGTAGCTGGCTAGCGTTTAGATTAAGAAAAGAAAGGGAAAGGATCCAAATTTTAAAAATAAAAAAAGATAAGGACTTGATAACTCAGGAAGAAGGGATCAAAAAAGTGTTTTATGATTATAACAAAGCCCTATATGTGGGCAAAACTACAAAAAATTAAATCTTAAAGACTATATAAAAAATGATGAATTTCTAAAATTGAATGAAAAACAAAAAAAAAAGTTTAGAGGAAGAAATCTCTAAGGAGGAAATTATAGAGGCTATAAATGGTTGTAAAAATAACAAGGCTCCAGGTCCTGAGGAATTCCTCCCACTCTTTTATAAAACATTTAAAGATGAATTGTGTTCCCCACTACAGCAAACAATAAGAAATGTGTTGATAAAAAAGATCCCTAAGATTTGGAAAGAGGACAATATTATTTTAATCTCTAAAGAAAACAAAGATAATACAGATGCATCAAATTATAGACCCATCTCATTATTAAATATTGATTATAAAATATATGCAATAATCCTAGCAACTAGATTGAAGAACTGTCTAAAAAATTTAGTTGATGAAGATCAAAAATGATTTTGTTAGAGGTCTTAACAAAAATATTAGGATACTATCATAAATCAAGGAGGAATTATAAAATTAGATCACAAGAGGAACTGAATATAAAAGGGCTTAATTTGGCTTGGTTTGAATATAGACAACTACATGAGAGAACAAAAATTGTCAACTACATGAGAGAACAAAAAAAGAATTTGGGTATATTAGATAAAAAGTCAGAATTGGAAATCATATTAAAAGAAGACAAATATAAAAAGGGAGTAATTGGAAGAATATATGATATATTGCTTAATTGGGAGACAGTGAAGGAGGTCATTAAAGAATCTATAATCAGCTGGGCAAGAGATGCAGGCCATCCAGTCCTGCTAGAATAATGCAAGAGAGTTTGGTCAAAAAGTTTAAAACATACAGCAGCACAAAAAGAGAGAGAATTGGTTTGAAGTGTATTTCAGATGGCATCTTGCACCAATTAAACTATGAAAAATTTTTTAAAAATTGATAATCTGTGCTGGAAATGTCGGGGAATATCTGGATCATATTTTTACTGCTGGTGGATGTGTAAGAAAGCTAGAGAATATTGGGGAAAAACCACTCAAGAAATCAACTGACCTAGAGATAAAACCAGAATATTTGTTACTGGGTATGTTTGAAGGTGAGCTGGAGAAAAAATACTGGAAATTTTGTTTTATATGGTTATACTAGCCAGATTTTTGTTTGCCCAAAAATGGAAATCTAGAGATTTTCTGGAAATAAGTAAATGGATGGTACAACTATCTATTATGGAAGTGGATAAATTAACTTGTGTGATTAATAATGTCCCAATGAATGATTTTATGTTGGAATGGGATTTAGTGTTGAAATTTATTAAAAAATCACTGGGGTGATATAATGGTTATAAATTTATAAGATACGTTGTAGATTTTTTTTCTCTTTTTTATTGTAAGTATTATAAGGAAGAGGGAAAACATTGAGGAGTTAGAAGGTAGGGAACTCTCTGTCAAATATAATAATAATTATGTGTGTGTGTGTTCCTATGTAAAACATAACTTATTGGAAATATGATAATATAATTATGCTATGTTTTTGGTTTTATGTTTAATAAGTTTAATTTATAAACATTATTTTTTTAAAAAAATAAGGATTGAAAGCACCTACAGTTAAAAGGAACATTGGTTGAAGCTGTGATTCTGTGGGATGAGTTGTTTAATCATTTTCATCATGCTGTTCCATTTTCCTTACCAAAATGAAACATGCTGTACAGTGGTCCCTCCATATTCACAAGGATTAGGGGCACAGGACCCCCATGAATGTGGAAAAACTGCAAATAACAAAAACACAATGCTTTTACCTGAGAGAATACTTCTCTAGGGATCTCTAGGTCCTCCAGTACAACTCTGTGGTCATTATCTGCCAGACATTGACCGTAGAATTGCGCTGGAGGAGCTACAAATGCCTAGTGGAGTGTTCTCTCTAGGAATCTCTAGGTCCTTCAGTCAGACTTTTGCTTAAAGTTGACCATAGAGTTGTGCTGGAGGACCTAAATATTCCTAGAGAGAACATATTAATAAAATCAATGAATAATCAAATCCTCAAAAGTCAAATCTGCAAATGTGGAGGGATGATTGTAATAGCAGTCACCAGAAGGAAAGGATAGCCATGAAAGCACAGCTGTCTTTGGGTTTTAAGGTTACTTAAGAGCAGGGCAGTTTTCATGAAGATATTGTACAGTGTGGCACAGATTCCATCCACCCCACAAACCACTACCCTGCATAAAATTCAGTCCCAGTTTGCAATTACTTTTTTTTAAAAAAAGATGTGCACATTGTTCCATAAGAAGAAGAATGAGATTGCATGTGTTTTTGTGATTCATTAGTCTTAATTAGAGCTTGGGAAAGTTAATTTTTGGACTATATCTTCCAGATCCCATAGCTTATATGATCTAATAAAACAAATTTTCCAGGCTTGCATCTTAACAAAGATATCATCTGTGACTTCTCTGGACCCCCCCCCCCCCATGAAGACTTCAGAAAGTACAGTAATATATCTCATGTATCACATGCAAGGTGCTAACTTAAGTAGTCCTCCTGACTTCCATACTGTTTTATCTTGACAACACAGTGTATCCTAACATCAAGGATGTTATTCTAAAATCTTTGTGTGTACTTTCAAGTCACCTGTCAATTTATGGTAACCCCTTGGATTTCATAGGATTTTCTTTGCCAAGGTGTTTTTTCCCAATTCCTTCCTCTGAAATGTAGCCTACAACATCTGGTATTCATTTGCAGTCTCTATCGAAGTAGTAACCAGGGCTGATCCTGCTTAGATGTGATCTGGTACCTTCAAGGTATTTAGAGCTCTTAATCTTTAGAATATATTTATGGGGGGGGGGGGTTGATTGCAAACTGGACATCAACTCCAACAAAGCTGAAGAACCTGTGCCCTTTCAGTTGTTGATGGACCTCAGCTCTTCTCAGCCCCAGCCATCCAGGCCAGTGTTGAGGACTGAAAAAAGTAGTAGTTTCTCAACACCTAAAGGACTGCAGGATGTCTTCCACTGAGCTATAGGACAGAAGGGAAAGAAGAAAGGACAGGAGCCACAGAGGAATACTTATAAAGTTGGGATTTTGCAATGCTGCTGCTATCCCACCTTCCTTACATAGTACCTTGAAGATGGATTTTTGACAAAATCACTTTTTATAAACATAGGACAGACACATGATGTTTTAATTCCATTCTTTCCCAGTGCAGCCAGCTCTTGTGTCAAAGCTCTGTGAAACCCAACGGCTGCAAATTTGGATGAGCTAAAAATAAAAAAAAAATAAGAATTCAGATATGATTAAGTAGTACTATCATGATTATGTCAGTTATTTCTTATGTTATACACAATGCATGAGCAAAGTATGGCCTTGCAGATGTAGATGGACTGCAATTCCCAACGAGCCTCACTATTGGCTCTGCTAAATAGAGTTGACTGGAATTGCAGTCCAACATCTGGAGGGCTGCATTGTAACTACAACTGATCTAGATGAGAGATGCAGGCCAATGACATCAGCACTGTTATATATGGTGCATTTCACACATATCCTCCAATACTGTTTGCCATGCAACTACTGACCATCTATTGGAAGCGGACATACATTGCAAAATTAGGACTCCAATAGGAGTCATCAGGAGGTCTTCAGCTTAAACCCAGGGCTTTGGAGGTCTCCTTCACAGTACACAGTTACACTCTGATGCCACTTTAACTACCATGGCTGCATCCTACAGAATCATGCGGTTTGTACTTCAGTGAAGCAGTAGAGCTAGGATGGTGTTGTGGTTTGTGCGTTGGACTAAGACTCTGGAGACCAGGGTTCATATCCCCACTCAGCCATGGAAATCCACTGGATGACCTCGGGCAAGCCACATTCTCTCAGCCTCAGAGGAAACTAAAGGCAAATCCTTTCTCAACAAATCTTGCCAAGAAAATCCTGTGACAGGATCATCTTGGGGTTGCTGTAAGTTGGAAATGACTTGAAGACACACAACAACAACTAAGCAGTAGAGTTCTCTGGCAGTGAATTCTAAATCTCTTACAAAACTATAAATCCTAGGATGGAGCCATCAAAGTTAAGGTAATATAACTGTGTAATGTGAAAGAGGCTATGGATTTTATCACACCAGGCTTGTAAGGGGTCATAATCGCATTAGTTTAGGAAACACAAACATATCAGATTGGGGACAGTCAGCTCTTCCAAATCACCATAGTGGTACTTCTGTCCTGGCCTCTGTTTTCCTCATGAAAACCTCTAAAGCCCCACCTCCCTGTCCTATGCCCTTCCCAGCATACCTTTCAGTCTGTATGTAGTTTTATTTTTAGTGCAATTGTACCATCATGGAAATCCATTAAGTAAAAAATAAAGAATAGTTAAAAAGAAAGGAAAACAGCCTTCTTTGGGAATAGCAATCGGAGAGGAACATAATCATGCCCACTCATACCATGTGGCTGCTTGCATATCAGAACTGCTTTGAAACAAATGTATCACACTCACTCATAGTGGGAAAGCAGCATGATTGGGAGACATTGATGAGTTTTGCCCATCAATGAAAAAGAACACTCCAGTAGTGGATGGACTACAGACCAGCTACTGGATAGACACAGCATCATGTGATAAGGGACGGCCACAGATGCTACCATCCTGCTCTAATTCCATTTTTCAAGCCTTGTATGATAAATTCTTATGACGCAAGCCTGGGTTCATAACAATTAGCCTTAAACTACAGTCCACAGATATATGCTCTTACACTTCATAGATGTAAGTTACATGTAACAATACATTAGATTTACAATATAATCCAAGGAACGATGGCTGGTGCTTCTACCTACACTCCAGAGCTTCTTACCTCTTTCTCTTTCCCATGCCCAGTATTGCACTGCTAGAGGAACCTTGGGACATGCCTCCAGTGCAGAATGAAGAACCAAATTCTGAACTGGAAATCCAATAAAAACTAGAAAGTATTCTCTTTGTAATGTACAGGGGTGTATCATTGTAGCCTCTGGGTTTTTTGGACTACAACCTGGCACAATTTCTGAACATTGTACATGAGGGCAGGGGCTGGGAGGACTGTACTCCAAACACCTAGAGGGCAGGAAATTGTCTTCTGTTGCTGCAAGATTTTCTTTTTCAGAAACTGAGGGCCAAAACACACTGTGGAAATAATCCAGTTTGAGACCTCTTTAACTGCCCTGGCTCAGTGCTAGGGAATCCTGGGAATTGTAGCATTGAGCCAAGGCAGTTAAAGTGGTGTCAATCTGGATTATTTCTGCAGTATGTTTTGGCCCTAACTATAATTCCATATAGGCAATTTGCATTATACTACTATTTAGGATCAGACTAAACAATAGGTTTACCACTTTTGTTGAAGCATGCTCAAAGGCATTTATTTGTCACAGAATGTGAGTTTCCTCAGCTACGTATCTTGCATTCAGCATGCTTTGTTTTACCACTGATCCTTGGATGGCAAGTCTGGGCCTAATTTGCAATTCTGTGCATAGCTGAGGAAGAAATGAAGGGATGAAGTTGAGACACTGATTTGTTGTTGCTGTTGTGTGCCTTCAAGTCATTTCTGACTTATGACCACCTATCATGGGGTTTTCCTGGCAAGCTTTGTTCAGAGGAGGTTTGCCACTGCCTTCCCCTGAGGCTGAGAGCAGGTGACTTACTCAAAGTCACCCAGTGGGTTTCATGGCCAAGCAGGGATCTACTGTGGTCTCCAGAGTCGTATCACATCCCTCTCTATGTTGTCACCCAGTGAGCTCCGCATCACCGCATCCCTCTAGTGACACCCAAACTATAAGCACTGTTAGCAAGCAAGCTCTAGACACCCTTTGAATTTAGACACTGTAGACAATTTAAAAGATGGGAAGACACATTTGCCCAGGTTTTTGTTTTTTGAATGCTGCCCCTGACAGAGACAGAGATCTAGCAGGAAATTCTTTGCCCAATGCCCTCCATAAGCTTAGAACCAACACTGAATCATCATTGTAATAAATGAACCCTGAATCAGATTTTCTTCCCTCTTATCTTCTCCCTAGTGTCAGAACCATGCCTGCATGCATGGATTCTGT
>CM034708.1:16080399-16091121 GCA_020142125.1 Phrynosoma platyrhinos | reverse complement strand
AAAAAAACCCAACAGCGTAGGGGCACAAATGCCTACAGACCACATTTTCCCCACTCTCATTTATGAAATAGTGAAACCAATGTGTCTGCTAACAAGAAAGAAACCTTTTTGTCAGCAGACACATTGGTTTCACTATTTCATAAATGAAAGTTCAAATAGGGACCTGGAGAATGTTACATTATGTTCTTTATGAACTACCTAACAAAACAACCTGGAGAATGTCTGTCTTACATGCAAAGCAAGAATTTGCAGTTAACTCAGGTTGAATCCAGATGAGGGCTATAACTCAGCTCCAGTTTTCAGTATTCTGCTCTGGTTTGACTCCTGTAAGGTCACATATACCCATTTTAATCCAAACTCAAATTGGTCTTGGAAGACACACATTTCTTCCACCCAAAGTCACATTGGTATAAAGCATGTTTTTCCCATGGTCAAGAACTCAAGTGAACTGGATTATGTTGGATCAAATGAATGAAGCGGCTGCATTTTTTTTTCCTCCCCAGCATGCATGCGACTATACATATATCCCCATATCCTTATCAACCAATAGCCTTTCTTTTTTCCTGTCAATCTGACCCCCCCACCTGCACTCCCATTGAATGGCTCCCTCTATCCCATTCCCTCCCTCACCCCAGCAAGTTCCAGCAAGGGAACCTTAAATGTCATGGTGACATTTTCCACCTTTAAAGTGATTGCCCTTCAGCACTCAATTTTAGAAAGTGTTTGTGAGAGAAGATGAGTTGCAGCCCTTTCCTCCTTCCCTTGCAGCATTGACCTTGTTCAGTACGGCCTTAATAGGACAGTATAAGCTGCAAGGGAAGCAGAAAGGACTATGGTAATGGCTACCTTCTTCTCCCCTCCAACCAGCCTGCAGACCTGTACAACATCCACTCACTCTATAGTTTTTTGTGGGTTTTTTGGGCTGTGTGGCCATGTTCTAGAAGAGTTTCTTTCTGACGTTTCGCCAGCATCTGTGGCTGGCATCTTCAGAGAAGATGCCAGCCACAGATGCTGGTGAAACTTCAGAAAGAAACTCTTATAGAACATGGCCACACAGCCTGAAAAACCCACAAAAAACTATGGATGCCGGCCATGAAAGCCTACAACTTCACATCCACTCACTCTCTTCTACCATGCCATCTCCGTTCCTCCTCCTGCCTGAGAAAGTATATGAGTGAGCAAGAGGATGCATGCACAACCATCATAGCTACCCCATCAGTTTGATTTCCTTCCAGACACCAAATATTTGACCACTGACTTCACGGGCATTATCAAAGTTCCTATTCAAAATGGCATTGGCCAGCAGCCCATACACCCTTAACCCATGCAAATGTGGAGGGATGTGTATTTAATATAATTTAATAAAATAATAAATATTTAATAAAATGTAACACACACACCAGTGAGCAAAGAATCTCAGATTTCAAATATGTGAATATGCACTTATCCGCATACACACACTGAATGTAAATGGGTTTAGAAATACTACCTGATCCAAGAAGTTTGTACTAGAACCCAAGATTAAATTCCCATTGAGTTTAATAAAATGTAACAACAACACCCCCAATGAGCAGAATTTCAGATCTTTGGATATGTGACTATGTGGCTATTATCCCCATACAGGCAAAATAAAAATGGCAACACCAAGCTTGCTGGATAAGGATGCCAAGGTAACCATCCCACCAATCTGTCCCACCCTCTACCTCTACTCCCAATTCCACTCTAATCCAGATTTGGAGCACAAGGCACTTTTTAAAAAAAATCCCCGAAACTGCATCGTAAATAGTGTTGTTGTTTTTTAAATCACTTTAAAGCCCTCAGGCATTAACAAGCCTCAAGTGCTTTCACTTCGAATCCTGATGAACACTGTATGTTCAAATAGCATTGGGATCAAGGTAAGTACAAACTGTTTTACAGAAGTAGATTCAGCCCAGATTAACAATTAGTGAATGCTTGTTATTTGGAAGTCTTCTGTATCAGAACTGTTTTCAGCTCCAGGGCTTCCCAAGACTTCTTTTGTTGCCTAACACTGGCACATGTTACTTTTATAAAATAAGCTAAATGATGCATTAGCCCTTTTGCTGATGCAGCCTGACATCCCTTCACAGCCAATGGTAGAACTAGGTCCCCAAACTAATCCTACCTAGACTATCCCCTGCCAGACAAATTCAGTGCCCATTGCTGGCTAAATGGGGACTGAACTGGTCTAGTGTGCACTTCTTACAAGTCAAGGCCAAAGGAGGATAGACTCTCAAGGATTATGTAGGGAAGAAGCAAGCAAAGAAAATCAAAGTGTACAAGTGTGACCCATCTCTCCGTCCCCATAAGGTATGAGTAATGTGCAAATACATTAGCAACAGAGGAAAATTCAGTTTTCCAGTCCATTATGAGCCTCAAATTGCCAAGCCAATGAAAAAGGTATCTAACAAAGGGGGGAAGCAGATGGGCGGCCGTGGGCTGCCCCGGGAAGCTGCGCTGCGGGGCCGAGGTATCTTCGGTGACTCTTCCGCCGCAGCGTGTGCAAACGCTGCAGTGGGAGGTCCTCCTTGGAGCGCCGGCCATGCAGAGGGCCAGCTGCTCCGAGGACGACCTGGGGAAGAGCTTGGGGTGCCGATCGTGTGGCTGCCCCTCCCCTTCCCTGCCCCCAAAATGGCTCAATTAGCCGTCTGCTTAGGGGGGAAGTCACTAATACATGTTGACTCTTTCTCTACACTGAACAGGTATTAACTTTGGACCATGATGTCAAAAAGGACTCCAAAACCCAAAGCTCCAACTCCCTAAGGAACAGAACTGCATAGTGTACTACAAATAAAGATCTATGTGATGTATCAGGAAAGTTACTATAGCTCTCTTTCCATATATAGGAATGGTCTGACAAGACACAGGAAGCCAACTCTCTCATTCATTCAGGAGTGTGATCTATTTTACACAATATCCTGTTAATAAGGGAATGTGTGGTAAAGCAAAGCAAAACAAAGCAGCTTCATTTATATACTACTTCATGGTATATAAGTGGTCTAAGCAGTTTACAACTGTAAGCTCATTGCCCCTCAACAACTGGGTACTCATTTTAGCGACCTCGGAAGGATGCAGGCCTGAGTCGAGCCTGAGCCCTGGCTAGTATTGAACTTGCAACCTTGTGGTTTATGAATGGCTGCAGTACAGGCATTTAACCACCGCACCACCAGAGCTCCTGATGGTAGTATTGGGATGTACGATATTTAATGGTTACTGGACTCCAGGATACATCTGTGCTCATGAGGAAAGAGCAAATGATAACAGCAATATGTGTTGACTGTAGAAAGGCAGCTGGTGCAACTTGAGATTTAACATAGTTCCATTTATGATATTGGAAGAGGTCCCTTTTAAATGGGTTGGCCTCATTTCCCCATCAGCTACCAAAATGACAACTAGGGAGAAAACCCAAAGGATTGTTTTGAAGGCGCTGGGCTTAATATAAATGCTTTATTCATAGAAAAGGTAAAGTTTCTTACCAGCAGAAAAATTCAGGTTTGGAAAGCCAAATGGCATTTGCTTGTCCTTATTTGGAATTGATTAAAATGGTTGCTTACTCTCAAGACTAATCTTAGCAAGGATGTATAACAATTCTGTCGAATGAACCAAATAATAAAAAAAAGTCATCACTTGGTTTCCAGTAGAGCCATTGGCCCCAGTTGAGCATCCTCTTCCATGCTTATAATCACGTTCTGTTTTTTTCATATATGTTTTTCAAATATCCACCTGAATCTGCTGGGGCAGGCCATCATGACAACAGACTCAACTATTACTCTTTAACAGCTGAGTTGGGTGTGGCTGTGTATTTGCTACTGCAGTAGACAGATAGGATAAGGAGCAATAAACAAAATGGGTCTTGTGGGAGTGGAGAATCAATGTTGAACTTAAACAGTAGCCTCAAAGCTTGGAACCGTTCCTAGATTCACTTTTGCTGCTCCTACATCAGTCTCAGCCCAGGTATTCTTGATAATATGGAGAGCTTTTACCACTGGTTCACTTGGCTTGCCACTAGCAGCTATTCTTAGAAATGACCTGATAATGGTAATCCATGCTTTGGTAACCTCCTGGGCAGATTACTACCCTGCAATATATGTGAGGCTGACCTTGAAGACTGTTTCTGCAGAATATGGAAGACAGAGCTGTACATTGTACCATCAGTTTTGTTCGCATTACATTACACCTCTTAGGAGAACTGCAGTCACTGCTTATTTGCTTTGGAATCTGACAGTTCTTGTTGCATCCCTTCAAGCCATTTTTGAGTTATGTCAACCCTAAGACCAGTGATGAATCTCAGCCTTTTACTCCAAGTCTCAAGTCAAGGGTCAAGTCTCTACCTTCAAACCTCAAGTCAAGTTTCAAGTCCTCATGAGATACTTTTGAGTGAAATCTCAAGTCTGGGAACCAAACTTAACAGAAAAAAGGAGGGAGTTGGGGAGCAGTTCGAGTTGGAAGGATTCTTTGAGGCAAGCAAGACTCACCCCAATAGTGTGGGGCATGTTTTTCGAAAGGGAACAGCAAATCTGTTGGGCAGTGGGCTTGAGGTGGAAGGCTTCTCTAATGTGCAGTAGGGGCAAACTGCGGAGTAGACCTCAAGCCCATTGCCTAATGCATTTGCTGTTCCTTTCTGAGAAACACAGCCTGTTCTATGAGGGCGAGTCTTGCCTGCTGCTCCTAGGAATATGTAGCTTTCCTACAAATTTTTGAACTGGAAATCCCAGCAGTCCTTGACAGCATAGCCAATGGCAAGGAATGCTGGGCATTATGGACCAACTACATCTAGATGGCTACAAAATCCCCAACCCTGGACTAGAAGAAGCCTTGTTCTAGGCTTTGCCAAAGAACTTCCTGTTAATTAAGCTGTGAATTTACTCTACCTATATGTGGCATACATTTTATGGCTGGGGTTTAACACACAGCACACTTTAGGATTCTCAAGAATTAGTAGGTATTGGAACAGCCACACCCTTTGTAAATGTGGTTCCCAAATGGTTTATCTCCATTATTTCACTTCAAAGTGTGGTAATCAACAGCTCAGAGGAGGAATAAATGAAATTTTGTTTACCTAAAAAGAGCAGAAAGCCTTTGTGTCTTCTCCCCAGTGATTCTCTAACTAGTGTTGAGGATGCACTGCAACTTTGCATACCATTGTGGTACAGCCTGAGTCTCCCTTATTTGGAATTCCAAAATCCAAAACTCTTTTCATGGCAGGCTATGATAGTCACACCTTTGTTTTATTATGGTTCCATGTACACACACTTTTGTTTTGTGCACAAAATTATTTAAAAATATTATGCAAAAAATTACCTTCAGGCTATGTGTATAAGATATGTACAAAACATAAATGAATTTCAAGTTTAGACCATCTCCAAGATATCTCATTGTGTATATGCAAATATTCCAAAATCCAAAAAAAAAATTTTTTTTTAAATAATAATAATCCAAAATAAAAAAAACTTTGTGCCAAGCATTTTGGATCAGAGATATGCAACCTGTCTATATGACACATGCACATTTTCATAAACACCCTGCAACTATTGCAGCACCCTTTTATCTTATAAGATTTTCTCACGCTGAAAGCTACAGAGCCACCCATGCCATGTGGGTAGCAACATCTCCTTACAATTGAAGCTCAAGAATGTTCTTTCTCTTTCACAGAGGACATTTTTAATAAGCAGATTGCTTCTCTCTGGTTAGCAAAGAGCTTTTTGCTGCCAGATGTACAAGGGGCAGTTGCAGTGCAGAATGCTCCAGTGTAGAATTCCTCAGGAAGGCACAGTATTGCCTGTCCTATTGACAATCCTCAAGAATACTATCATATGTATTTATTCATGGTTGGAGGCTCTGGTGACATTCTTCATTCCCAAGAGCAGGAAATCTGTTTGTGGAGAAATTGTTCTCATCACTGGTGCTGGACATGGACTTGGTAGAGCAACAGCTTATGAGTTTGCCAAACGACAAAGCACACTGGTCCTTTGGGATATCAAT
This sequence comes from Phrynosoma platyrhinos, assembly GCA_020142125.1. Classification (NCBI taxonomy): domain Eukaryota; kingdom Metazoa; phylum Chordata; class Lepidosauria; order Squamata; family Phrynosomatidae; genus Phrynosoma; species Phrynosoma platyrhinos. The sequence continues at coordinate 16,085,121 of CM034708.1, read as the reverse complement.
AAGGTAGGTAATTGTTGCTATTTTAGATTCAAATGGGAGTAGCAGCAACAGGTAAGGGTTATGGGCAAACATTCTGTGATGATGTCTGTTCATAGTGCATTCACTGGCTATTGGGATTCTGGGAGACTATAGATCAAGGAAGTAATTTTTTCAAGCACTAGTTCTGCATGTTGGAAGCAGCAGTCATATTGTATGTATGGAAAGAGCTGGTGTTTTTTTTATTTATTTAAATAATTTATTGAATGAAAGGACACAAATACAACAAATATTTGCATACTCATATATTGTTGTTGTTGCATGCCTTCAAGTCATTTCCAACTTATGGGTGACCTTAAGGAAAACTTACAGTGGCGTTTTCTTGGCAAGATTTGTTCAGAGGAAGTTTGCCATTGCCTTCCCCCAAGATCAAACTTTGCCTTCCCCCAAGATCAAACTTGGGGCCTTTGCAGACTGCCAGAAATACTGCAAATTGAGTCCACTTTAACTGCCCTGACTCAGTGCTTGGGAATCATGGGAACTGTATTTTTTTTCTGATACATTGAGCCTTCTCTGTCAGAGAGCTCTGGTGCCACAATAAACTACAGTTCCCATGATTCCCTAGCACTGAGTCAGAGCAGTTAAAGTGGACTCAATTTGCACTATTTCTGGCAGTCTGCAAAGGCCCTTGGTCTCCAGAGTTGGGAGTCCAACACTCAAACCACTACACCACACTGGCTCAATGTACATACCTTCAGTATCTAACTCGTTACTTCCAAGTACATTATGTAACTTTCTTTTTCTTATCCTTCTATTTTTGTTTCATCTTCTGCAACTCTTTGTCTTCAATGCTTATTCACCAACATTTCCTCCTCTTACCCTTCATTTCCTTTCTTCATCATCCTTCATCCATTTAGTCTCCTCAGTCCTACATTGGTGTTCTGTTTTTGTTTTTTAAATGGATAATATTCACTGGGGAGAAGGAAAGGAAAATTTTTTCTCCTTTTAGTTAAAGAAAATTTCATTTATTCCTCCTCTCTGCTGTTGATTACCACACTTTGAAGTGAAGTAATGGAGATAATGTCAAAAGAGATAGAAGATTATCACATGATGTAAAAGTGTGGAATTAAAGCAGGATGCCTGAAAAAGTTAAGTTGGAAGTAAGGATTTGATTATTTTGGAAGAAAGGTGGGATTGACACCACTTTGAATTTACACACATGCAAATCTCAAAACAGTATAAGTATTTACAGCTTGTAAATAAATAATTGACAAACAGGATTCTGGCCATTATCTGTTGTATTTCCCAAAAATCTTAGTTCTGACTAAATTACATGAAGGTACTCATTACTATGAAACACTAAATGTAAGTTATATATTATTGTTGCTGTGTGACTTCAAGTCATTTCTGAATTATGGCAAACCTATCATTGAGTTTTCTTGGCAAGATTTGTTCAGAGGTTTGCCATTGCCTTCCCTTGAGGCTGAGAGACTGTGACTTGGCCAAGGTCACCCAGTAGATTTCGTGGCCAAGCTGGTAATTGAACCCTGGTCTCCAGAATCATAGTCCAATGCTTAAACCACTATGCCAAGATGGCTCCCCATGTCTTCAGCCTATCTGGATGAGGAATAGGAGAACTAAATCATCTGCATATATCAGAAATAGAACCTAACTTGATTCAAGAGTGGGAGGGAAGATTGAAAGTGATACCCACTCTTGCATTACACATTGTCCACAAAAAATTAAATAAAAAGGGGACCAGGAAACAAGATCATTAAATTCCTAGAAAGATTATCACATCTTCTGTCTGTCTAATTCATTCTTACTTGGGTGGCAATGTTAAAATGTACTGTAGGTTTTTTATTAACCAAAGCAATGTTTTATCAGTGTTAGTGCTGATTATCTTCTTCTAAAGGTATGTTCTGTTTACTGAATCAAAGACTGGTCAAATCTATAAAAACCACCAAAAAAAATGTTTAGAAGGTCCCAGTGTGTGTCCATTTCTGTGTCTGTGTGTATTTTAACGAAATAGTGAAGAATAAATAGTCTATTGCACTTTGGCCTTATACAAAAGTCTGCTTCATTGATAAGAATATTAGCTTTCCCCGCCTTTCAGTTTATACAATATATCTTCAAAGTGCAGTTTAGAAGCTGCTTTCTGAAAATTAATATGTATATAGTTAGGATATTATGGTTATTGCCACATTGGATGCCCAGTCTGAAGATAAGGATCTTTTGGATTAATATATATTGAGTATCCCTTGTCCAAAATACTAGGGATCAGAAGTGTTCTGTATTTCGGAGGGGGGGGGGGTTGGATTATGGAATACCTTTATTTGCATATACATAGATAATGAGCTATACTGGAGATGGGGCCCAAGTCTAAACAATACATTCATATCTGTTTCATATAAGCCTTCTACACATAGCCTGAAGGTAATTTTATACAATCTTTTAAATAATTTTGTGCATGAAAGAAAGTTTGTGTACATTGAACCATCAGAAAACAAAAGTGTCACTATCTCAGTCATCCAAGAAAAAAGTGTTGGGTTGTGTTCGGAGTATTTCAGATTTCAGATAAGGGAGCCTCAACCTGTATGTATAAAATATCTGGAAAATTTAAGGGGCTGTGATTCAAAATTAATTTTAAAAATCTCAGGAGGTAACACATCATTATCAGGGGAAGGCTTTCTCTCAGTGCTGGCACCATCACATGCTAGCTTGGTGGGGACATAAGAAAGAGAGCCTTCTTAATAGTTGCTCCTACTTTCTGGAATGGCCTTCTATGCAAGGCTAGGCTGGCCCCTTGCGCCAGCAGACAAAGACATTTTTATTTTAAAAGTAGGCTTGTGATATATATTAACATTGTCAGGGAGGCTTTTATATGGGGAGGGGGTTCTATTTATGTTTTTTAACTTTTGTATTTTTAATGTAATTTATACTGTTTTTAATGAGATGATTTTTATTTTATTTTATTTTTATTTTTATTTTTATTGTTACGTTTTTAACCAATTTCATCTGTAAAACGCCTTGGGCACCATTCCAGGAAAAAAAGTTGCTAATAAATAAATAAATAAATAAAGGCACGGCTTTCTCTTTTGCTAATGTCATCCAACATGTCGAGTGGAAAATGAGCAATGGTTGCTCATTGCTATTCAAGTAAAGCCTGTTTTGGAAGAGGGCCAAAGACAGAGGAGTATTCCTTTGAACATTTGCCAAAATCTTGCTTAAGTGCAACAACACCCAATCCCTGGGAGAGATTAAAGCCACCCCAGCAGTTTTCTACCTCTGTTCTTCAACTGACATAAGTCTCCAAATCCTAGCTTTGTTCTTTTTGCCATTGCCTGTCCCAGAGTCTTCCATTTCCTTGCATTAATGCTGCTTTCTTTTGCTTCTGAAACATTTTATATAGCTGCCAGCAGTGCAGAATAAACTTTCTTCTTCTGACAGTGGGAACCTCTCTGCCCTGATCAACCTACATGAAGGCTGCAATCCAACATCCCCTCTCAGTGTAGCATAAATATCCACATGCGGAGATAAATAACATGAGCACCATGCATCCCCATGCAGAATAGCAACACTGTGCAACACATTTTGGTGACTTACTGAACATGCAGCACAACCACAATGCAAAGTATATAATCCACAAGCACAGTACATAATGCACAGTGTGCAACTTGCAAAGACAAGGCACATGCTGTAGGTGCAACTCCACTTCTGCCATTATCTGCAGAATACACTGAATGTGCAATGGTGACTTTTTGGCTCCACATGCATAGCTTGCCTTGTGCATGAGTATGTCCCTAAAAGAATTCTGGCTAAAGTCTTTTTTGTGTTCTTGCAGCCCTTATCATAAAACATAAATGCTGCTAATTTGCTAACTTTGCTGACTAAGGTGACATAGCTTCTCACGTAATAAAAACCAGACTTACATCTTTATTCATTGCAATTGACCATTTGTTATTTATCCCAAAAGTGAGCCTTTCATAGGATTTTGGGAAGTGATAGGTTTTTTCTCTATGTATTTGTTTTTTGTTTGTACCACTGTTCTACATCTGATCTAGGATTCCATTTGGCAATTCAGATCATATTCCAGACTGAGCTAGATGTGATCCAGTCGAATCTCAATTCAGATTACAACTTTGAAAATTTGAATCACTGCTCCTGTCATTCATTACTACTGGAAAACCTAAATGGCTATAACTTTTTTTGTTTCTTCACACAGCTCAGTGAAACTTGGAGGCATAGTAAATCCGAAAGAGGAGCATGATCCTGCCAAATTGCATATAGGAAACTTCAAGGGTTTTTTATGTGATGCAACTTTAAAGTTACATCTTTTTTATTAAAAAAAACTTTAAAAGTTCTGTTTTTATTGGAAAATATTGTTTTTGAAAACTGTTGCAATTGTTGTCAATGTGATTTGATGGTACTGTCTTATCATGTTATTACTGGTTTAATTTATTTTTAAGGGGTGGGAGGGTTTGGGAACTTTGTATTGTATTTTAATATGTTGTACGAATTTTAACTACTGTAAGCCACCTCGATTGTTCGTCAGAGGGGCGGGATAAAAATAAAATTTATTATTATTATATTATTATTATTATCATACTTACCTGTATCCTCTAATTTTGATACTATCCTACTATGCTTACCTATACCCTCTAATGATGTTGAGACTATCTTATAGTGCTTCCCTGTATCCTCTAATATTGTTGATACTATCCTGTTGTGTTTACCTTCATCCTC
>CM034708.1:16045440-16074940 GCA_020142125.1 Phrynosoma platyrhinos | reverse complement strand
TTTTTTTATCATACTCTAAATAAGAATGGATGTATTTCTGATTGAACATTTTTGGAAACTGGCTTCTGACTTTGTTCTTCTTGGTTTTTATCTGTATCTAAGACAACCAAAGCATTCCTACCCGCAATGATTAAAAATAACCATGGCCATATCGTCACAGTTGCTTCTATTTCCGGACATATTGGTATTCCATTCATGGTGACCTACACGTATGTACCATTTTAATTTTCTTCTGTCAAGGAAATGTTTAAACCTAGCAGTGACAGCTGATGGCTTCCGTGTTGGTAGGGATATGATTTAGTACCATGGATATTAAAGTTGAGATGAAACCCAGGAACAGATTCATTGTCCAACCAACATGAAAGCCATCAGCTGACACTGAGACCCTCCACATTAGGCCCTTTTGGTTGGTTGTTCATTAGGGTTGTTTATTTAGCCAGCATCTTCTGATCCCAAAGACTTACTGCTACCACATACAAATGAAAAGCTAGTTTCTCTCAAACTACAGTGTACAGACATGTGCCTCCTTTCCTCATTTCTGCTGCCTCTCAGTAGCAATTAATGAATGGAATAAGAAACATGAATGTGAATGGGGACTGGGGGAAGAACATAGTGTGGGGCAGAGAGGTCTGCAAACTCATATGTCTTTTAATATTAATAACATGTTTCTTGGGGACAGTAACAGATATAACAACATTATTTTGCAAAGTAAGGCAACTACTGGAAACATTACATTTTCATGCAATGGGTAACATTTCCTAATTATTTCTTAAAAAAAATCTGAGTGGTCTTGGGGGATTTTCTTTTTCATTTTTATGTGTATTTGTGTAAAGAAGAAGAAAAGGAAGAAACATATTCATGGTCAATACAGTATTTTTAAAGTAACAGTAAAGGAGGGAATTGGAGTAGCATCTGACTACGGAGTTTATCGCATTCACTTTTGTTAACAATCTGGGCATGGGCTGGGGATGGATGTGACCAAGGGAAAATAGATTTTACTGCACTTGAAACAGCTGGCAAGCCATCCCCATGCCGTCGCTTGACCACAACCCATCTCTGAGCCGCTCTGGCCGATTTTGCAAGGACAGAAGCTTTCCTGCTGAGCAAAATTGCCAGCTCAGTGCAGATTGGGGATTGTGGTCAAGTGATAGCATGGGGACAGCTTGCTGACTGTTTCAAGTGTGATAAGATTAATTTTCCCTTGGTCACGAACGTTCACGCACGTACCCAGCCCATTCCCAGAATGTTAACAAAAGTGAGTGCAATAAATTCCTATGTCTCTGTAGCCAGATACAAAATGATGACACCATCTGCCGAGGTCTTTGGATGACACCATCATATCTTGGTAGATGATGTTATCAGTCTGTATCTGGCTTTGGGAACACAAAAGACCAATGCTTCGCTGCTTCCCGCACCCCACCCCCCACAAATTTCCACCAGTCTCTGAATGGCCATGGGAAGAGGGCTGTAGTAGCTAAATGGTGAGTCAGGAGAGGAAGAATGAGAGGAGAGATGTAGTGTACTTCTGCCTGAAGAAGTAGTATTCTATATTATTCTATAATGTGCCATACAGGATCTCAACCAATAACTATTGAACTACTTAATTACTATTATTTTTTACACACAGCTATAAATTGGGCCTTACTTCCTCTCATCCCTCAGGTCAAGCAAGTTTGCTGCTGTTGGATTCCATGACAGTCTGAAAGAAGAGCTACGTTTTTTGGGAAAGGATGGGATCCAAACAACATGCCTGTGTCCCTCTATTATCAATACTGGCTTTCTCAAGATCAGAAAAACACTGTAAGTAAAAACAAACATACAAATAAAACACATTTTTAAAAAAAACACCTAGAACCCTGAGATCCCCTAACCAAAGTAATTTATTGAAGTTACTGTTCCAAGACTTCCCCTAAAGTAATTAGTAACCACTGTAGGGACTTTTACAAAAATGTTGCTCTCTTCACCAAAATTATGCAAAGTAGTTACTTTTTAGTTACTTTATCCTTAAGACTGAGACCTCAAGTTCTGCAACTAGAAAATTAAACACTGTTACAATTATACTGTAGTAGGAATGTAGTTATCCTTTATTATGCTCATTCATATGTTACATTATGTAACACTCAAAATATAAATGTAATATATTTCCCTATCCTTAGGAGCCAGCCCTATTTTGTTATAACTTTACAGATTGAGTTGATTGTCTATGGGGTGTCGCAGACCGGCCTAAAGGGCCAGCCTGGGGATGGAGTTGGGGTAGGGCAGCCACATGTCGGCTGCCCCAACTCCACCCCGACGCCATCCTGAATCTGCACGCCCATCCGCTCGGCGCATGCCGTCAGGATGCCCTCCTGGCACAGCGTGTAAAAGGTGGGTCTGTAAAAGCCCTATGACAGTGATGCCAAACTTTTTAGGGTCCAAGAGCCCAAACTAAAAGGCCTTCCAGCACCGGGTATTACCTGGTGCCAGCGGTGGGATTTCCAGGGGCAGGACTTCCGGGGTGGGACTTCTTCTCCAGAGACAGCTGAAGGCCCAATGGTGAGAGAGGAAGAACAGGTGTGTTCCTGTTCCTCCTCCCCCTCTGCGCTGTCCCCGGTCTTCAGCTGCCTCCGGAGAGGCAGCTGAAGGCCGGGGATGGCCAGGAAAGAGGAGGAACAGCTGCGTGCTTCTTCCTCCTTCTCCTTGCCCTCCATGTGCCAGGGAAAATGGCTTTGTGTGCCATCTCTGGCACGTGTGCCATAGGTTCACCATCACAGGTCTATGACCTGTAATGCTAAAGGAATATTTGTGTCAGCTCACTGTTTTATAGTACTGGTATGAGGATACACCACAGCATTTTATTATGGTTCTTGACTTCAAATTTATTATAATAGTTGGCACTGGGCCTTGGAGTTTCCAGTAAAACACTACAATTGGAATGCTCATGTATTTTCCCCTATTTTCAGAATGCTTCCTGTGGTAAAGGCTGAGGACACAGCCAAACATTTGATGGAAGGAATACTTACAAACCAGAAAATGGTTTTCTCTCCACCATGGATAAAGTTAATTCTAACTTTTTCAAGGTAAGTGTGGTGCATAATAGAAAATCAAAGTTATTTTTGTCTAATTTGAACTGAGCTTTACATTTAGCAATGGAAATGAATTAGTAGCTTTGGATGTGGAAGTTGTAGTGTAACATTACATGCATATCAGGTCAAAGAAGTCTGCATTATGTGGCAGTTTCTACCAATTCTTTATAATTTGAAAACCTAGATTCCCTGGTACATACATTCTCAGACTTGTGCCAGGAATTGCCAATATGTTTTAAATCCTCAGTTTTCAACTGCTAGAATTAAATTAGGAGCTACGCAGATGTCTAGAGGTATAATTAGATATTTTGCCCAAGCATGGCATGGAAAAGAGCTACTGGAGGTTTTCAAAGCTATTGTAACTAATTAGAATGTTTCTCCTTTGGAAACAATAGTTTTCTGTTCAACCCAGCCAGATCTTACTGATCAATTATTTGTAATTACTGTAGTCTGTTACTGTACCTTACACAGTATGGAATTAGTTCTCACACACTGAGTATTTAAATTACAGGTTTCTTCTCATTATTTCTTCATCTTTTTATAGTGAAATAATGCTATTGTCTCTTAAAAAAAGACAATAAAAATTATGAGAGGAAAATATTAATTAGCTTCTAACCAGTGCCACCACTTCCCCATCCCATGTAAGGAAAAAGAACTGAAAAAATACAGCTCAAATTCATTTCATCAGTTATATTTGGACTTGTTGAACAGAAACAATGGGAAGGAGAAACAAAAAGAAGTTTTTCATCAACATTACAGAGGTCTTTGCTGAAAGGACTTACTTGTGAATAAACATTACAGAAGGGTCTCAGCTAGCACTTTATCAAATAGCACATAGAGCCATTGTTTTAATACTATTTTCCAAATGGTTATGGGAAAAGAATACATCAGCAATGCTAATTGGTCTTGTATGGAATAAACCCAAGATTAATATTACAGGGATTTGGTGTAGTTAGATTATCATCAATGAAATCTTCCTGTCTAATTTTAAATCATCTTAATCATAAGATCCTTCCATAAGTTGTAATTTTTTAAACTGTTTCTTTTAGGTTCCTACCAGAACGTGCTTACAATGCTATTCTGGATACCGAAAAAAATAGCTATTACAAGTTGTTATGAGGAACAAAATGCACATTACTGGAAGTAACATATATGTGTATTTTTCTTCCTTTCTATGAACTGGTTTATTCTTATTTCTGATAAATTATAAGTTTTCAGAATGGCAATCGGATGTTGGTTTGATGCTTCTGTATTAAAATACTAATGCAAATAAATTGCTTCTGTGAGCAATTACTTCTACTGCTTAAGACTAAAAATAAACTACTACGACTACTACTACTACTACTACTACTAATATAAAATATAGTGATGAAGCAGAGCTGGTAAGTCAACAGGGGAAAGCTATCATCCTAGCATGGAGTGTCTCACAAATCAAGGTGTGAAACAGCTGCATCATGTCATGAAGGGGTGCACCAGTTCCCACATCCAACATTTTCTTTTCTTTCTTTCTCTTTCTTTCTTTCTTTTGTGACTGTAGGGGCCACGGGGGTGATTTTGTCATGTTTTGACACCCCTCTCTCCTCTGATTTAGGCCTACAAGAGGTCTTTTACCCAACCAGAAAGTGAGCGGAAGTCACTTCTGGTGTGAAACAAAGCCTCCCCTTCACCTTATCTGATATCTAGTGTTAGACATGTTTTTGAGAGGTCACAATGACCTTTGGAACACTAGGAAGTTACATTGTGAGAAGTTGGGCCTTTACAGACTGCCAGAAATAGTGCAGCTTGAGGCCACTTTAACTGTCCTGGCTCAGTGCTAAGGAATCATGGGAACTGTAGTTTATTGTGGCACCAGAGCTCTCTGACAGAGAAGGCTCAATGTCCCAGAAAAAAATACAGTTCCCATGATTCCTTAGCACTGAGCCAGGACAGTTAAAGTGGTCTCAAGCTGCACTATTTCTGGCAGTCTGTAAAGACCCTAAGTTAGTACTAAAATAAAAGTTAAATGGGTTTGCTGCTTACTCCATCCCTCCCTAAGGCTTTTGGCAGTTCCTCTTGAAATGAAAACAGTTAAAGACCATCTTCTACCTCACTCCATGCTGTGTTCCTAGTCATCCTTCCTGTCCAAATACCTCAGGGTTGTCCCAGATTAGTCCACTGTTTCGTCACTCCAAAATTAAAGCCATCAACCTGTTTGATTGCTTTTATCAATTCCATGAAAAACCCATCGAGCCTTTATTACACCATCTGGTAGTGTCAAGCACCCTTCAAGGATATGAAGTTAGATAGAAATATCTACTCAACACAGAGCCACTCGTTTTATACTTGCTCTTGCATAAACCCAGCCCAAGGTGAAATGATTTGTGAGCCTTTCAGATGTTGATATACCCAATTTTCTTTGTTTTGCTCAGCCCATCATTGTGGACAAGGCCTGTTGATGGCAATAGCTCACCTAAGTCACTTGCTTCCAGCAGCGATAGTCAGTAGTTAAATGTGCTGTACTGTGTTAGGCAGCAAACACACTAGAGAACATGAAAGGAAGGGTAAAACCAGCTTACATATCTCGTAGCCTTCTATATATTAGCTTTAGAAGATACTAAATTATTGCAGGATGAGCCTATTGACTATGGGAGCTAATTGGAATCTACAAGTTCAGAGGCAGCATGCTTGCTGAATCAAATGGCTGCTGTTATAATCTGGCAAGGGCTAGTCCCTTAATGCCCTGGTTGTACCCTCCTTCTCCCTGGAAGCATCTAGCTGGCCAGTGATCACAGACTATTTTGACCCAGCAGGACTCTTCTGATATTGTTATGTATGGTGTCCTGTTTTTGTAACCCCCAAAGAAGGTAGCAAAAATAAAGTATACTTTATATATTTGTACAGATGCATTTGGGTTAGTGTGCCAGATGTTTTCACGGGCAATCCTCAAAGCAGCAAAATGTATCATGTCTCTTCACCAAAAGTGTGGAGTTCTAGGTTATATGTGTGCTATCTGCATGGAGAAAAATGGTTGTGGGAAAAGACAACACACAAAGTTCATGTATCTGTCCCAGTTGCCTGTAGACTGTTTCTTCTTCCACACCAGGCTCACTTCTGAGACTGGTTTAGGCTGAGAGACCATGACTAGTTCACATCTCATTAGCAACTAAACCTCAGTATTACTCTTGGTAGAGACTGCTTTCTTCTGTGTAAACCAGCCTGATCCATATGTTCTAAAAGAAGGACCTGATATACAGTACAAAAAATTCTTCAAGTACATCTGGTTGCAATGCAGAAGATGGCCTTCTCCATCTTGGCACCTATCCTGTGGAACAATCCCTCCATTGAGAACAGGTGAACTTCAGATTCAAGGGTGCTTCTACTGCCAGTTGAAGGCTTTTCTTGGTCCTGATCACCAGTCTAGCCAGGTGTGTGTGTGTGTGTGTGTGTGAGAGAGATGTGCCTTCAAGTCACCTGTCAACTTATAGTGACCCCATGAATTTCATAGGGTTTTCTTAGGCAAGGAATATTCAGAGGTGATTTTTCCAGTACCTTCCTCTGAAATATAGCTTTAGCACCTGGTATCTGTTGGTGGTTACCCCTAGTAATTTTAGTGAGGCTCGTTCCCATTAGGATTTAACCCAAATTGCTGATCGGGTTATATGTCTGTGGTTCCCAGTTGAAACCGGTTCCGATCCTACTGTACTTGGTTTAAATCACGTTGAAGCGAGGCAAACTCAAAAGAACTGCTCTTTCCTGATACTAGTTTTTGTGCAGTTCTTTTGAAAAGACCCGAATCTGATCCATGTTCAACAAGTGGGAACCACGGGTCGGATTCACATTGGGGGGCTGCGACAGCTCTTGCCAGCTTCTTTCAGCCAGACCCTCCTCTATTTGTTGTTGTTGTGTACCTTCAAGTTCTAGCAAGGTCTCTTCCTCTCTCCGTGGCAGCCGTTCTCCTCAAGTGTGAACAACAAAGGGGATAAAAAGGGGAGTAAATGGCCTCGGAGAGATTCAATCACAAAATAACCCAGTTTCCACACCAGGTTATTTTGTAGTGGGAATGAGCCCTGGTTTTAATTGTTTTGTATTTTTTAAAAAAACTCTTCTATGCTTTTACTATTTGATTTTAATTGATTTTTTAAATTATTTTGTGATTTATAATCTGTAAACTGCTTTGGAATGAAAAATGGTACAGATAACCTTTTCTGAGCAGCAGAGAGTTAATAAATGAAAGAAAATGCTTGGAATCTGGGAAATGTTTTTGCTGATCTGTTGACTTTTGTAAAAGCAAAACACCAGAGATTATGCACAGAGGAGAAATTTCAGCAATGCCTGAAATGTTTTATGTGGTGATTAGAGTTTGTGAAGCATTACTGAACACAAACAGGGTAGAAACTATTTAAGCACTTGGTATGCTATTTAATTCGTGGGGTTGCCATAAATCAAGAGGTGACTTTAAGGCACTTACACACATGCAGGAAGCACTTTGCATATCTGCCAGAAAGTCCACAGAGGTGGCAATATGGGAATAATTTCCCATGGAAATAAGCCCATCTTAGTAGGAAATAAAGTACCGGTATGATTTTGCATCAATGAATGTACTATATTTTGTCCAGTGAGCATGCACTTCTGCTCAGCCTTTGGAAGAACTGAGATATAAGCATTGACAGATTAATCCATGGACTAAGCATTTTAGGGGCCCACTTGCCTAAATTCCTAGCTTTTGTAAATGTGCCAGGTTATAATCCCCATTACTTTCAGCTGGCAATTCTAATTATTTTCCATTAACACATAGTTCCTATTGATTTCAACAGAATTTCTTCAGATGTATTCATAAGGATTATATCTCTCTTGGTCATGACAATCCTACCGCAATCTGGTTCAAAACATTTGCAGGACACTACAACTTCAATCAACTCCATCTCAGATGAGCACTGACCATATTTATTGGGAGTTGTAGTCCCACACATGTGGAGGGCAGCAAATTGAAAAAGGCTGTACTAAATAAAGTCCAACACTGGATTTCATTTTGGTTTGTGTTTGTGTGTTTTTAAAAGAAAAACAAAAAAATCCCCAATGTGAAATTGTTTATTTCAGCAAAAGTATCAGAAAGAAAAATCCCCCATCTAGTGGTTATACTGTGAATCATTTAATTTTATTTCAACTGCACGCTGAGAGTGCGAATGAGTGGATTCTAACTAGCCCCATAAGAAAAATGCTAACAAACAGGAAGAATTATTTTTCTGCATATCCTTAAACCCAGCCTTTAACACAAAGGTATGCTTGCTGAACTTGCTTGCTTGTAAAGACACTGTGGAGACATTTTTCTAGAAAAATGAAGCAGGAAGCCACCACTGGACCATATCATCACCTAGCTAAGGGGGCATTCACACTTACTTATTTGTCCCAAGGAGATGCAGATCGCCGCGCTGATGTATATCAGGTTTGTTGTTCCCATTATGTTTTGGGTTCACAAATCTCTTTGAGTCATTTTAACCCTTGTCTTATTCACACATGCCATCGTTTTGAGTTAAAATGGAGATGCCTCCCTTCCTTTAATGATACAGAGCAATCTGAATCAATTCAGAAGCATATTCATATTGCGGACAATGCAGATCGATGCAGATCTTTTAGGAAAACTGGGGGGGAACGGTATTGAATATCCTGGGTTAAGTGTTGTTTTTTTTGCCAACCAACCCCCCCACCCCACCCCCAAGTGCACTGAGTGCATTCGAAACATGTGTGAATACCAAGGATGCAAACTGGATTCACCCCGGATTATTTTCATACTGTGAATGGGGCCTAAATTTAGGGCTGCCAGTTAGGGATTGTCTCGAACCCTGAAGTTGACAGCCTCTGACAATGTCATTAAGCCTTGTGCATTGAGTCCCAACCACAATTGCTCACAGTTTGTCATTCCAACACACACACACAAAGAGAGAAAAAATATTAAGACGCAGAAGCACGTCCCACTGATTCCAGTGGTGTTTACTTCCTACAAAACATTTATCAGTTTGCAGCATTGGTTGGTGACAACAATCCAAATAGACTGCTGTTTCCTATAAAAATGGAACAAAAAAGAAAACTCTTGAGAGCCTATACTGACAGTACAACAAACCCAGCAGTTAAGTTCAGAAGCCACAGGAATTCAGTGTTTCAGTTTTCTAATGTTTTTTTGTTGGCAGTCATCAACTTCCAACTTCTTGGTTAATTTCTGGTTGTTTCAACTACTGCCAACTTCTTGTTCTTATTCTAGTTCCATAGCGTTATTTAATTAGACAGTTCTGATCCATTTCCCCATCAGCTGCATATTCCATCTTTATTTCATACTTGATGTCTATTATACAGTTTAGTGCATTTCTTATTCTGTAATTACATTAACTTTGTGTTACATTTGTTAAACATCTATCGTATCTTGGAGGCCAGCCAGGGGCAAAGTACCAAGCAAAGTCCATTTGAGACAAGAAAAAAGCAGCCCCAGTTGGGCACAGGAGCTTTCCAGCCAGTTACAGTTCTCAGAGTCCAGACCAGAGGTAGGCAACCTTTCCCCTTTAAGGGCCGAGGGACTTCAGCTCCCAGAAGCCTCAGCCATGTTGGCCAATAGTCCCATGTTGACCAATAGCTCCTGGGATTCTGGGAGCTGAAGGCCCTTAAAGGGGAAAGGTTGCCTACCCCTGGTCCAGACAGTCCAGATCAGTAAGGTACAGCAATAAATCCAAGGCAACAGTCCAAGGGAGTGTCCAGTAGTATGGTCAGCTTACGATCCAAGGTCCAAGGTTCTTCAAAAACACAGGTCAGGATTTAAGAGACAAGAGCGTTGCTTCTTCTAGAATGGTTGGTTGTCAGCAATGACTTCTTGAGTTATTTATGGCCTGGCAAGCTCTTGCAGCTGTTGTCCAATTCATGAGTATTTCCTGCATAAATAGCAATAACAATAGCGTTTACATTTCTGTACCGCTTATCAGTGAACTCAGCACTCTTTAAGCAGTTTAAAATCTGTAAACCAATTGCCCCCAACAATCTGGGTACTCATTTGGTAAATCTAAGAAACTTCCTTAGGCAATTTTAACAATTTTAAATTTTAACTGTTACTCCCTTGGCCAATTTTAAGGCCGAGTTGAAGACAACTTTGTGTAGGGAGGCATTCCATATCACTGGCTGTTAATTTGTCGTGATGCTTATGTTTTGATTGTGTACTTGCTGTATTATTTTAGCGAAGTTTTAATTTGGTAATATTGATGTTTTAGAGTCAGACAATACGCCGTTTGGCAGGTTCTTCTTCTTATTTCATTTTGATTTCTACTATGTAGAGTGCTATGCAAATTCTACAGCGCTCTATAAATAAATGTTAATAATAATAAAACAAAAGGGTGGAAGGCTGAGTCAACCTTGGAGCCCCTGGGATCAAACTCACAACCTGCAATACTGGCATTTAAACACTACACTACCAGAGCTCCCTCTGAGTGTCGCAAAACCCTCTCTCTCTCGTCTACATTCAGCTGCGGTAGGTATTGTGGGGTCCATGGTCCAAAACACACTGCAGAAATAATCCAGTTTGAGACTGCTTTAACTGCCCTGGCTCAATGCCAGGGAATTCTAGCAATTTTTGTGAGCCATTGAGCTCTGGTACCACAATAAACCACAGTTCCCAGGATTCCCTAGCACTGAACCAGGGAAGTTTAAGCGGTGTCAAACTGGATTATTTCTGCAGTGTGTTTTCAACCCATGTCTCTGTGTTGTGGCTGCTGAAGTGTGTCACTATCGCACATCCCCATGTCCTTCTCTTTCCCTGTCTTTATCGCAGTCGGAATGGAGTCTGAACCAGGGTTCTGGAAACAAGGCAAGTACACAATAGATACAGTACTCCATTTAGGCTGCATCTGCACTGCAGGAATAATCCAGTTTGACACCACTTAAAAGCCATGGCTCAATGCTATGGGATTCTGAGAATTGTAGCTTGCTGTGGCACCCAAACTCTCTGACAGAGAAGGGTGAATGTCTCACAAAACTACATTTCCCAGAATTCCATAGCACTGAGCCAGGAATACATTGTGGATACAGCATTAGTTTATTTTGAGAAGATGCGTGTGTGTGTGTGTGTGTGTGTGTGTACATAACAAATAAAGGGATGGGATGTTGGGGAGGCACAGATGAGTTGGATATCTGTCTCTATGTGCTTTTTGTTGCCAGGTGAAATAAATTTAAAAGGTGGTACAGAAGTCACAAGCAACACCTGTTGAAATTCTCTCTACTACACAAACATTTAAGGGTAGCAACCTTGTCCCATATTTCACATAGGTCCAAAACACACTGCAGAAATAACCCAGTTTGAGACCGCTTTAACTGCCATGGTTCAATGCTAGGGAATCCTGGGGACTGTAGTTTTATGAGACATGGGTTCCAAACACACAGCAGAAATAATCCAGTTTGAGACTGCTCTAACTGCCCTGGCTCAGTGCTAGGGAATCCTGGGAATTGTGGTTAATTGTGGCACCAGAGGTCTTTCTGACAGAGAAGGCGAAATGCCTCACAAAACTACAGTTTAACCTTCTCTGTCAAAGAGCTCTGGTGGCACAATAAACTACAGTTCCTAGGATTCCCTAGCATTGAGCCAGGGCAGTTAAAATGGTTTCAAACTGGATTATTTCTGCAGTGTGTTTTGGACCATAGAAACCTAATAATGTCTGCTTTGGAAGAGCTGTACCTCAGTTCAGGTATCTCCCAAACAGGCACCTTCACTTTTCCATCACTGAATTCTTTCTGTCCAAATAAATGTATGCATTGCCATTTTGAATTGTAACCAGAACTCTTTATTTTAATTGAATAGGAATTATACAATTGGATTACCACTCAAATAGCTGCTTGTTAGTTTGCAGATTTCTGCATCTCCATATAGGTATACTTCAATTAACACTGGTGCTGTGGAATTCTGGGATTTGTAGTTTTTCCTCTGGCAGAGAAGGCTGAATGCCTCACAACACTACAGCTCCCAGGATCCCATAGAATGAAGCCGAGGCGGTTAAAGCGGTGTCAAACTGGATTATTTCTGCAGTGAGGATGCAGCCCAGGTGTATTTTGTGCGTCTTGGTGGGCCAATAAAGCCTCTTTTGTGGATTTTTGGGTTTTGTGATAATTTGCTGCATGGCACTGACTGCGTTTATACAGTCCCAGCCTTTATCACAATCCTCCATACTGAAAACATAGGCATCAATTATTCTAGTGTTTAATAGCGCGGTTTTGAGTCCTCTGGCTAAGGAGCGCAAAAAAACTACAATTCCCGTCATGCCCTGCCACGGCCTACCACTACTTTCAAACTGAAGCATGCGCCTTGTAGGAGTTGCCGCCGGCCCCTCCCCCTTTCAGAATGCTCTTACGCACTAAACCGCCGAGAAACGCGCGAGCGCAGATGACGACTTGAGGTTTTTAAGCTCCGGGCACATTGGCGCATGCGTAGTAGCGTCCGTCCGTCCTCTGTCGCCGTTCTTCATCTTCTTCCACAGAGGAAATAAAAGAAGCCCCCCTCCATCTTACGTCGCCTAGTTCGGGCTCTCCCTCCCTCCGTTATGGACGCAGCGCGCCTGCGCGATGGGTTCGCTCGCGCTCTGAGCGTTATTGCAGCTGCCTCGGCTGGCATTTGCTGCCTGAGAGTCTCGGCGGCGGACGCGGAATTGGAGCGGCGCGCGAGGTAACAACGGACACTTATGAGGAAAGGATGTTTTATTCGGAAAAGGCTTTGCGGAGGGCTTTGGCTTCCCTACATCTCAAAACTCTGGGGTTTGCCTCTGTAATTATGTGTGTAGGTGGGAGGAGGGAAGCATTCTGTACATGCCCAGAGGCACCACCACCATTATTATTTATATAGCCCCATCCGTTTGTATGGTGGTTTACAAGGTGGTGGTGGTGGTTGTTATTGTGTAGGTCCAAGTCTTACTCGTGGCGAGTTAATTTATTTTATTTGTTTATAATAAATATTTATTATAATAATTTAATTATATATTTATTATAAATATTTATTTACTTACTATCTCTGCTGCCTTTTTCCCTATTTATTTATTTTATTTATTTGCTTTCTGCCTATTTATTTGTTTATTTATATGCTGCCTTTTCCCTATTTATTTATTTATTTATTTTATTTGCTTTCTGCCTATTTGTTTACTTTATTTATTTATGTGCTGCCTTTCTCCCTATTGGCTTTCTCCCTTTTACTTTATTTATGTTTATTTACTTTCTCCATATCTATTTCAGTTGTTTACTTTATATATATGATGCCTTTCTTCCTATTTATTTATTTTATTTTATTTTATTTTATTTACATTTCCTCTATTCATTTATTTTATTTTATTTATATGCCACCTCCCTCCCTCCCTCCCTCCCTCCCTATTTATTTATTTACTTTCTATTTATTTATTTACTTTATATGTTGCCTTTCTCCCTATTTATTTATTTACTTTCTCTTTATTTATTTATTTTACTTTATATGCTGCCTTTCTCCCTATTTATTTATTTTCTCCCTATTTATTATTTATTTACTTTACTTATATGCCACTTTTCTCACTTCCTATTTATTTATTTTAGTTACTTATTTTCTCCCTATTTATTTTATTTAATTTAATTTATATGCCCCTCTCTCTCTCTCTCTCTCTCTCTCTCCTTATTTATTTATTTATTTATTTATTTTATATGCCATCTTTCTCCCTCCCTATTATTTATTTACATTTCTCCCAGGCCAGCACCCAAGGCAGCTTCCATAACACATTAAAAATGTTTACAGAAGTTCAAGAAACCGTTTTTTTAAAAAACAAAACAAAACAAAACATTAAAACACTATAAAAAACATACAAAAGTTAAAACCAGATAAAACATGCCTCTATATCGAAAACCTTCACTGCTATCATACCATAGAATTTCATATGCTGCCATAAGGTTTTCTTGGCAAGTCTCTTCAAATTGGGTTTGCCATTGCCAAGCTCTGAGGCTGAGAGAGTGTGACATGTCCAGGGCCACCCAGTGGGTTTCAATGGCTGAGTTGAGATTCGAGCCCTGGTCTTCAGAGTTGGAGTCCAAGGCTCAAACCATTACACCATGCTGACTGTCTTTATTTATTTACTTTATTTATATGCTGCCTTTCTCCCAGGACAGCTTCCATAACACATTAAACACATTTACAAAAAAATTAAGACCAACTTTTAAAAAGCACATTAAAATACCATTATAAAACTGATTATTTTTTTTTAAAAAGAAACATACATAAGTTAAAAACAGATAAAACATACATCTACATTAATAACCATCCCTTCTGTCATAGAGAGTCATATGCTAACATAAGGTTTTCTTGGCAAGTTTCTTCAAATTGCATTTGCCATTGCCATCCTCTTGAGGTTGAGAGAGTGTGACTTGCTCAAGAGAAAGCTGGGAATCTGTTTTTCCTTTATTCATGGAAATCGTAAAAAGTGGGAACTTGTTGAGAATGAAAGAGGCCAAACCAGAAGCTGTGGGTCTGAGAAAGAAAGAAAACCAAATCAGGATATAAGCTCTAAATGTTGTGTGAAGTCTGTCTGAGTGTACATTTTATGGAATGAGGCAGAAATGGAGGGAATGTATAAAAACCAAGGGGAAAGAGTATTTATGAGAGAGAGGGATTAACTTTGAATATTTTGTTGAGGAGGAGGAGGAAATGAGTGTTCTTTACGTGTACTTTAATACGTTTGTTTGATTTTCTACGGATGTTTGTGGAACTGTCCAAAGCTGTTTGCAGTGCAGTTCAGTTACTTCCTTCCTATTTCCTAGCTGCAGTGAAGTGTCATGTAAAATATTTACCGTTTTTTGACACTAAACACATGATGAAAAGCTTTCATAGGTCCAAAACACACTGCACTAATAATCCAGTTTGAGACCACTTTAACTGCCCTGGCTCAGTGCTAGGAATCCTGGGAACTGTAGTTTATTGTGGCACCAGAGCTCTCTGACAGACCATAGATATGTTTTTTACATCTTGGGTATAAATGAGAGAGCTGATGTAATGTAAGACTCCATCCACACTACAGAAATGATCCAGTTTGACACTGCTTTAAGTACTGTGGCTCAATGCTATGGAATTCTGGGAATTATAGTTTTGTGGGATATTGAGCCTTCTCTATCAGAGAGCTTTGATGCCACAACAAACTACAAATCCCAGAATTCCATAACACTGAGCCACAGCACTTAAAGCAATCTCAAACTAGATTATTTCTGCAGTGTGGATGAAGCCTTAGTTCCTGTTCTTGATGTTTTTGTTTCTACTGTCTTGATTTGTTGCTTTGTGTTCACTCTCTGCACACTGTGCAGAGGAATTTTAAAAATGCTGTTCTGATAAATTACATACAAAGGACATTGGTGCTTAAACCATGTGTTCTCGTAGCTCAGCAAAGGTTTCCAATACGAGACAGCTTTGGTCACTTTGGTGGATGACCTCCGCAGGGAACCGGACGGGGGGATGTGTCCCTGTTGGTCCTGCTAGACCTCTTGGTGGCTTTCAATATCATCGACAATGGTATTCTCTGGGCCATCTCTCTGACTTGTATGACAGTGCCTCTATTCTTTTCTTGGAGAGGCAAACTCAGAAGGTGGTGTTGGGGTTCTCCTGTTTGACTCCCTCTCTGTTGGCCTGTGGAGTCCCTCAGGGTTCAGATCTCCCCATGTTATTTAACAGCTACATGAAACCGCTGGGAGAGGTCATCCTCAATTTTGGGGTGCAGTATCACTAGTATGCAGATGCCACCCAACTCTGTCTCTCTTTCCCATCAGATTCCAAGGAAGCTGTCTCTGTACTGAACCAATGTCAGCTGTCAATGATGGACTGGATGAGAGTAAATAAATTGAAACTTAATCCAGACAAGACAGAAGTGCTCCTGGTCAGATCAGGGAATAGGGACTTTGTCTGCGCAAAGTCTGCCTGGTGGTGCAGTGGTTAAATGCCAGTACAGTACACAACGTTGTGAGTTCAATCCCAGAAAGTTCCAGATTGACTCAGCCTTCCATCCTTTTGTAGATTGGTAAAATGAGTACCCAGCTTGTTGGAGGTGCCTTTCTGGGTGTAAGAAGGCATAGAAATTGAATGAATGAATATCACTGCCATTAGTTTCAACACTCCTTGTTCTGACTAAGCTGTAGTCATAAAATATTGTTACGTGTTGAGTCTTCCTTATCTGAAATGCTTGGGACCAGAAGTGTTTTGGATTTTGGAATTGTTTGGATTTTGGAATATTTCCATATACATAATGAGATAACTTGGAGATAGGAGAAAATTCATTTTTATGTTTCGTGTATACTTCATACAGATATCTTGAAGGTAATTTTGTACATAATGTTTTCAATAATTTTGTGCATGAAACAAAGTTTGTGTACACTGAACCATTAGAAAGTAGAGGTATCAGTATCTCATCCACTCATGTGGACAATTTTGGATTTCAGAGTATTCACCCTGTATATCCCATGCAAGGGCAGTGTGGCTTTTTAAGCAAAACCTCTGATTTTTATTTTTAAAAATCCACTTCTATACTGGATTGCTGAGCATATGCCACATGTAATATTTCCATCAATTTTGTGACAGTTACCTTAGGTCCCAATTTGTTACTTTAAAATGCTGTTTTGGACTTTTAAGGAGCCAAGGTGTTTGAAAAATAGTTTACACTCACTAATTTGGATAGTTTTGATTGTCTTGTGGACTCTAATGTTATAATTTGTATGATAGTGGGAGGTCTGGACAAGAACTAATTTTACATCATTCTTTTCTCTTACTTGTAGAATTAATTGATGAAGGGATAATAGATGAAAGGAATACTGCTATTTTAGCTGATATTGTGCTTAAAAATTAAACTAAATATTTTTAAAATATATTTAATAAATGATTTACATGTCAGGGAGCTTGTCTGGGCTTTGAGGTCTTGGAAGCAAAGCTGATACATACCTGAACTATAGCTCCACATATGTGGAATTTAGTCCCTTGTAAGTTACATGTGAGGGTTTGCCCAAATCACTAGGGTAGAAATATATTAAATAATGTAATGTTAACTTCTTTGGCAGCTGTTCTGTATGTGAGAAAATGCCACTCGAGTGTGACACATGTGCACACACATGGTATCTTGTTGCCTTGGTATAAATATCTGGTCTAATGAGCTGCATACCAAACAACAGTATGGAGCTGGAGAAGCAGGAGGATTTGTAAATCTAATTCTGTGCTGTGAGACATTTGGACTGTGCTGTTGTTCTGCAATGCTCTATTCCTCTCCTCTGTTTTTTGTACATGCTGGGGGTTGGCTATTTATGCAATAAATAATGGATATAGGGACTGCATCAAAGTATGATTGTGTATGACTTGTTCATATTCATTATAAACCCTATGTATTTCTTTCCCTTCTTTAAAGCTGTTTATACTGCATATAGCAAGTACAGTTTATGGTGTGAAAAGAGCAGGAGTTCAGCACTGATTTCTGTTCTCTGCATACCTACATAGAGCTGTGTACATGCAGTTGGGACTTGTGGACTAATGAAGATTTCCAACTCTATGGAAGAATCTAGAGAAATGCAATCAATCTGCATAGGTTCTGTGTTTCTTCTCACCTCCTTTCCCTACACAGGCTTCAGTTGTCTCAACAGCATTTGTCTCTTGCTCTCTTGAAATGCTGGATTGTGAGCTTCTTGGGGCATGGACCTGTTTAGTTTACTGAGAGATTCAGTGATGCTCTATATATACTGATGGTTCCATATGAGCAAGTATTTTGTTGTTGTGTGCCTTCAAGTTGTTCCTGACTTATGGTGAACCTATCATGAGGTATTCTTGGCCAGATTTGTTCAGAAGAGGTTTGCCTTTGCCTTCTTCTGAAACTCAGAATATATGATTTGCCCAAAGTCATCCAGTGGGTTTCCATGGCTGAGCAGGGATTCGAACCCTTGCTGCCAGTTGTAGTCCAGTGCTCAAACCATTACACTACACTGCCCTTATACAGTCTCTGAAATATCCTCATGATAATCTTCTTTAAAATATTTATCAAGTACTATACCCGTCAAGTTACTCAGGGTTTCTTTCAACTTGTTCTGTGCCTTCAAAGTTTTTTCTGACACAGTTTCATAAAATAGGGGATTTGTTTCTCCCCCCCCCCCCAATCCATATGAACTTTCTCAAAATAGTCATGAACTGGGGCACAGTATAAATGCTGAAATATTTTATCTAATCACTGTGTCATTAGGTTTATCTGTAGTGATTTTATTCAGCGTGTTTAAACCAAGAGATTTCAAGACTAGGCAGTTGATATGGCAAGGAAAGGTAAAACCTTTGAATTTGGTAATTGTTTCCTTGCTTAGTAATGAAAAGAATACCATTTTAGCAGACAAAGAAAATGGCCTGTATTCAGTTCAGGAAATTTAATTGAACAGTGCTGTATTGTTGAACTATGGCTTGAACATTTTACTTCAGCATCTTGGAGAAGTTTCAAGAGGTTAAAGATCATTATTTGTAATGCACAAAGATCAGATTAGACGAGAATGGGCAACTTTCCAATTCCAAATTGGTGGGAGTAGTGTTTGGCTGACTGTTGAAAGTATCCAGATCATATAGAATAGTGTGCTTTTAAAAAACTGCATTTGAGATGATATGTCTGCTTGCTTGTTAACTGAATTTCTTTATGTGACAGTAATGACTTACAGGTCTGGTGTCATGGTGCCTTTATATGACAGTAATGACTTACAGGTCTGGTGTCATTTGTCAAAATGTTGGTAGATGAGAGGATAAAGAGAGATTCACAAGCTAGGTAGGCATCTTGTGTGGCTTGCTCTGTTTGCTAGATGGAAAACTAAATCTGTTTATTTTATGTTCATGATAGATGGACTAAATGCCTTGTTAGCAGGGTTTAATTTAATTTTTTTAAAATATAATATTAACTCACTATGGGTAACTAGTAGAAAAGTCTATCTGAAAGCAAAAATAATTTTTGCGCATGCGCTAATGAGCTGCGACTGCCATTTTGGCAAACAACATGGCGGCTGCGGCACGCGCAGCGGCAGCGTGACCAAAATGACACCCCGGAGGAGGCCCGCAGCGGCACCGGGCCTCTTGGAGGCCCAGTGCCGCCGAGAGAAGCCTCCTGGGGGCCCCCCGCAGTGGCACTGGGCTTTTCGGAGGCCTGTTGCTGCCGAGGGAAGCCTCCTTGGGAGCCCTGCCGCTGTGTGCATGTGCGCACGATGCACGGGGGGCGGCATCCGCCATTTTGCTTTTCAAAATGGCAGCGTGTGTGTGCCGCCGACCCCCAGCACCTCCCCCCCAGCCTGTCGGCAAAAAAGGTTGCCAACCCCTGGTCTAATGCTTCATATCAACCATTTTGCAAATATTTCTTTAACGTACATTGACTCTATTTTTGGATCATTTGAGAATCAATTTTAATTTTCCTGTATGTCTTATCATACTTGTGACATGGAAGGAGAGAATCATGGACATAACTTCTTACAACTCCTACTACTGATGATGATATTTATTGTTATTGAAGTGTCCAAAATGCTGATATTATAGTGGAAGCTTGAGTAAAAATTGCATTACCCTGGGAATGTGAATGATGGTTTATTCAATAATTGCTTACTTTTTAATTATAGCCAAGAAGTAGTAGTAACTGAGAAGTGAAGAAGAGAGAGAATTGAGAAGTGGAGAGTAAAGACAATTTTCATATTAAGTGAATCTTGATGTGAAGTGTGAAAAGAGTAAATGTTGACTCTTTACAGAAGCTGAGGGAGATAAGTTTATTCTTTATAAGCACAAGTCAGCACAGCTGGCATTGTGATCTTCAGTCCTTAAGAGATCTTACTCTGTTTCCTTACTACAGATGATTTAGTACAGTAGAGTGGTTAAGCCAAGATTTTTGATACAATTGTGCACTTTGGTTTAAAAACATCGAACTTGTAATGGACATATACTGGTAATCCTTCAACTTTTCCTGATAGGCATCTCTTTCCCCTTGGTACTCTGCTTTAAAATAAATGAATTTTAGTTGTTATACTTTTTGCTTAGGTATGCAGTGGTATGCCATTTTTACAACAGTTCCCTGGAGGTTTGAATATATTTGGGGTCGCTTAAAGATTTTTGTGGGGCAGAAAATTCATTTCTGCATACCTTCTGCACAAGATTTATATAAATGTTAATTACACACACAGCTACATGATAGCTACGACCTATTTGGAGTCTCATGGAGTGCTTCTGTTCAGTATTATAGAAGAGTTTGGAATTAAGAGCAACCAGAACTTGGTGAATAATAACAGAAATGGTAGAATGAAGTGTTTGGAATAGGAGGTTTCTAAGCAGGTTAGTTCCAAAGGTTGTGGGGAGAACATGGTCTATACAACAAGAATCTTTGTTCTTTTCATCCTAAACAATAGTGGCATCTCCTCCATATGGACTTTTCAAGAGTAGTGTTTGTCTCCAGTTGTCTTTGCATTTCATTCATGTTATAGTTAGTGTGGTGGTGTTCAAACCTCCCACTTGCAGGAATCCCTTACCCATCTATTCACTCACTAAGGAATTGCTGTTGTGGGTCCCTCATACTGTAGAGAACTTGGTCCTTGTAGGGTACATGGTTTGCATGAGGATCTAGCCATGTCACTTAACCTTTCTATGAAGAAATTAATCATGTATCCTACTATAACATGTCCCTGCATCTATACCTTTCACAGGAAGATCAATAACAGACCATTATTATTATTATTATTATTGTGAAGTATTTATACCCCACTCTTCAGCAAAAGCTATCAGAACGGCTTACAAATGGATTAAGGACAGTTCCCTGCTCTCAAGCTTACAATCTAAAAAGACAAGACACAAAAGGAGAAGGGGATGGTGGTGAGGAAGGGGATAAGTCCATCAGATCTTCTCTCCCTCTAAAGCCTGGACCAAAGCAGATGGACTGGAGGGAGGGTCCTTCTTCTTCTTCAGGCTAGGCCTGATGGAGATGGCCTGCCTTCTCTCCCTCCAGATGATGGTGGATGGGTACTTGGCTGCTGTTACATGTTTTCTCACTGTAGATTCTGCTTCCCCCAACCTTTTTTTTAAAAAAGTCCATGATACATAACTTGAAAACTGATGCTGCTAATGTAAACTTCAGCCTGATTGAACATTAGAGCTAAGGAGGTCTGAGTGACTGAACAGTTTTTATCTGGTTCACAGAGATCTTACTTTCTTGTTTCATGTCACCTGTGAAAAAATAGTCAACCTACATCTCTAACCACAAATGGGAATAATTGTAACAATCTAACTTTCAGAGTTATTAATAAAACAGTACTGAAGCTACCAAATCATGAGATGTTACAGAGAATAGAACATTATCTTGTCTCTCTTAGAGGTGAGAAAGATGGTTCACATTTTTGTAGCTGCCTGATATTCTGAACTGATTGAGTTGTATCTGTGTACTGATGCAAAAATGCTGTATTCATTATTGGAAAGGGATGCCCTGCAACTTAACTCTTGACTGTGTGTAAATGCTAACAAGAATCTTAAGATGTTTGAAAGTTTAGTTTAGAACACCTTGGCTTAGAACCAAGGGTTACCTAGACAAACAGAAAGATATGTGAAGTTGTAGGCTTTCATGGCTGGCATCCATAGTTTTTTGTGGGTTTTTCGGGCTGTGTGGCCATGTTCAAATGTCAGAAAGAAACTTTTCTAGAACATGGCCACACAGCCCGAAAAACCCACAAAAAAACTATAAGAAAGACAGTATTCATACAAAGAGGGATGCCTCTTTTAATGCCTCTTCCTTCCTGTTGCAGTAGGTGTAACAAGAGCAGACAGACATTCACAATGTCTGTTACCTGCCAAGGCATAGAGGCTGAAGTCATTGGAAGGAAGAGTTCTCTATTTCTCCAAGCATCTGCACTTTCTATGTATTTAAGCAAACTGTGATAGAAATACTGGGAGTCATTTACAGTTAGTTGGCCCTGTGTATCCATTGATTCTTTATCCATGGATTCAACCCTCCATGGCTTGAAAATATTAAAAAAGAATATAAATTCCAAAAAGCAAACATTGATACTGCCATTTTATATAAAGGATGCCATTTTACTGTGCCATTGTATTTAATGGGACTTGAGCATCCATGGATTTGGGTATCCATGGGGAGTCCTAGAACCAAACCCCAGCAGATACCAAGGACCCACTGTAGTTGAATCCAAAATTGTTGAGTGAACTGCCATAAAAGCTATTTATTGTAGCAGTATACAAACCCTTTGCACTATTTTTTTCCCAGCATGCTGATTCAGCATATTGTAAAACACTGTAATGCTGTTTGTCATACTT
The DNA here is from genome assembly GCA_020142125.1 of Phrynosoma platyrhinos. Taxonomy (NCBI): domain Eukaryota; kingdom Metazoa; phylum Chordata; class Lepidosauria; order Squamata; family Phrynosomatidae; genus Phrynosoma; species Phrynosoma platyrhinos. The sequence goes on along the minus strand of CM034708.1, from coordinate 16,052,590 downwards.
TAAGGAACTGGATTGTTCATCAGTTCCCATTTATTGGAGTTTGTACATTGGTCTCTTCAAAGAGGCAAGATAAAAAGTAGCAAAGAACAGGATGATGCAAAACCCCAGTAAGAATAGCTTTGCTTTTGTACTATTCTTTTTGAATTACCCAGTACTTCAAATCAAGGGTTCTACTGAAGAAACATTTTTCTTTTCCCTACAGTGCACCAGAAGAGGATGGTTCAACATCAGACTGGATGTTTAGCCTGATTTGTCTGGCACAATATCTGCTTTGGCTTCTTATGGAGACTAACAACAGGTTCAGAAGAAGCTAACAGCTAATGGCTTCTGACTCTATGGTCCCAGAACAAGCAAAGCATCGTGTGATTAAAGGGAAGAGGCAACAGCAACATGAAAGGTCATCTTTGAACAGTGATGGGGAAGAAGACACATTTGTATTTGAAGCAAATGAAGCTTGGAAGGATTTTCACAGCTCTCTCCTTCACTTCTATGAAGCTGGGGAACTTTGTGATGTTACGCTAAAGGTGATGATAAGTATTTCACATTTCTTAATGTGTGAGTTATGAATTTCTACACCAATTTGTCTGTGGTTAGAATGTGGGTTTGCTTTCCAACACCAATATTGACAGCATTTGGGAACTGGCATCACGCCATGTTAACCACACTTAGAAAAAATGGTGTTAAAAGTTCTGCAAATTGAATGAAACAGTTGGTATGTGTGGGAAGCCTGTGACTGTGGTATGTAATTGTGGACATGAGTTCAAATTAGAAAGTCCCTTTCTCTAGTTCAAAGATGCATACTTATATGGGCCAAAATTAATCCATTCAGCTGACATAAGTGATAGCTATCTTGAATGACTGCTTTGATATTGTGACTTGGAAAAATTACTTTTGAAGGCTACAACTCCCAAAACTGTCTGGCCAGCATGGTCAATGGCCATAACAATTCTGATCTCTAGCTGTGACATACAAAAGTCTGGTTCCAGCATTCTAGCTATATGTCTAAGATGGAAAAGGAAAGTGGGCAGAGCCAATCTCTGGTGAGCAGTCAGGATAGGAATGGGCAGCTATTGGGGATCAGGCAACCCATGAAAACTTTGAGGGTCACCAAAAATTCCCCTCTAGGGAACATGAGGGTATTTTCACCTGGTTTTGGACCCCTCTGGGCTATTTTAGGAACAGGCTTTTTTCATAACAGCAATTGACCTGGTTTGTTGTTGTGTATCTCCAGTCATTTTTGACTTATGACAACCCTAAGGTGAACATATCACGGGGTTTTCTTGGATAGTTTCTTCAGAGGGGGTTTGCCATCACCTTTTCTGAGGCTATAAGAATGTGACATGCCCAAGGTCACACAGTGATCTGTAATCAGGTTTAAAAAATTGTTGGGCTCCTAATGAGGTCAATAAAAATGGCCTTGGCTACCCACTACTGACGTAGGTGCTTCTTTACTTTTTTGTGTACAAGAATTATTTGCCATTCACATCCAGTAGAAAAAAATAATTGTTTAAACAGTTAAGGTGGTCTGTGACCTCTTGGTCTGTACAGCTGGATTGCTGCATTGCCACAACCATAGTAGCTGCCTCCAAAAGAGGTGGTGGCTATGCTTTGAATGGGAATATATTGGTAATGTATGTTTCATTTCTTTGGAAATGCAGGAAGATAGCTTGTTTATTCTTGTCTTTATGGTTGGATACTATTAGGAGCAATATATTGGGGAAGTAGTTGTTAACAGTTTACACTTGGAACATTAGTACACTATCTGCAAATCTATGAGAGTTTTGCAGGTTAGGGGATATTTCAGACAACTTATGTTTATCATACATTCCCCCCCCCCCTTCTTTTTAAGGGTCTTTCTAGATGCTCTGGACATTACAAAGATGCCTGTAGTGGTATAAGTACTATGTTGGGAATTCTTTTCCCCAATTTCTGATAGAAACTGTTGAGGTACTTAAAAAATTAGGGGTTGTTATCATACCACAGTGCTATTTAAAATTAAAAAATTGCCACAAAATATATAGTTGTTCAAGAGCCAGCAGTGTGTAGTGGTGGTTAGACTAGGACTCAGGGCTAGGGTTCGAATCCCCACTCAGCCATGGAAACCCACTAGGTGACCTTGGGCAAATCACACACTCTCAGCCTAAGAGGAAGGCAGAAGCCCCCCCACACACACACCCAAAAAATCTTCCCAAGGAAACCCCTGATAGCATCTCCTTAGGGTTGCCATAAGTCAGCTATTACACAATAGCTGGGATTAGCAAATAAGTTCTTTTGCTAAGGAGTTGCATGTTTACTCCTGCACTTCTGATATTAGGCTTTATACATTAGACTATGGGTTCGAGCTATAGAAAAGCTTGTACACTGCTTTTGTAATGTCTTATGGAACAATACAGTTTCCAGTAGCCGTAATGAAGACTTTTTATTTTCTTTGAAATTGCTTGACTTCATAAAGGCTTTTGCAGAAGAGAGAAAATCCATTTTGCCACCTTATATAATTAATAAATATATTATAGCCTGAGTTTTTTAATGGGATTATGCTATATAGCTTTGAAGAATTGCTGCCAAGAAAATCTCATGATAGTTTCACCTTAGGGTCGCCAGAAGCAACTTGAAGGCACACAATAACAAACATACTCTCAATAGTGGACAAAAAGAAGTATTAGCTTTAATTCATGTACATGATTTACATTCTCAATCAATTTCCACTAACAAGTGGTCTCTGTTAAAGTTATAATAGTTGCATGTTTAAATACGTAACGCTTACTTATTATTAATTTAAATTAATAATTTAAATGCTGTCTCTGTGAATAACAATGCAAGAGAAAGCTTGTTGGGGCTCTCAGCTCAGCCTGGATCACAGCATGTACGTAAAACCTGCAGCCTTCTCCTTATTCATATGTGGCCTGGTCACCATGACAACTAGAAATTCCTCCCAGGTGAACAGGTGAGACAGAGTGAGTGCCTACAGCATGTTTGTCAGCATATTTACCTCTAAAAATTCCATTCCTCACATGGAATAATTTGAACACTTCGGTTGAGCCACACATTGGTGTCAGAAGAGTCCACCCAACTCAGATCCAATATACTAATTTGCTTTGAAATGAGTGGATTGTGTTTTGGATAAGGCTGTTTTATATTTACCTGTTTTCTTCTTTGAGGCTGCATCCACACTGCAGAAATAATCCATTTTGACACCAATTTAACCACCATGGCTTAATGCTATGGAATTCTAGGAACTGTAATTTAATGAGACATTTAGCCTTCTTGGTCAGAGAGCTCTGGTACCACAACAAACTACAGTTCTCATAATCCCATAGCATTGAGCCGTGACAGTTAACATGGTGTCAAACTGGATTGTTTCTGCAGTGTGAATGCAGCCCTAGTCATAGGAAAAGGGATGAAGTCATCTCTGTAATTATTTTTGGATTTGCTGCAATATTTGCAAATACCTTTAAAAAAATAGGTTGACAGATGCTTTTGTGAAGAGTTTATTTGGAGGTCTTTCAAGAATTGTTTAATTCCTTATTTGTTAAATTTATATGTGATCCAATTGGCAAACACTCTAGGACTGGTTTATTATTATAAACTCCCTTCCCCAGAGTTATATTACTGTATTAGTAGAACGGCACTTCCAAGTATTAATAAAGATCATCTACTGCTTTGCCTGTCAAGGGCAAGACTTCGACAGTAAAAAAGTTCATTCTACATTTTATACCTGTGTTAATCAGGTGAATGCACAATGATAGTGAAGAGGTAAGATACATGGATGTTCACTTGAAAAATATACATACTTTTGCTGTAAATATTTCTGCTCAGTTTAGTGCTTTGTTTTTATTTATGTATTTATTTGGTCCTGGGTTAGTTAGAATCTTAGAATAGAAGCCAGTATTTAAAAGCTTCAATGTAGCCATGGTATTAAATGCATTTTAAAATTCTATGCAATATAATTTCTTTGGTATTATAGTGGGCCCTTGATATCTACTGGGGTTTGATTCCAGGACCCCTCATGGATACCAAAATCCATGGATGCTCAAGGTTTGCTATTTGGAATGTATATATTTTTACAATATTGCAAGCCGTGAATGATTGAATCCATGGATGAAAAATCTGTGGATACGGAGGGCTGACTATACCTTACATAAGTAGTCCCCAAACTTTTTCAGGCTACCACCCCCCATATCTTCTTGGGCAGCAATCCTAGCACCACCACCCCCACACCCCCAGTGCTTATTTCTTGGTATTAGATTTACCGTTCAACTGCAAATTCTTTCAAGTCCTAACCAGTAGATCACAGGATCCAGCTGGTTGTGTGATTCTTTAGCATTTCTGGGAAAGTGTTTTTCAGAAAACAGAATCAATGGGAACGTGGTCCCAGTGAACACTTTCCAGAAAATCTAAGAAAAGTGACAAAATGAAGAAGTCTGCTTCTTTAAAATGCAATAATAAGAATACTGTATTATTTGGTGTTGATAAACCTTCACTGGGCTTGTTAGAAATGTTTGATATGGCAGAAATTTGAAATTCTTAAGTGGAAGTGGAATCTGTCATGAGGGCAGGCCAGTTTTTCTCTGGCTCGATGAAAAATGATGAGTTAAAAAATGAAACCTAGAAGTGTCTGGGTTTCTACTTTTGATTTTCACATTTCTCAGGTAATGGGATGTGGGGATTTACATCCTTTTTTCCACAAGATAGCTGTGCCTGTGATGTAGGAGTATCATTTTTGTGCAAAATATTCTGCTGCCAGGATCACAGGGTGTTTTCTGGACTTCTTTCTCTCAGTTAATCTCAAAGGTATTACAATATCCCAGCGGCAAAGGCTGTAAAAGAAATGGCCATACAATTTCAGTTCTCCATTGTAACCATAAAGTCTTTTCCTTTGAGATCAGCTTCTTTTTCCAATGAAGCAAAAAACAACAACAACAACAACAAAAACCCTTATTTGACAGATTTCAGTGAATAGAGGATTTTGTATTTTATTTCAGTGGGTCACCACAGCTATTCTAGCATTGTTTGCTAATGTGAAAACTAATTTTACCTGACAAAATAATAGAAAAGTTACTAGTATTCTGTTATCTTGATAGCCTTGGGTGAAGCCTTGATGAAAGTTATGAACTCCCCTGAGAAATATGTTTAAACACAATTTTCAAAGCAACAGAAAGGAAGGTGGGAGAATTTTTTTTGTATGTGTGCCTGGTTCATGAACTCTCATAAGCCCATGAAGCACAAGCTATTATTAACCTTTGGATTAAACAAAAATAACTGCCACCGCTAACACAAATGTATGTTCTTCCAACAGGTGGGATCAAAATTGATTCCCTGTCACAAGCTCATTCTGGCCTGTGTTATTCCTTACTTCCGAGCAATGTTCCTTTCTGAAATGGCAGAAGCCAAGCAGTCATTGATCGAGATCAAAGACTTTGATGGTGATGCCATAGAGGATTTGGTCAAATTTGTGTACTCATCCCGACTGACTTTGACAGTGGACAATGTCCAGCCTCTCTTATATGCTGCCTGCATTCTCCAGGTGGAGGTAGTGGCCAAGGCTTGCTGTGAGTACATGAAACTGCACTTCCATCCTTCAAATTGCCTGGCAGTGAGGGCTTTCGCTGAGAGTCACAACCGTGTTGACTTGATGGACATGGCTGATCGCTATGCTTGTGAACATTTTGCTGAAGTAGTGGAATGTGAAGACTTTGTGAGTGTGTCACCTCAACACCTGCACAAATTGTTATCTTCAAATGACCTGAGCATTGAGAGTGAAAAGCAGGTTTATTGTGCTGCTATTAAATGGCTTCTTGCTAATCCACAGCATCAGACTACATGGTTAGATGAAATAGTTGCACAGGTAAGAAAGAACCTGATGGGAAGAGTATAAAGGATGAATAAGTGATATTTCAGTCAACATTTTTCTTTTGCATTTGTTGCCCAATTGAAATGAGAAACATTAACTGTGATAGGTTTTTTGAATCCCAGGAGTCTAATAATTTCTCAAACAGATTCATTTAAATAGAAGGCTAGCTTGCACATATCTGCTTCTTGTCATCACTCAGTACTTGTCAACTTGCAGCTGAATGCAGGAATTAACTTCTCTTGAACACTTGTGGCATTATTAAGCTGCTTATTTCTGTTAATGTATCTGTTAATCCATTCAAGTCATTGTTTAGAAGCAGTCATTGCATTAATTTCACACAAATGAACAGAAACTGTAACACTCAGAGGAATGTCACTTATGCTATGTGTTGGAGTATGTGTGCAACCTATTACTTTATGGTTCTTTGAGTAAGATTGAGCAGCACAAGAGATGTGATTCTCAGGAAGTCTCTTTCTCCTAACAGGGAGCCTTTGGAAATGCATTTATTTTACTTGTGCATGGGTGGGTACTCCATCCATTGATAGATATTCAGGACATTTAAGCTGAGACCAGTTATAGATCGTTATTTTATTAATTTGATTTAATGGCACTAATACTTCAGAACATGTAAAGCTTGCCTGCTACTAAGGTCTGTAACAGGAATATAATTCCAGCTGTTCATCTTGGTGGGTAGCATCTGAGTCCCAAACTGGTTCATTAATATAATTAACTTTTTCAGTGCCCCCTCTGTAAGCCAAAGAGGGCCTTTAAGCACCATTGACCTTGAACCAGAAATTGTTGAATGGCAGGTGTAACCCATTTTCTCTAGAACAAGGGTTGGCAAGGTTTACGTACCTGGGGCCGGTCGCTGGTCCCCAGGTCTTCCGCTGGGCCGGGGGGCGGAATGGTGGCATGTGCAGTCGTGCGTGGCCCCTGCAGGCCATCACTGCCACGCACTCTGCTGTTGCACCATCGCGGCCGCCATTTTGTTCTTCCAAAATGGTGGCCGCGACTCGTTTGCACATGTGCAGGAGTACTGCGCATTCGCAAGCAAGCCGTGGCCGCCATTTTGTTTTCCAAAATGGTGGCAGTGGTGCGCGCGATGGGGGCCGGGCAAGGCCCACGGGCTGTAGGTTGCTCACCCCTGCTCTAGAACCTCCATTGCCATACTTACAGTTCAGTTTGTCTATTGCTACTTACCCCTTCTGACCTGCCTTCACCTTGCATTTGTAGCCTAGCTCACCTGTGGCGTCTCTCAAGGTGCCATTCTGTCCCCGATGCTGTTCAACATCTATATGA
>CM034708.1:16008257-16045340 GCA_020142125.1 Phrynosoma platyrhinos | reverse complement strand
ACACTGATGACACCCAGATCTATTTCTCCATGTCTTGATCGTCAGCCTCGAATTCCGATGGCGTCTCCTCTCTCAATGAATGCCTTAAGGCAGTAATGGGCTGGATGAGGAAAAACAGTTTGAGAGTGAATCCAGACAAAGCGGAGGTGTTCACAGTAGCACCCCGAAACCAAGAATCGGGTTGCAACCCTTGGTCCTGGACAGGGTCACACTCTTCATAAAGGTCTGTGTTCACAGTCTGGGGGTGCTCCTTGATTCATCACTCCTGATGAGAAATCAGGTAAATGCGACGGTCAGGGGTGCCTGTTATCAGCTTCGGCTAATACACCAGCTGCGCCCTTTTCTGGAAGGAAGGGACCTTGAGACTGTTGTGCACGCACTGGTAACCTCCTGTCTAGATTTCTGTAATGCGCTCTACATGGGGCTACCCTCGTGCTTGGTTCGGAAACTCCAGTTAGTACAAAACATGGCAGCTAGAGTGGTCTTGGGAACATCTAGGAGAGACCACATTACTCCAGTATTAAAATCTCTCCACTGGCTGCCTATTAGTTTCCGGGCCCAGTATAAGGTATTGGTTATTACCTTTAAAGCCCTAAATGGCTTGGATCCAACCAATCTTCGGGACTGCCTCTTCCCATACAATCATCCCCGCGCGCTCCGCTCCTCTGGGAGGAACTTACTTCAGCCATTAAAATCTAGGCTATCTGTAACCTCCCAGAGGGCATTCTCAGTAATCGCCCCCAGATTGTGGAATGGCCTGCCGGACGAGATCCATCAGATTGCAACGCTAAACACCTTTAAAAAGGCTGTGAAGACGGATCTCTTCTGGCAGGCCTTTCCAGAATAGATTGCCCGGCTTCAGGAACCTCTCTTAGTTTGCCCTCTCCCATTTTAGATACCGCTGCTACTATTATATAATTTTAAATATATAATTATTGTTTATAATCTAGTTTCATTTTATATTTAGTTAATTAAGATGTTTTAATTGTTGCTGGTTTAATACATTTTTAAGGGATGGGTGGGTCTCGGGTGTCTTTGTAATTACATTGTACAAATTTTAATTGTTGTTAGCCGCCTCGATTCACTCTCAATTATTATTATTATTATTATTATTATTATTATTATTATTATTATTATTAGTGAAGTTCATTTAATATAGCAAGCCTATACCTACCATATTGAACAAAGCAGAATAGGCAAGATTTCCTTTGGCTAGTATGGTAATGACTTTAAAAAACCCTTCACCCTGTTGATATTTGGCTAATTCTTCCCTATTAACCTCTGTGGCCATTTTAAATAGATGAGCCCATACTTTCCCCCAGTTGATCAAATTGCAAGGATTATCGCTAGTGATACTTCTGTGCCTTTCTCTTATGATAGGTGAAGATGCAGGTGGTCTATACAGCATGAGACAGACAGAGGAGCATTATAGTTCCATTCAGTGCCTTTGAATGTTCTGCTTTGCACTTTCTAAGACACATTAGTGTAGGACTTGATAGTTCCAGTTTATTCAAACATAATATCTGTTCCTCTAGGTACGCCTGCCTCTGTTACCCATTTGTTTTCTCATGGGAGTGGTGGCAAAAGAAGAGATTGTCAAACAGAATCTAAAATGCAGGGACTTGTTGGATGAAGCAAGAAACTACCACCTTCACTTGAGCAGTCATACAGTACCGGATTTTGAATATTCTGTCAGGACCACACCGAGGAAGCACACAGCAGGTAACCAGCTGGCATTTGGTACACTAATGGTGTAACAATTTACAAAATGTGTGGCCTCTAAAATCATAGAAATCATTTTTTTATTAATTACAATATTTTAAACTGCTCTGATACTGGGTACAACTGAAAGTATAACCAAAAATAGTCATACAGCAAGCTACACAATAGAAATCATATTTTAGTGATATCACTCATTTTTTACAAGTAGCCTTGGGTATAATGTTTAATTTGACCCAGTTAAAATTTCTATAAGTATTTTCCATTTTAATAAGTAAAAATGGATAAAATCGGGTAATAATAATGTATTTCTTATATCCTGCCTTTTGCCTAAGCAATCAAGGTGGCTTATAAATATAAGACACAGATCTTACGCAGGTGAGGGGCACTGTCAGGTCTTGTGGGCTTCATTGGTCTATTAGGGGACAGTAGTAGATTCCTCTCCTGTCAGATCAGCTTTTCTCAGAATGTTCCCCAGGATCCCCTGGATATTTAGAGATAATTTTGCCATGTTTGGTGGGGGGAATTGGGTATTTTAGGCTCAGGAGAAAGCTTTTAGGGGCCTAAAATGGCCCAGGGATATGTGAAAATGTCCCCTAGGGCACATGGAGGAGACAGACAATTTTTTTATCTAAAAAAAGATTTTTCATCACTTCGTGGGAGGGATTGGCCAGACTCAAACATCCTTGAGGACTACATGTTGCCTGTGGATCACGTTTTTCCATCCCCCACAGCACTTTTCCACCTAAAAATGCATGTAACTGCTTCCATTGAGTTTAATAGTAAAAGGAGCTGGACTGTGTCCATTGTTGTTGAACTTTGTAGTAGTTTAGGTGAACATTACTTTTGGCTTGTTGTTGGTACTTATGAATTGTAGGTTATTATCATTTTAAAGTAATAAAGATTGAGTACCCGTTTATCCAAAATTCTTGGCACTTAAAAGTGTTTTGGAGTTGGGATTTTTAAATAAATAAATGAATAAATAAATAAATAAATAAATAAATATAATACAAGTAGTGTAGTTTGTACCTGTACTAAATTTGTGAGGCTGGAGAGAATGATCTGTAAAATGGTGGGAATCCATGCCTTCTGATATTTCACACATCTCTCTCTTGCCTCATAAACACAGTACAAGTACATACCACAGTACTTGTATTCCAAAATGGAAGCCTTGAAGCATCATGTCTGCATTCAAAAAGTTTTGGGGTTTGAAAGTTCTCGGATTTCTGAAAAAGGGATATTCAACCTATATTATGTTTTACAGATCCATATGCAAGGATAAACTAGATACATTTTTGTCTGCTTAATATATGCAGTAAAAACATCAGCTTGATTCCAACAAAGTTATATCTGATTAGCATTATTAACCTTATACTGTTGAATATTGTCAGTAGCGAATGGCAACACTGAGAAATAAGTCAACCAAACAGACCAATTTCTACTGTTTATTTATTGGCCACAGTGTTTATGTGTCTCTATGTAATGATTGAAGGAGAGAAAGTTATTTTCTTTGTTTTACTAATGTTGATGGTTCCTTTTGTTTTAATTACAATATTTTTTTTTTTGGCTTTACTCTCATAAACTGGCAAAACCAAAGAAGATGTTTACAGTTCATGTGCCCCTTACAGTTCAGGAACTTGTAAATTGATTTGTAACAAACAAACAAAAAATAATTTTTTTAAGTAAATTCTGTCTGTAGTTATTAAAAAGGTCTGAACAAGCTTTATTTTTAATACTGTATTCCAAATGTAATATTTTTATGCTAGACCAAATTAGACATAATACATTTTAAGTTCCTAAAGTAACAGTTACTTTCAATCTGTACAGGGTACTAATTTTATTTTCTAAAAAACTTCCAAAATTTTTTACTTTTCCTGACTATGAGTCTTCTATTGCACTTTTCTTTTTAGGTGTCCTTTTTTGTGTTGGTGGTCGTGGCGGATCAGGTGACCCATTTCGCAGCATTGAATGCTACTCAATAAATAAGAATAGCTGGTTTTTTGGCCCTGAGATGAACAGTAGGCGAAGACATGTGGGTGTAATCTCTGTGGGAGGTTGGTAAAAATACTACTTTGTTCTAAGATACATACTTTGAGGTTTCTCCTTCATGCCATTCTGGCAATCAAAATTTTAGCCTTTATATATAAAATGACCCAAAACAATACTTTGTTTCTTAGAATGACAATATATAATATTTTGGTTTCCTGTCAAATATGTGTTAGTTGTTTGTTTGTCAGTCCTCTCAAGTATACATTTCCTTTCACGTTTGTGGCCTTGATTTTTGCGGATTTGATTATTCACGGATTTTATTAATATGTTCTCACTAGGAATATATAGGTCCTCCAGTGCAACTCGATGATCAACTTTAACCAAAAGTTGCATTGAAAGATCTAGAGATTCATAAAGAGAATACTCCACTAGGCATTTGTAGCTCCTCCAGTGCAATTCTGTGGTCAGTGTCTGGCAGATCTTGACCAAGAATTGCACTGGAGGACCTAGCGATTCCTAGAGAAGGGTTCTCTCAGGTAAAAACATAGTATTTGTCTTATTTGGGTTTTTTCCACATTCACGGGGGTCCTGTGCCCCTAACCCCAGCAAATGTGGAGGGACGAGTGTACTAGAAAAGTGACTAGCACCTCAATTCTACAGAACTCTGCCAGCAGAGTCTTCCTGCTTCCTTTTTAAGCCTGTAGACTTTTCCTATGCTTAATTTTCTAATGGAAAACCAACATTTTTGCTAGTGACCTACTTTACAACATTTCATACCATTAAAAGAAAATGCCCATGGCTCTTCACTGTGTAATTAAATTTGTTAAGACTCATCAGTAAAAACTATATGAAATAATATGTAGACATTCAGTTTTTAAGGAAACTGAGAATCCAAGTGAAATGCCTACAAATTAGAAAAGTCATCAAATGTTAGGGAACAGATACCAGAGAGGGAGCCATATTGATTTCTGTGTACCGAAAGTTCCAAGTCTGGACACAGCAACTGAGAAGGTCTCCCACTGTGTCCTAACCAGTCTCCTTGTAGATGCTGGGTATATGGACATGTGTGTGAAGTTCAAAAGTGGATTATAAATGGCAGAGACATAGAAATAATAACTGTAACAATCTTGTTTAGATCAGAAGATAATTTGGAGATTGAGTTTTGTTTAATTTAATGAAACAATTAAATTAGTAGGACAGAATATAAACCATACCTATACCTAGTAATATCTTATAGCCTAAAATATGTTGAGAGTTGTGTGGCCCTCCAAATGATGCTGAACTGCAACTCCTAGCAGTCCTAGCTACTTTAGACAATGTACTCACTGCTATTTGTATTTATGATGCTGGCTACTTAACATTTTAGAATAGAAAGATTTATAACTTTGAGCAATAGGTAGGTGTGTTAGCTTTTGACAGGTATAGTAGTTTGTGTGATGACTATATCATTCTCTGTTTTTCAGGTAAAGTTTACGCAGTAGGCGGGCATGATGGAAATGAACACCTAGGCAGCATGGAAATGTTTGATCCTATGACAAATAGATGGATGATGAAAGCATCAATGAATACCAAAAGGTAGCTAAATCTGGGTTGAACCTTTCTTATTAACGATAAAAAAGTTAATGTGGAATACTGAACATGGAACAAGTAATTAGACATATTCATTGACACTTGTCTTACAGTCCAAAGTAAGGTCAGTAAGCTCTGCATTTGTGGAAACCAAGTGATTGCAGACACTGTACATAGTAAGTTATATGGAACTCTAAAAGATAAGTACCTTGTGAAATATTTAGAACCTGTAATTAATTTTAATGATAGGGATAAAATTATATACTTGTTGTTTAGTTCAATTAGGTTGATCCTAATTAATATATCTAGATTTTCAGTGAAAGCAGCCCAACTCAGTCACCCATGAGAACAATTCAAATTAATTTCTTATAAGAACTGTGGATTTAGTAAATATATTTGTAGGTAATTGTGGAGACAACAGGTAGATTAGAACCATGGCACTAGCCAGTGGGAGCGAAGCCAGAGCAGGTTTCAAAGGTGTTGATGTTTATTGTGCCCTGTGGGGTGAAGAGCTGTTGAGGCTAGGTTAGGCTGCTGAGAGGGGCAGTTAGAAAGGGTTTTAGGTACCCAAAAAAGGGACGAAGAGTGTCCTTAACTAAACTGTTGTAGTGTCCTGTGGGAGAAATAGGAGATTATCATACTACACTCTTAAAGCATTGCTGTTCCACTTTAGCTGCACTGGCTGCCCCCAGTTGCATTCTGGGATTTGTAGTTTAAGGAGAGGCATTAAAAAATATTCTGCCAGAGAGCTCTTAGGCCTCACTGAACTGCAAACTCCAGAATGCAACAGGATGCAGCCAATGTAATTAAAGTGGGATAGCAACGCTTTAAGAGTGTAATGCATTAATCGCCATAGTCTTTGGTAACTAGTGGAGTCACAGGTAACCAGAAAGGTTATAAGATACAAAAGTTTAATAAAGGGTCTGTGAGAACTTAGTCTGTAAGGAAACATATATAAAGTTATGAAAGATTACAAAAGCAAGCTAAAGAAACTGTTAACTGTGTAACTAAAAGTATTTATACACCGTATCTATTGCAAATAACATCCACTAAAAGAGATACTGTATTCAGCCTGACTTTAAATAAATTTCTTACTTTGTTTCAATAAGCAGCTGTCTGAAGTGATTTTAGAAATACATTAAAAATGCTAGCAACACTGAGAAAAGTCTTTTAGGTTTGGAACACATTAGATAATGGGTGTGTGGCTGTCAAAGAATAGTTGGTGTCAAGCTGGGGGAAAACTTGGAACCCAGAGGGCTGGCATCTAGAATTAGAGTGCAGGAGACACTTAAGAGAGTCCTGAGTTTGAGTCTCAAAGTGAAAAATTAATTTTATAGTGGCTATCATCTTCACATAATTGGTGGCAGCGGTGGGATCAAAAAGACCCATTGGACTGCCATCAGAGAAAAGAAGTTGGGTGGGTGAGTCTTACTGTCATAGTAATATGTTAATGTATTGCATTTTTTATATTTTGATACATCTTCTTTATGAATTCTTAAAGCTTGTGATCTTAATGCTTTTACTGTATTGGTTGATTGTTTACTATTGATTTTCCTTTTGCTGTGACCTGTATTTTGTTACCTAATAATAAAACTGATTTGAATGTAGTGATAGTTTATAGGTAGTTTGGTTTAATAAGGTGCTGGAAATAAGCTGGAAAAGAGTATGACTAGGCAGCTGTTTTAGGGGGAGGTTCAAAATGTGGTTTCCCATTTGGGTTATTCTGGGAAACTTTATTGCCAGTTTCTTTTATGATGATGCAGTCCATTAACACAGCATGATTTTTTAATAGGCGAGGGATTGCTCTTGCTTCTCTTGGAGGCCCCATTTATGCCATTGGAGGCCTAGATGACAATACTTGCTTCAGCGAGGTGGAGAGATACGACATTGAATCTGATCACTGGAGTGGAGTAGCACCTATGAATACACCTCGAGGAGGAGTTGGCTCTGTTGCTCTGATGGTAAGCTTTTGTGTTTCTTGGTTGGAGTTACAAGTCCAGCTCTGTAAAAATATGTGTGATGTTGCATCTTGCCTCAAGATATTGAAATATGGAAAGGGTGTGTGGAAGCCAACGTTCCTGAATTAGTTCTCACTGTATTTGCTGCAAGTGCACCCTTCAAATGGAACTGGTACAAAACTCTTTGATTAGTTGGATTTTCATCTGTTTGTAAATTTATTAGCTAAGAATGTTGGTTCATATTAGTAAAGTTTCAGTTTCAATCATGTCAGACAAACAGTCCATTGGCAACTCATTTCAAAAACTAGGAGGGTAACCAGTGACTGACTAAAGGTCTTCCTGTTTTAATTTCTTGGAGTGTGTGTGTGTGTGTGTGTATACCTTCAATTTGCCTGTTGACTTATGGTGACCCCATGAATTTGATTGTGGTAATTATGCTTAGCCAAAGTCTTGATTGCGGTCAGATAGCTGATACATAACAAGGTGGTTGCACAACTATCTCTTCTTATGTTATGGGATCAAAAGGGACTGAAGGAATTACTTTTGTTCCAGTAATGCTTTCTACTTCACCTTCTAAGGCCCTGCTTTTGGATGTAATATTTTCACCCTTTCTTCCTTTCAGAACTATGTGTATGCTGTTGGTGGAAATGATGGTGTAGCTTCCCTTTCCAGTGTGGAAAAGTATGATCCTCATCTGGATAAATGGATAGAAGTGAAAGAAATGGGCCAACGGAGAGCTGGAAATGGAGTTAGTGAGCTCCATGGCTGCTTATATGTAGTAGGTAAGTAATCCATGTTTTCCTGAAGCTCTGCTATAACCTAAATTTTGAAGTAGGGTGCATTTCCACTGTAGAAATAATGCAGTTTGAGACTACCGTATGTGCTGTACCTTCATCCTATTTGTAGTTTTACAAGGTGTTTAACCTTCTCTGCCAAAGAGTGCCTCACAAAACGTCAAATCCCAGGATTCTGTAGAATGGAGCCATGATAGTTAAAGTGATGTCAAACTGCATTATTTCTACAGTGTAGATGCACCTGTAGTTATTATAGCTAATCGCTATGAATGATTTACACGTTCTTGTTGCTTAATGTTGGGATAAGGCTGTAGGTAATAGTTTTTCTTCTCCTACAAGTGTATGTGTGCAGAATTTGTTAAAGAAAGCTATAATTCATAGACTCCTCTTCTTATTAACCTTGACACACTTTCTCCCAGATTCTGTGAGCAGTGGATTAGGCTTCACTTTATAAATCTTCTGAAGCTTTAGTTCACATAGCAGATCTCATGTCTTTTGTGCAATTGGAACAATTGGGTCACTGATACTTATCTTAGTCTCTACTGCAGAAGTTTGTGATAAAATTACAATATAGAAAGGCTTCTTTTATTTCAAGAAAGACATTAAGGTTGCTGTAATACTTAATAAAAGGTTATGAATGGTTTATTCAAGCTTCAGAGAACTAAAGTTGAGAATTTAATAACTCACCATCAAAAGTATCAGAAATACATTGGCTATCTTTATGGGCTATGGACAAGATTAACTTTCTGGAAAAAGTCAAGAATAAGTTTGTATGCAGACTGTTAGCAATCCATTGATCAACAGTACTGGCCATAGTTAGAAAAGAATTGAACATCCCTTTAATTAAAGAACAGGTACTTGAGTTAACTGTGCTTTGGAGAGTGAATGCAATTTTTCAGAGTTTCTTTGAAGACATGGCTTTTGTTCAGAAATTATTCAATAATTCAATGGTTCTAAAACTGCACTTGAAAGATGGCTGTCTGACTACCCTTGGTTATGAAGATCTAAAGGAAGGATGCTGTAATTGGGAAAGATGTTTCTTCTCCAAATAATATATACCCTGTGTAAGTCAAATCCTGGGTATGCTGGTTTATGATAGAGCCACCTCAGATCCTGATATATTTTGAATATCTGGTACAAAGACAGCAGAGGATTACTTTTTTAGTAGTTCAACTAAATGCTCTATTTCTTGTAAATTTTACTGGATAATGTACACACACAACCTAAAAAGTGCAAGAGTTTGTCTGTGTATTATAAGAGTAGGGGAAGAGCCGAGTCATTTGTTAATGGATTTTGAGTTGTATATTGAGATGCATTCTAAATATATCCTGTCATTTCTGATAAGGCTCAGTGGGGAGCCAGTTCATGATCAGCTGGTATACTATTCTCATAACAAAGCCCATTACCTATAGAATGTCTAGATTCATTGCCTTGGTATGGGAGGGGGGTAGGGAATGTAAATTGTGTAAAATTGAAATACTGATTTATTGATCCTCCTTTATACCACATTGAATTTGTTTTATTCTGTGCTATTTATGATTATATGTATTTTTATAGCTTGTTTTTATTCTTGTTTAGAAATTCAAGAAAAATGAATTATGAATATGATGACTTTTACCTAAAATACCAGGAGATAACTGTTTCTTTGTCTTTGTGCAGGTGGCTTTGATGACAACTCTCCACTTAGCTCTGTTGAACGATTTGACCCTCGCAGTAACAAGTGGGAGTATGTAGCTGAGCTCACAACTCCTCGAGGTGGAGTTGGCATAGCAACTTTAATGGGTAAAATTTTTGCTGTAGGAGGACATAATGGAAACGCTTACCTGAATACAGTAGAAACGTTTGATCCTGTGGTGAACAGGTAACTAGAGATTTTTGCTCTTGTCACACCGGTTATATATTGGATCTGAAAATGACTACTGACAATATCTCAAGAGTTGTGTGTGTGTATGCCCTGAAATGCCCCCAAATGCTGTCTAAGGGCTTGTGGGAATTATACCATGTTTTGGAGTTCCCCTGTGCCATTTTAGGCCCAGAAAAGGACTTTAAAAAAAACAAAAAACTTCCATTATCTTGGGCTTAAAATGGTCCTGGGCTCTCTGAAACAAAGCAAAATGCCCCCAGCATCCCTAGAGGGCATTGGGAGGCATTTGAAGGTAACTCATTTTGTTGGGGTTTTTTTGGGTGGGAGAGGTTTGGGTTTCCCAAGGGGCTAATTCTCTGAAGATGCCAGCCACAGATGCAGCTGAAATGTCAGGAATACATTCTTCTAGAACATGGCCTCACAGCTCAAAAAAACCACAAAAACCTGCAGCTCCCATAGTTGCTCACCACTGATCTAGTCCTTTGGAAACCTACCTAACTCCTGGTATCTGAGGCTAATTTTTAGAACTTTTTATATTTGGTGTTAAGAAATGGTTCTTGTGATAGTCCAAATCTTGCATTATTGTTGGGAATGGGTGAGAAATTCCTTTGCTCTACTTTAAGCAAACTAACCTTTTCTGATTTCCTGGACTAGTATGTGGATTGAACCACTGTGTATTTTTTAGAATGCATGGTTTCCAGAATTTTGCAGCACAGTTGTTTGCTGAAGAGTTGTGCACAGAATACATATTTTGGAAATAATATGTAAATACATTCACAAACTAAAGATCCACTCACAAACTGGACCTAACTTACTGGATTTAAATTAAAGAAAAGGAGATGGCAGCTAAATATTAAGAAGAACTTACTAGCAGTAATGGCTGTTTGATAGTAGAATAGACTGCCTCAGAAGGTTATGGACTCTACATCACCCTCAGTTTTTAAACAGAGGGTAGGCAGCCACCCATCCAAGATCCCCTTAGCTGTTGATTTCTGCACAGGTGTTGAATTAGATAGTTTTTGTAGTTCTATTACAGTCTGGGATTCCAATTCTGTAATTTTATTTGAATTACCGGTAGTCAACCAACAGTATCAAAACCAAGAATAGATGTATGACTGAATACATGTGAATTTGATGCAGATTGGGAGTAGACTGTCCATTCTTTGGTGTGGCTATCATTTTGAATTGTAACTGTAGAAAGCTGATGTAGGCATTGAAATGCTAATGAAATAAATGATTTTTTGTATGTAAATGTTCCTGCACTATGTTTTACCCTAGCCTCCTATTCTCACACATAGGCCATACATGAATTTAGGAACTAGGTAGGAATTGCACTTGCTTCTGAGTTGAGGAGAACAGGCAGAGGTGGGAGGAAAAATACACCAGTACAACCTCACACTTTAGATGCAAGGATGAATAAGGGTGCCTTCTAAGTTATTCACCTTGTGAGTAGAGGATTCTGGATGCCATTGTTCTTATTCAAAATTCAGGATGTAGCAGTTGCCATTTTATCTACTTAGGTCACATATATGAAAGCATTTATTTTACATAGATGTTGCTTTCTCCTGGAGCAACCTTTTCCCTCTCTCTTTAGACAATATATATTGTATATACCTATGTATAAGTCTAAAAATTTAAGTCAAAAAATTGACCCCCAAAACCTGAGTCAACTTATCCATGGGTCTGTGTAGGAACTGTGCTTTAACTCTTTTTTTTTTTTTTTTTTTTTAAAAAAAAAGAGGAACCATCCTCTGGTGAAAAGCAAGAGTGTCATCTGTCCTGAAATCACTGAATCCCCTCTATTTTCTCATCCATCCAGTTATGCCTACTGGAATGTTGTAAGCTCTTAATGGCATTGTTTTCCTTTGCTTTGTCCTTTAGATCCTTTGCTAGATCCTCTCGATTTATCTATGGTTCATATCAAAATCCATAATTTTAGTCCCAAAACCTACCCTCGACTTATGTATGAGGTCAACTTATAGTTGAGTATATACAGTATAAGTAATTTTGAAATCTTATTTTTAAATTCATCTAGCCTTTTGTACACATAAACTAAACACCCACCTTTGTATATTTTTACTTTTTAAATGTATATGTTTATCATTCCAGTCTCTACAGAGCAAGACTATTCTTCATGGGTCTCTGTAGAACTGCTAAAGAGCCATAAAATATATTAGAAGTAATTTCCAAAATTAGACTTATGTAAAAAGCTTCAGAAGAGCCAGTGTGGTGTAATGGTTTGAGCACTGGAATATCACTGTTGAGACGATTAGAATCCCTACGGAAACCCACGGGATGACCTTGGACTGGTTACACTTTCTCAGATTCAGAGGAGGGCAAAGGCCTTCTTTGATAGGGTCGCCATAGAGCAGGGGTAGGCAACCTTTCCCCTTTAAGGGCTGAAGAACTTCAGCTCTCAGAAGCCTTAGCCATGTTGGCCAATAGTCCCATGTTGGCCAATAGCTCCTGGGATTCTGGGAGCTGAAGTCCCTTGGCCCTTAAAGGGGAAAGGTTGCCTACCCCTGCCGTAGAGTCACCATCAGTCAGAAATGACTTGAAGCCATACAACAGCAATAACAAAAGGTTTCAGTTGCATCTCTCCTACATGCTAAGCTTTTTCACTTATGATATTAGATATGTTTGCTGAAAAGTGGGCTGCCATTGTTTCATGTTCTTCTTTATTTTTCCTTTTAGGTGGGAGCTTGTGGGTTCTGTGTCTCACTGCAGAGCTGGGGCTGGCGTAGCTGTCTGTGCTTGTCTTGGCAGCCAAATCCGTGACATGGGTCATGGGTCCAGCAATGTTGTGGACTGCATGTGAACTGAAGGTGAAAGCAGTATTGACTGTGAAATGTTACAGCACTTCTCAGCTATTTCAAGACATTTTGAACTCTTGTATAAGTATGTATAAATATTCTAAAACGTTTTGTATAACAATTTTGGGTGGTGTGGCAGCTTTTAAAGGCCTTTCTGAAACAGAAAATGTTTAGAAAAAAATGGAAGACAGCCGAAGCAGTTGTTTGATTTTTTTGTTTTGTTTTGTTTTGTTTTGTTTTGTTTTTTTAAACCTCTCAGTGTGTTCATTGCTGAGGGACTTTGATATCCAGCATCTTTTCACTTGCCAAATACTGGAGGAATAGCTACCTACTTTTTTCAAGTGACTCTGCTGCATCTCAGGTCTGTTCTCCAAAAAGGCTTGTGCACCAGCACGTAAAATAGTTCTCTGAAGAACACTTTTTTCTGTTCAAAACTGTTTCCTTCATTAGTAACGTGTTCTTCTGCTGTACTATGCAAACCTAAACTAGACCTTGTGGATTTTTGAAAAGAGAAATATGATGTCTTGGAGATTGCTTAGGAGATTTGATTGGACAGAAATAGCAAATGACAGACTGGCTGATATTTTTCAGAAACTCATGTTTCAGCTTGTTGGTTGAATTAGTATGGAACAAGAGCACCACCACATGCTTCTTTATTTAAAAACAAACAGCTTGTGCAACAGAAAATTATTGATTGGTGGTGAAATAATTGTGTATAACTAAAAATTGATACCAGAGATTTTGAATGCATTCTTTTTATTTTATCATGAATCATCTCTGTTTCATAGTGTGTATTGGTGGGCAGTGCAGAGGTCACACTTGCAGATTTTATGTCTACATCCTGGATTGCTCCCCTGTCAGATTTCTCAGGTTACTTTGCCCCATGGGCAGTTGCACCAGCCATGGCCAGAAGATGTGCTTCTTTATAGCATTTGAAAGTCAAGCATTTGACATTTATTCAGCAAATCACTTGGAAGGTGGGTAGCCTGTGATGTTTGGTCTAAAATCATTTCTCTGGTTAATTTGCATTATTTCCATTAAAAACAAAGTAAGATAATTTGTTTGTGTGCTCTTGATCTGTACATCTGTGTATTTACTGTCCTAGTTATCAATTTGAGCAAGAAAAAATACTGTATATTGTTAAGCAGCTGGAAACTGTATTCTAAATCTCACTTGGCATTGAGAAGAATTGCCACAAGCCCTTTCTAAAGTTGCTATGCCATTTTCAAGCCACTGCTGTGGTGCCACTCTAATACCCATGCTTTTTTTGGTAAGATGGATTGTGAAATCCCTGACAGATAGTGACTGTCCCTGTCTAAATATCTTCTATGGTGTGGTGAAAGACTATGCGATGCCCAAGACCTCTACAGAAAGAACTGTATATAGGGAAGCTTATTCCTCACCAACTCAGGCTAGTTTATCTCATATGCCTCCTTACTGGTTGGACTACTAACATTTTGGAATACTGCCACCACAAGGGGAGGAGAAAGTCCTTTTGCTGGTGTTTTATATATAACCTGTGCCATTGTTGCTCAGAGAAGACACTGCCTGTTAGCAAATTAGTGGATATTACTTTAAATATTTTTGGCTGACTGTCAGAAAGAATTAGATTTCTGTGCAGATTAAATGAAGGGTTTTTTAAAATAGGAAGTCTAATGTTTTGTTTTTGGTTTAAAAATGAATGTGCTTATTTTGATGAAGCCTTTGTTAGTTTCACTCAAAACTTTTGTCAGAACTAGCATTTAATTGGTTCTTTGTGCTCAATCTATGCAGCTGTATACATGAGACTGTATAGCTTTATTCTAAACATAAGCAGCATAGACCCTATGCTAGGATAGGAAAAACTTTCAGTAGCAAAAGCTCACAGGCCAGAAAACAGAACATGCACAGCTTTTTCATAAGGAATATCATACAGTTTTGATGTACAAATGAATTTGAGTGGTGCACAATTATAGAAGAAAATCGTTACTCTACATCTCTCAAGATGCTTCTTCAAGGCCTGAGGAAAAGTATACGTGACCAAAGCTTTATGCCCCGACCATTTTGGATGAGGGAGAATGGATTGGAGCACAGTTGGGACAGAAGAATATTGTGTTTCTTGAAGAAACAGTTAAGTAGTTTTTTTCTGTGTAATTCCGTCACAAAGCCCACAAATGGCTGCTTTTCAGTTGCACTGCCACTTCTTTGTATGTGTCTGTGGTATGCAGTGGAGAAAATATAGAATAAAGTGGATTATTGTGTTGTATGCAAATGGGGAATATTGTAATAAAATGTGTTTATTGTTTGATCTTGTGCATTTTATTTCTCTGTTGAGTGGAAACTCACTGCATATAGGTTGAGGATGCTTGAAGGGATTCAGATTCCCATTTCTAGATAACTGCACATTAGGTGGGGAAGAAATGATCTTTATTTTGGAAAATCATCTGTTTCTTTTCATGTACACATTTTATTTTTTAAACGTAACTTTCTTTCAGTTAGTCTCAAAGGTGCTACAAGAACCCTTGGCATACTAAATCCATCTATTTATCCTAACTAGAAAAACCCCGCTGAATCAAATATTACATGATAAATCGACAGTTATGGTAACTCTGTTAATTTAGTGGGTCTGCTCTAGTCTGCTTTAATAAGCAATTGGATGAAGGCCTTAATCTGAAGGACTGTCTGATACAGTAATGGAAGCGATTTGGGTCTTCATGTATGTTCTAAAAAAAATAAAACCTACACTTGTTTTTGGAATATTCTGCAATTTTTGCAAGAGACAGGAAGATACCTAGAGGCCAGCACAGCATAGTGGTTTGAGTGTTGGACTACGATTCTGGAGTCCATGGTTTGATTCCGCTGGGTGATCTTGAGTCACATGCTCTCAGCCTCAGGTGAAGGCAATGGTAAACCACCTCTGAACAAAATTGCCAGGAAAACACCACCATAGGCTCACCTTAGGGTCGCCATAAGTCAGAAACAACTTGAAGGCACACAACAACATCACTAGCACAACAAACCTTTGTAGCAAAGACATCTATAGAAGCATGAAACAGTTGAGAGAGTGCAGACCTATAATCTTGGTTAGTGCCAAGAAAAGTTTTGATTTATTTTTGCTAAGGTTTTTCATTTCCCAAAATATATACTGTATTGTAAATCCTTATGGCCTAAGGTTAGGTACTAGGAGAGAAAAATTAGCATGTTTTTTTCTTCCTTTCAGATGTCCTGTGTCAGGCAGCCTTCAGTACAGATTGTGTTTTATGTGCTGCACAGTAATAGAGGCAAGGTTCTGTCATAACTACTGAGTGAGTAATCACATGATTTTATGGTTGTCCTCTAGCTCCTACCCTATCTAGGAACACTTCTTTCAGAGCACTAGCTCTTCAGGCATTTGTCCCTTTTAGAATAACTTATTTCCTCAAAAATCTTTAATCTCACCTTTCTTTCTTTCCCCTTTCTTTGGTACCAGGACAGGCCACAAAGAAAACAGCATGCGAATAAGAACAAGCATTTTCTATATGAATGGACGAATGTTGAGCTGCAGGGGCAGTCTAGATATACTCCAAAACCCCTATCTAACAAGCTGCACTAAGCATTTTCTTCCAGTAGAGGACAGGAAAGAGCCACCATCTTTCTCGACTTGTGAACAGCAATATTTTGGCTCTGAAGCACCGGGGACTTGTAACAGGAGAGGCTGTTTTTGGCCCAAATTCTAGTTGGTTCAGTTTCAGAATGACCTCTCATAATCTCAACTTTAAAGAGTCCTGTGGCTCCAATAGGGACTAATACATTTATTGAAGCATAATCTTCAGTAGGCTAGATGTTTATGATCCAAGAAGAAGCCTGAAAGGTCTCAAAGGTGTCACAGGCCCTTTTTTGTCCTTTTCAGCTGCAAGAAAATAGGACTTGCTGTTGTGTGCCTTCAAGTCATTTCCAGCTTATGGTTTTCTTGGCATGTTTCTTCAGAAGGGGTTTGCCATTGCTGTCTGAGGCTGAGAGAGTATGACTTGCCCAAAGTCATCCAATGGGTTTATATGGTCACTAGTTTTCTGGAATGTAGAACAGATATAATCAGGGTAGGCAGGTGTAAATCTGCTCTGATGTATTCATTCACATGTAAGCCCATTTCTGCAGGATTAAGACCAGAATCTCGTTGATATTGTAAAAGTGTAAGGTCACTTGCATGAGCAGTTGGATTCAGAATGCCTGTATTTAGTTTGGGGACATGAATGCAGAGCTACTTGTGCAGCACTGCTATCCATACAGGTGTGCATCTGGTTGTGCATTTTCTTGCAGAACATTGTCATTCAACACAAGGATCATGTAGCAAAATGAGCATATAAGGCTGCGGGGAGAGTTATATTAAGCACAAGCCTAATACAGCTTCAAGTGTTTTTTCAAGTCTACATATAATAAATACATCACCAAGAATGAGATAGTTCAAAACACAGTATTTTAGGGCAAGAAGAAATACTAAATAGTAGAAAAACTATTCGTGCATAAGTCACTGAATTAATTTAGTGTTCTTGCAGATCTTCCATTTCTTTTATTCCAAGCTTGCTTTCAGTTGGCATGCAAAGGTTACTTCAGTGTGGAGATGTTTTTCCTTTCCTGACTTATGTGCAGTATGGAAGGCACTTTGAAGTAGATTTTCAGACTTAACAGTCAATTTCATGTCTCACGTTCAGTTAAAGTGCATTTGCAGAGGGAGTGAAAGCTAGTCTCCTTATATGGAGTGAGTTCAATATCTTGACATTTTTCTTTGCCAAAATAAATAGATTAGGAACAGTTGCTGAGAAGTTATTCAGTCTTCAGCATTTGGTAGAAATGAGACAATTGAGGAAAGTGCTCTAGTGTAAAATTGTTTTCAGCTGAGTCTTTTTAATTGTTCCAGAAAGGCAGCCTAAGATAGTTATTTTAACCAAGATTGCTAACACATGTGATGGAATGTAGTTAAGGTTCATCAACTACATGTAGAAATTACGGTTGGAGAAGGAGGCAAGCCTGGGGCTAGTCCATGGTGGTGGCCTTTAAATGTACTCTATTCAGTGACTGTTTGCCATGGAATATTTTTTTATGGAGCTGGTAAACTAATGGACCTAAAATTGATGTAATAAATAAGAAACTATGAAGTTAGAGCACAAGAAGTAAGGGGTGGGTGTAGCAGATTGCTTACTCTACAAGTCAACAAGAATCCTATTCTGTCTTTTGTTTTGTCTTGATAATAGCAAGCAATAATAGCAAGCATTGCATTGAAAACTCAGATTGGCAGGTTATGCTACACAAGTGGGAGGAATTATTCACTCTAGCACAGACATTCTGCTGACAGCAGTGAAAACAGAGTTGCACATACAGCAACATTGCACAGTGTGGTCATGCACTGCACATTGCTCATTGAGCATTGCATAACGGCACCGAGTCAGTGACATGTTGCGTAATTTTGCTATTCCTCATGGGTGTTGCAGTGCTCTTGTAATATCTCCACATGCAGATATCTAAACTCCTTTGAGGGGGTGTTAGATTGCAGCCTAAGAGTGCATGCAAATACATCCATTTTGCACATGCACTGGGACGTTCATTTACCAAAAGCAAGCATAGTCATCCCTCCCCATTTGTGGGGGATCCATTCCACCACCCCCTGCAAACAGGAAGTAACGCTAATATTGAAGACCCATTGAGTATAATGGCATGCGTGCCATTTTGTCCCTTGTGGCTTCCTGTCTACGAAAGACCAAGGGATATGAAAAGGAAGTCTGTGAACCACGAGGGATGCTTATCGTTCTTTTTGGACATAGAGACACTGAACACACCACAGGTTTGTTAAGGTCTTAAGCTCTTCCCTGATACATTATCAAAGCAATCTCTATATACTACATGATATAAAAACAATTTCTGTACCTAAAACAAACAAGTCCCACAGAGCAAACTCATTTGTCTGTCCAGCTATTTGGCATCCCTGGAAAAGCAGTCATGGAGATGGCCCTCGCTGGCCAATGTGCAGTATCTTGCCAGACCTGGTGGGCACCAAGCTCATCTCGGGCAAATACACAGGGTGTTATGTAGGATGAAGCCCCGTTGATATAACATGCTTGCATTCCATTGGACATATCCTTCCAATTACCTGATTTTATTTAACAAAAGTATTTTAACTAAGTAGTGTCTCCTGGCCTGATCCTACCCTCCAAAATCCTGCTTTACTTTGCAGCTGCTGCAAAAAAATGTTGGTATGTATGTTCTTCTGTCAATAGGGATTCAGCATACTGAGGTTTCCAGTCTCCTTCCAGTCATCTCTGGTACCACAATTAGAAACAATCTCTAGCACTGGAGATTTCAAGCAGGAGAGGCATCAGTATGTTGCACCAGAGTCAACAGATTGGACCTCTGTCACTTGCAGCAGGAGCTGCCCGGTAAAGCAAGATTGGAGGGGCTTTTACAATTGTGGCAACAGTGCCATGATCATGAATATGTAGGGGCTGTGAATACAGACCAGTTGCAGATGGGTAACTAGCATGCAAAGGGTAGCACCTTTGAGAGCAACTGTGCAAAAGACGTTTAGCATAAGCTTTCTCACATGCATGGGTAACTAGGTTATGTATCCGTAAGTTCAATAGTGAATTCCTGCCCAAAAGTTTACAAAAGTTATTGTACAGGTTTATTTCACACTCTAATCTTCAGATACTGGTCAGAAGCACTGCATTTTCTACTCTAGCTCTCTTTTGGCATAAACTTGGTTAACCATCCCAAGGGGGTCGTATTTATCACTTTTCTGTGGTCTTGTTTTATCTCAGGGTTGATTTATTACTTGCCTTTCCATTAACATTTTCATAACTGGCTTGTTGATCTCTTTAGATCCAAAAACAGGACACAAATGCTTTTCTATTATTTTGTCAGAAACAGTACTACTCAACCAACGCACTAGCCTGTGAGTTTTCATTGCCATTTGCTTTTGTTTATAGGCAGAGGATTTGAGGCAGGAAAGAACAGCTGTTGGACCTGGCATCACTAATAGGGCCTCCAAGCAACTTGCAAAGAAAAGGCTGTTTCATTGCATATTTTATTACCCCACATGAATTAAACAAATCAACCTGGAAATACCACCAATATACAGGGCAGAAAAATGTTATTTACAAGATGGAGACACAACACCCCATAATAAATTTAAATGTACAGATTTTTATAAAGAAAACAAGGAAACGAGGGGAGGGGAGGGGAGGGGGGAAATTGCCCTTTAAAAATTAAATTGTCATCAATTTAGCTTTCAGTCCATATCTCCAGTGTCAATGGAACTTGAAAAATCATTAAATAATGGCATCTTAGACATATAGAACATTGACAATTTAAATACATTAATTATAATTCTAAATAAATATCTGGGAAAGGAGGCTGCTT
Organism: Phrynosoma platyrhinos; assembly: GCA_020142125.1. Lineage (NCBI taxonomy): Eukaryota > Metazoa > Chordata > Lepidosauria > Squamata > Phrynosomatidae > Phrynosoma > Phrynosoma platyrhinos. The sequence goes on along the minus strand of CM034708.1, from coordinate 16,025,266 downwards.
TGAGCGTTCAGCTCCATTGACCTGTGTTTAAAATGGCAAAACAGTTTGTTTCTTGCTCCTCAGATAGAAAGCTCACAACCCTTATTCAAAAATTAGTGGAAGTCCTATCAGTGTTTCAAGTACCAGATTAGTGATGAAATTGTGTTTTTCTCTGATCACTCATTCAGCTGGTCTTTCATGATATAGACTGAAAAAGAAAGAAATGCCAGAAGAGGATATGAGCTTCCTAAATTTGATCCACATATAGACCAACTGCTTCCTTGCAATTGCACATAAAATAAAAAGAAATTGCAGAATGTACAGGAGTAGACTGTTCAAATGATCCTCTTAACTCCTGCAAAAATTAAGATGGAACCTGTGCTCCCATTGATTTTTTTTTTTTTTTTGAACAAGCCATCCTGGACATGACCCAAATCTGCTTTTTTCCTTTGTTTCAGGAGAAGCCCATTGGCTTTATTCATTTTGGCATCACCCTACAGGGATATAAAACCAGCACTGACACAAAGGTTGCTATTTGAATCTCAGGGCCTTTGCAGACTGCCAGAAATAGTGCAAACCGAGTCCACTTTAACTACCCTGACTCAGTGCTAGGGAATCATGGGAACTGTAGTTTATTGTGGCACCAGAGCTCTCTGACAGAGAAGGTTCAATGTCTCAGAAAAAAATACAATTCCCATGATTCCCTAGCACTGAGCCAGGGCAGTTAAAGTGGACTCAATTTGCACTATTTCTAGCAGTCTGCAAAGGCCCTCACTCATGTTTGGGAGCAGATAAACAGCTAGGAGACGGAGCATCACAGATTATTCTCATAAAGTGCTCAACACGCAGGTTAAAGTGGGTCCCTTGGCAACTAGAGATTGTTAATTTAAAGGTATATTTTAACAGCGCAAAAGCAGCAACAAGGTGAACAAGGGGGAGGGACAGTCCTGAGACTACAGAGGTCAGTTGGCTGGGAGAAGCAGCGAACATGATTTGCAAGATAAAAGTAAAGCAGATTTAGTATTTGCCTGCTTCTTAGGCCTAGGAGCTTGGAAACATTCAACTCTGGAGACCATTGTAAGACTCCTGGAAGCAAGTGTCCTTCTATTCTGATGCTGCAGTTTTGACAAGAAAAGACAGACAAAAACTCAGCTGTGCAAAATGACCAACATCCCAGTGTGCTCTTCCTCAACTCCCTTCATGACTAATAAATGTTTACAGTGATTCTGATTTAAAATACAAGTTACCATTTCCAACTGGATATGAATGAACATACAAGAGAATGGACATAGAAGTTCTGGAATCGGGGAGGAAAGTGGAAATTGTTCTTTCTCTTCCCTCTTTTATTCCTTCTCTCCAGCTATGGTTCCTGATGTAAATTTATTGCAGCGTAAGGGGAAAGCAGAATGGAATTTTGCAATGCTTGAGTTATAAAAAAGAAATGGAGAGAGGAAAACATGGAACCTAGGTCAGGTGTCCCACGTGTCTTTTACTTGAAATTGACTAAGGCTTTAATGTTCCCCAAGACAATCTAAGAACTGCTTGCTTATGCTGCTCTCACAATAGCATCCATGAAAAATCCACCTTGGAAAATAACCTAAGGTGAATAAACCTTTTAGAATTGCAGGAGCTATGAGATTTACTGGCATTTGAGCAATCATCAGCAGTACAGAACAGAGCCTTCTAAACAGGAGCACATCTTCAACCCCATACAAAGGGCAACTCTATTTTTACATGGGACAAACATAGGAATGACTGACTTGACACTGGGAATCAGCCAAAACAAAAATCTAGTACCACACTCTAGAACAATTTATTTGGAAGATGTTCCCACTGTTCTGTCTTGACTGGTCAAGCTGATGACAGAAGCAAATGGGAGAGTTGTAAGGCACCACTGAGAGAAGGGGACAAATGAGTTCTTTAACAAGCATTACTCTAAATAAGGGTCAGAAGACATCTATAGTATGTAGCAGTCCTCAAGGCACACTCTTCAGCTGGGAACTCTATAACCTACTCAAGGAAGAAACGGTTTGCTTGTAAGCCAATCAAAATAGCTGGTTCTTTACTTTGGCTCTTGGGGGCAAGGATCCAAAACCAGTGGAAATTGTGTTTGGGGAAATGGAAATGTTTTAAAAGGGAGGTTTTCCTACCAAATCCTATGGTTAGCAGTACCACCTGCCAGCATAAATGGAAACTAGTGCAGTGACAGTCAAAGGCAAACACTTGGACCTGTCATTTCAGAGATTATGGATTGCAATCACACACTGCAATGTTTCTCCCATTTTAAGCATTCAAAATGGAAAATCACCTCTGTACAACTAGTATTGGCCTTTCCGATTGCCCAGCCCCTCTCCTACCATATATAAAGGAATTTCTTACAGACTTTTTCCTGTGCAAAGATACATACACACCATGCAACCCTTATCGGTGCTTGCTTGATAGGTTGGACTGAGACCCTTTGTTGAAACATTTTGGGAGTTGCATGTGTCCTCTGAATGGATCAAGGGAAAACAGCATTTTTAAAAGTACTTAATGCCAGTAGGTTGCAAGCAATTCCAGTTGAATTCATTGGTGCAGTATCGCTCAAGTTGTGGGGTCAGGTAGCTCACACTGCAAGTTGCCAGGCCACTGGGGAGGGGTGAACATCACCTACACTGTGCATCCTCTGCTCACTATGGCTTCTGGCATGCAGCCCAGCATTCCTGTTTCCTTGATGAACTTTGTCCCCAAGAATGTGTAATATCACAAGAAAACATGACAGCTGGGATTGTGGCCACCACATGGAGTAAGGAAAATGGCAGGTGTGGGGTGGGGGGAGAGAAAAAATCCTGGGAAGATCAGCTAAAGAAGCCTGGTAGATTACTATGGGCCACACACCAACCAGCAAGGGACAGGGCATTAGTAGTGCAACAAAAGGCTACAGATAGCAAGTGGGGAGACAGGAAGGTAGTTTTGCCATTTAAAAGCCAAGAAAAGGGGAAGAGGGAGTTTGCATTTAAACAGAAGGCCTGCTGCTGAAAGATACCCCTCTCCTACTCCTGATCCCTCTGTTCATCCCATCCTCCTGCAGCCAGAATGGCTTTTTGGTTTTCCATGAAAAAAAAAAAGTGTGCAGTGATGGGAAATTAAACTGGATCCTATGCTGGGCCCACAAACATCTTTGCATCAGTTTGAGATGGTGCAGAAAATTCTTTGGGAGGCAGATTTCCTTCTCATTGGCATTTCTTCATGTGGACTGATTTTTTTTTTGTTTTGTTTTTGTCTTGCTGGTTATTTATTTGTAGAAATGTTTATAGACCATTGACACAATGAAACCATGACAGGGGAAAAACAAAAATAAAAGAGAAAATTGCACTTTGTCCATTGAAAGAAAGGCATCCTCCACTTTGAGGCCTCTTTTCCACTTGGCACCAGAGAAACATAGTCCTTAAAAAGTCATCCAGTGGTGCCAGATCTCTACCATCATGCTTCATTCTACCTTGTTCCAGGTGCTTTTTCTGAATTCATCAAGTCCACCAATGAGGCTGTTTCTGAGGCATTCAAAGTGCAAAAGAGTCTAAGGCAAAGTTTTCACCTCGAAGCACCCATTAAGGCGTATTTGGTTCCAGTCTCAGCCACTGCAGACCCTGGCGGGTGTAGTGCACCAATTCGATCATACTGCTATTCAATGAGAGATTGCAGGCGGCGGCATTGAGCTCAGAAAAAAATTCTGAAAGAGATGAGAGGTGGAGGAAAAAATGTTAGCTTTACATTTGGCTTATTAACAGTTGCTACTCATTTACCATTGCTTAAAGAGCTGACTTAAAAAATACCTCACTTTTAAATAAATCAAGAGATTTCCCCATTGTTATTTATAGCTAATATGGGTGCTGCAATTCAAAGGATATTGACAAAAGGCACTCCCTGAGAATCACGGTGCACTTTTGAAGCAAGTTGCTACTCTTTATGGTGATGAAGATATGCTTGAAAGTACATAGCATATATCTGGAAAAGCATAAAACTTCCTTCTGCAGAAAAATGCAGCTGGTCTGGGCTCATAGAAGGGAAGAAATGAGAAGGTTCTTCCAGATGGAGGGCACCATCTTTTCCTCCCTTTTAGACAAAGACCAGCCGCTTTTTCCCAAAGGGCATAAGAATAGCTCCCTGTTCTCTGTCCAAAAAGAATCATACACAAGACACCATCTCCAACCAAGTCCTGGGTTAGGACTGATTCAAACTTAACCCTAGCAAAAAATGTTTACCACAGATACAATAGTATTCCCAGCAGTAAAACAGAATGAAGTGAAAGCAGATAAGTGTTGATAAAAATGAAGAGGATGTGCTCTTAGAGATCTTATGCCAACCAGCACTGGTTGTTCCAGTGCTTTCTTGCATTTGTACAAACATATGCCCACTTCCATCTCACATCACAGTGTCTTCTGTTGCTAATACTGATGTGACGATGTGCTGCTACCTTGTCCTGAATCAGTCAAAGTCAGCACTGAATTCATCTAGCTTAGTTTACAGTCTACTTTGCTTAGCAGCAGCTCTACCAAATGTCAGGTTATGCAATTCAGAGATGTTGCTGAGCTATGGGGCCCTTCCAAATGGACAAGACAAAGTGACTTTGAGGAAAAGCAGAGTTTCAGGATGCTACATCCACAGCTGGCATATGGAACACATGGGAACCAATGCTTACTCTTATTCCTCTTGGCCAAAACATCGGCTTGTTCCCAGAGATCATAGGCATAAAGAATATAAGAAGTGATGTTGACAAAGGAAGAGGTGATGGTTGGGATATAATGAGGAACATTGACAGAAGCGCCAATGCTGCCACTTCCACAATTGCTGGCACTGGAGCCTGTCTGGGAGCTTACAGAGCCGGCTGGAGAGGGCATCGGGGAAAGAGGAGAAGGTGCTCCTGTACTCCTGAAAGAGAAAACACAACAAGAAATGTTATCGTCACCACCACCATCTGACATAGTTCACATGCAGAGGTATAAGAGTTGGGTACCTAGGCAGGCTTACTGAGAAAGAAGGGGAGGATCAGCATCCTTTGGGGAGGAACCCAAAGTTTGCTGAAATAGACTATTAGGTTACTATAAATGATTGTTTTTTAAAAAAAACCCAAGGAGGCAAAACATCGGCAAGCTCAATAAACAGAGCAAGTATGTGTTTGGGGAATGAGGGCATTGGAAATCCAGGGATGTAGTAGGAATCTAATGCAGTATCTTGGAATGCAGTCTGCACCCTGTACCAGAAGCATCCCATATGCAACATTTTAGTGTAATTCCCATTTATCTGGACAAATGTCTACAACACTTTTTTTTTGAAAGAAGTGTTTTGGAATTCTGTTATTTAAGCACAGATTGTCCTCTATCTGTTATGTGCTGGCCTTGCGGGTAAATACACATTTTGTTTATAAACAGTCATTGCATGAAAGTCTAGACAATAAAATGGCCTCTCTTAACCAGCTACCCTGCAGTCATAACAGACCACAGCCTTCCTATTTATTACCCCATCAAATACAGCCTTCCTATTTTTCAGACATTATTTTCCTAACCAGTTCAAACAACTCTTGATGGGAACTTGAAATAGTTACAGTGAGCCTTCCATATCTGCGCATTCTTTATCCCATGGACTCAACTATTCATGGCTTGAAAATATTCAAAAAATATACATTCTGAAAAGCAAGCCTTGATTTTGCCATTTTATATAAGGGACACCATTTTACTATGCATTGCATTTAATGAGATTTGAGCATCCATGGAATTTGATATCCACGAGGGGTCCTGGAACCAAACCCCAGTGGATACCAAGAACTAACTGTACTTTTTTTGGACTACAATTTCCAGGAAACTCCCTCCCCCAAGTAACATGGACATACTGTCTCAAGGAATTGGGGAGTTGTAGCCCAAAGAGTAACTTTTCCAAACTCTCCTCTTGAGACATGATCTCATTAAGTAGTGTTACACAGAAGATGGAAGAGAGGGTTTTCATGGAAGATTGCAGTTGAAAAAAACAAACCCAGTTTCCTTTTGTAACAATAAAGATTCTGATATATTATGAAAGACCTATGTGTACATTAAGTACTACCTTGCGACACAAGGAGAAGGTGCTTGTGTGATTTTCGAAGAACTCTGCAACAAGAAATGAAATTCTGGTTAGTTCATAATTAATGCCAGCTTGACCAGTCTGCATATTAGGAGTTTTGAATTCCTTTCTTAAAAGATACCAAACATAAACCAGACAAACATGTTTGCAAGATACAAGGAAATAAGAGCACAATACAATAAACCTCTGAGGAACATGGAGCTAATCTGTCAGATTTGCCTCTGCATATTCCACAATTATAATGATGACAACAACAGCATTTATTTGTATCCTATCTTGTCCCAAAACTGGGATTCAAGGTAGCTTACAATTCAAAGGGGCAATACAATTAAAAACATACAAAAAGTTAACATTAAAATAGAATTTTAATAAAATCATTAACCAAAGCCGTCTTAAAATCATCATCACCAACTTCATCATCATCTAATTTATTTATATCCCGCTTGTTCCCAGTCTGGGACTTGAGGTGGCTTACAAGTGGTAAAAGCCTTTTAAAAAGGTAAAAGGTTTATCGTAGAGATATTGCTAGAAGGTTTACGCTCTATAAAAAGTTGTAATTAAATTATCACTACAGTTCAAAGCAGTAAAATAAAACCATAAAAAAAGAACAAAACTTAAAAAACAAACAACACAGCACATGAAATGCCCTTTCCCCCTGAACAGTCAGCCCTTCAAAGGCCTGCCAAGGCAGAAAGGTCTTTTACCTGGCTATGTTCAGAAGTAACAAACTTGGTCTGATAGTTGAAATCCTACTCCAGGAAGGGAAAGCATAATGCTCCACTTGCAAAGTTCCATGCCCTCACAGCAGTCAATTCCAAGGACAAGGAGAGAGGGGAGGCAATTCAGATGACAAAGAAGCAGCTGGTTTAGAGGGAGGAGGAAATGGGTGCTCTCACAGATGGCATGCATTCTCCTTTTGCTCTCCCTGTGAGCCCAGAGCAGCTGCATCTTCACAATCTGAATTGCATCACCCCTTCCCTCCCCACTGTTAAGTATCAGCACTAGACCCTCCCAGGGATTGTTAGCGCCCAGGAAGAGGCTTTGGACAGAGTACCCTGTCCAAAAAGAGAGATACATGAGATGCTTTTATACGCTACACGTATAAAAGCATATGTCACTCATAGGATGCCATCTGATACGTTGTGCCTGTGTACTCTCTCCTCTCCTCTTCTGTATGCCTTAATCCAAGAGTTCTGGAGTTTGTTAAACCACAGTTACCCATTAAGTACAAACTTGGAAATTGTAACTAGAATTTAATGTGCAAACCAGGATCAAACCATGTTTCGCAATCTTGGATTGTATTGAGTACGTAAATCATGGTCTCCCAGTTTGTATGGAGCTGAAAGGCAATGTTCTGTTACTATTACCCTTGAAGCACTGCATAAGGCTCATGAGAGAAGACGGGACAGAATGGGAGAGTAAAGCATGCACATTCTATCTGGTAAATATTGGTGAGAAAATACACTGAATAAATAACCCAGTTTGAGACCGCTTTAGCTACTCTGGTCGGGGAATTCTGGGAACTGTAATTTTGTGGATATTTAGCCTTCTCTATCAGAGAGCTCTGATGCCATAATAAACTACAATTCCCAGGATTCCCTAGCACTAAGCCAGGGCAGTTAAAGCAGCCTCAAACTGGATTATTTCCACAGTGTATCTTGGACCTAAGACTATTACACTTGAACCAGAATGAAAAATCCATTCCGACAATATACTCAGCCTGAGGGCCAACATCAGTCACATAGTAGGAGCCATGGATTCATATAAAATTACTGCTATGCTGCAAAAAGAGCAAAAATCCCACATAAATTTTCTTTACAAAGATAGGAATCTGCAATCTTGTATAAATTTGCAGCTCCAATGTTACGCTGCTCAGCGTTCGTATGAGTAAACCATCCAGTCACAACAGATAACAAGAACCCATTGAAAGTCTAATTTCCAAGGTTGTTGTTTTGTTTTGTTTTGTTTTTTAAATTCTGAAATAGTACAAGAGCCAGCCCCCCTCACTTCAAATTAATGCTTTTATCCTTTACCTTGAAGTGTTCATTAAGGGTCCGGGAATACTTTATTGCTGTGTCCTTTTTGTAGCGAAACATGGCCATGTACAGAATGGCTTGGCAGCGCATGCTGTAAAAACACAACAAACACAGAAGATATGATATTACTTTATAATTAATCAGATTATTAGTTTATCCAATCTGGCTCTAACTGGGTGGCACCAATAGAAGGTAGAAAGGTATCTCCTGCCACTGCGAACCGAGATTCATTGAAGATATAAGAGATCTTCAAAGCAAGAGCTCTGCTATAGATTCAAGGGCCCTCCTCTAAGAGTCCCAACCAAACAATCTGAAATTCCTCAAATATATGTACCTGTAAATAATATTTTCAGCTAGTGAATCATGCAGGACCCCATTCTATACTTGGAAGGTTTGAGAAGATGATGCATTCTTAGTTGCACTGAGTTGGCTTGAATAAGTTTGAAGTTTTATACTGTGCATTCAGGGCTTGGGAAAGGTTACCTTTTTTGAACAACCACACCCAGAATTCTCCAAATTGTGGGATGAGAGATTCTAAGAGTGGTAGCCTATAAATCTAACTTTTGCAAGCTCTGTGAATGCACAGTATAAAACTTGGTGCTTATTCACATCAACTCAGTGCAACAAAGACTACATCATCTTTGCACAGAGAGAAAAAAAATGATTATTATGTGCTAAATTTTTCATAATGAGTTTCACACACATTTTCACAAAAATACTGTTTTCAGAGGGGGAAACAGTAAAATGGGCAAGATTAGGTTATGTGGATACCTTTCCCATCCTAGTAGCCTGCAGCTAGACAATGGCCATATTGGAAGGGGATGATGAGAGTTGCAGTCTAGCATATCTGCATAGTATAATTTTGATGAAGGCCAGCATAGTCACAGGGCAAAAAGAGAGAGGAGGAAGGGCCTTTCTTTAGCAAGGAAAGGGTTTTTTTCCATTCCTTTTTCCTTTTCAATTAAAATATACAAAACTGTACATTCATTAAAAGTAAGACATGACCAAAAGAAAGCTCACTACAGCTATCAACATTTTTCACATGCTCTTCTCAAATTAAAAGACTTCAGCAAAGAACAATGTCCCACTCACCAAAATACAATGAAGATTTTTTCAGGCGTGGTTGTTGAAGGGTCTGCAAAGGATTTGAATGCCATTATGAATCTGCAAGAAAACAAAATTAGAACTGTCTTTAGTAATAAATAATAGTTCTGACTTCCATAATCTGTGACCAAAATAATTCTTTTCTTCAACAACCATGCCAATAAAGAGGAAACTGTTGATTTGGATCACCAACATTCCTTTCTGGTTTCTAAACTTCACATCTTGCATTTGTTTAAATTTCTTCTCATTTAGCCAACATCTAGCTTGTTACAGCTTCAGTTAGCAGTGATAACTTCTCTTTTGTGATTATAAAATAAGGTACAGTAATATGGAACCAACTGGAATAGTGGTTTGAGTGTTGCACTATGACTCTGGAGATCAGGGTTCAATTCCCAGCTCAGCCATGAAACCCACTGGGCAAGTCACACACTCTCAGCCTCAGGGGAAGACAATGGCAAACCTCCTCTGAACAAATCTTGCCAAGGAAACCCCATGATAGGGTCACCGTAAGATGGAAATGACTTGAAGGCACACCACACACATGGCCCCTAAGAATTCCCCATTTCCAAGGCTTAGGAAATTCTGTGATAAGAGACTATTCCTCACACCCCAGATTGCTTCTTTTAGACTTAACTGAGTTCTTTTCTTCCTTTTTAAAAACTCTCTTTCAAAGCAAACTAGGAGAAATAGCAACTTTTCTTTTCTACACAGATTAGAAATTTCACATCTATTTTATGCACATATTTTCAAAATTTATACCATGCCATTTGGTTCTTAATTTCTCAAGGCATAAGGTTTAAAACATAGAACATGAACCATGGGAGATTATCAGACGGAGGAGCAAAGCGTCCTTATCCCGTCCTTAACCTGTGGTACTCGTATGATTGGGGGAAAGATTATCACACCCCTGCGCATTTATCCCATTCTTCTCCTGTCAGTGAAAGAGTAATGGATCTGTCATTTGGTATTAATGGGAGTCTCTTATATGAACAGCCAAAATACATAACAGATTTTCCTGTTATGTGGGAACCTTCCATACATATTAATTTGAGAAGAATAGCTAAATTTCACTCGAGCAAACAAAAATGTTTTGGCTCCCTGTGGCATGAATCAGCCAGCCACTTCTTGATGCCATGCAGATCCCAATTACTGGTACCAAGGGAATTAAACTCAGCCCCAGCTCAGTCCCATAACTGGGGTTGGCCCTACCCTGCTTTTCATCTCACTTAGTATAGTTGCCTCTGAGTGGCACCAGCTTTCACTGGTCAAAAACAAGAGTCTTTCCCAGAATCCACAGTGTGATCCTTTTAATTAACAATGATGGATTGAACTTGGAACCTTTTCTGTGCTCTGAGCTCAAGTAACAAACTCCACATGCTGGAAGAATAAAAATAAAGACTACAAATAAAATAATACCAAGGGTTCACTAGGCCTTAGGTTTCATAGAAATTGCTCTCTACTTACTTGATGAGTTCTATGGTCTCTGCAAACATGCTGTAAGCTGGCTTTGGTGAGAGAGGATCTGACTCCATTGCAATGCCACTCTCGATGAAGGACAAGGCAGCATCCAAGTACTTGAAAGCCTTCCCAACTTTATCCGTCTGTAAAGGAAAAGAGGATTGTTGATCATTTAAGAAGCATCTAGAAGCTTTAGGTACTTTCTTCCCAGAATAGTCAACCTGAATATAACATGGGAAGTCCTAGAGTCACTATTTTCATCCATTTTGAGTTCTGTTCAAAGGCACTTCTCAGCCCACTAAATGATGTATGCCTGAATTTAGGAGAAGATTTCTGTAATGTACCAGAAAGTTTTTCACGTTACCATTTAACACAGCTGGCCAAAGAAACACAAATTTATAACCACTGGACATATTTACTGTGCAATTAGCATGATTATGTCAACACACTCAAAAAGTGGTGCATTCAGGCTGCTTTCCTACGCACTGTTTAAACGGAATGGGATTACACAACAGGGCTGGCTTTTACCTTGTTCACATTTTAAACCAGAAAGAAATTAAGGACCCAGAGCTTTTCAAAACGCAAGACTCTATTTTCATAAGTGAATAAGCAAAGCCTGAGTATAATGATGTCAACTGCATGTTGCTATGGCCTTCCACTGCCTCCAAAATACATAGGGATTACCACATATAGAAAGCATTTCCCTTGACAAAAATGGACTTCAATCAGTCCTTTATCCGTTTATGAGTGGCATTGTATTAATTCAGTCTTTAATAAAAGAACAACTGATTGGTTCAATTCCAAGTGCAAATAACTGCTGTAGTACACAATGGAATGAATATTATTCAGTGCTCTCTGTATCAAAAAAAAAAAAAAAAAAAACAGATCCCAATATTCTGCCCTGCTGTAGCACCAACACAAAACAGCACCCATGAAAGAGCTCAGCCCTGTTTACACTTGCACAAGAATAAGGGAATATAATCCCAGAGTGGTTAGAATGGACTATATCAATTCTGCTTGCAGGGGGAAGAAATACTCAAATGTTATTTAAATGTTTTTTAAGTACCTCTGCAAATTAAAAACACAAAGAAGACATTTTCTAGGACAGTCTACTGCCAACAGTGCTAGCTTTCTACTCTCATGGTATTTTTTTTTTTTACAAAAATTAATTGAGGTTTTGAAAAATAATTTCTACCTATCTGCTATCTGAAATGGCAAAGTCTGCTCCACTGCCTCATAACTTTACTATTCATTTTATTTTAAATATTTATATTGCTCTTCACTCAAATATCTCAAAGTGGTTTATGTAGTGATGTTATGCAATAATTAAAACAAACTTTGCTTTACTGTTTCCACTACTATTTATTATTACTTGTATTTTGCTACTTTTTTTTTTTTACTTTTTAAATTTGTATCCTACCTTTCTGGTAGTATTCAAAAGTGAACAGTATTGGATACCAAATAAAATGAAAAACAAATACAGTGAGAAGTTAAAGACCAAACTGAAAAGATTTCACTCTGAAAAGTGGAATCATGTTAACTGAAATTAAAATGTTAATCTTTAATTTACAGAACACCATACTGTTTCTGTTTTGCATTTGAAACAACCCTGAGAATTATGTTACATTGCTCCCCTTTTTTCCCTCAGATGAGAATTGTGGTTGAGAGAGAATGTGATTTGGCCAAGCCATCCAGAATTCTTACTGTTATTTGTATTAGCAAATAGTAAGCCTGTAGCACTATATGATTATGTCTCAGATGCACATCTTACTTTTTATTCTCTTCATAGTGCATGCTTTTCTGAGCTGCCTCATGCTTACTCTAAAATGTGTTTTAAATTAAGGTTATCACTGTATCCTTGATACACTTACTTCATTAGGAGTATATTATATCTGCATGGAAACTTTCCGGTAATCCCAGGCAGACTTTCTTATTAGACAATGACTATTTTTTGAATCCAGCATCTGGCTAAGGACCTTACCATTGCATCAGCTTTGTGCTTCAATCTTTTGGCCTCCTTTATGTAAAACTCCACTGGATTGAGTCTGAAATAAGGCATGGACATGATTTTAAAAAAAATCAATGAATAACATATCCAAGGGACTGATGAGTGTACACAGAGAGATAGAAAGAGAGAGAGAGAGAGAGAGAGATTCAACTAACATGCAGTAATGGCTTGGGTTCACACATACCAGAAAATTTACCAGTTCTTCTATTCATGTAAGTGTGTGTGTGTGTGGTGTTTTAAGAAAATGTTTTAAGTTCCTCGTGGTTTCAAATTAAGTTAATCATGTATAAAGCATTGTGTACAATGTTCCAAAACATCTTGCCATGTTCTGCTGATATAACAGCCAAAAAAATCAGAATAAGATACAAAGAATAAGTGTGACATACACAGTTTGGAAATAATGTACAGTACTTTTGTACATTAGTTTGGATGTATATCATCCAAACTTTGTGAGTTTGGATGTATATCATAGCCTTTTGATGCTCAATTGCTGCCATTGCATGTTTGTAAGAACTCTATAATAAAGTTGGTTTAGTTGCTTGTTCAAGGTTGGGCTAGCAAGCCAGAGTCCACCTGGCACCTGCTGAGTTCAATCAATTCATGAACCTTAAAGGGTTTTTAGAAATCCCCTTCACTTCACATGAATTAGAAGAGAATTTCTGATTTAGCTTAATTGGAACAGCTAGAAAGGCTGTTCAGAAATATAAGGTGCTTTTTAACAAATTGTCTGTTACATGATGAATAGCCGCTAATGCTTAATGATGTACAATCAAGAATTTGAAAATGTATGTGAAAAGTAGTGGTTATACTGAAGAGACACAAAGGGACAAGTAGGTTCACAAATAATTCTGGATACTTGGTCAATAAATTATAATAAGCAGGATGGTTTGGATAACAGCTTTATGAAGAACTAGAGTAGGGGTAGGCAACCTAAGGCCCGGGGGGCGGATGCAGCCCCCCGAAGCCTTTGAACCAGCCCCAGACCGGTCCTGCCGCCGCCACCGCCCGCCATGATGATATTGATTATTGTTGTTATTACTTGTTCTTGGGGTTTTCTTGGCAAAATCTCCACAGGGGGTTTGCCATGGCTTTTCTGGGGCTGAGAGAGTGTGCATGCATATATTTTTTTTAAAAATATATTTATTTATTTATTTATTTATTTATGGTGCTTCGGCCCCCCAATTGTCTGAGGGACACCAACCCAGCCCCCAGCTCAAAAAGGTTGCCTACCCCTGAACTAGAGTGTAAATCACTTGAGTCAAAAATTATTAGAATAATGAAGGGCTATAAAATTAAGATTCACTGCTATATAGTAGTTGAAGTTTCGCTTATCTATGTATAAAAATACAAGATATGCTGTTGTTGCCATGTGCCTTCAAATCATTTCCAACTTAAGGTGAAACTATCCCAGAGTTTTCTGGGGGTGAGAGCGTGTTTCTCACCCAAGGTCACCCAGTGGGTTTCCATGGCTGAGCAGGGAATAAAACCTTAATATCCAGAGTCATAGTCCGATACACACACACTGCTACACTATGCTGGATCTCATATAAGATATGAATACTACAACGTGATATATGGAGGTCTAGAAATGGTTGTGCATTTAGGTTCAGTCAGTAATTTCAAGAGTTATTTTCTCCAGATGCAATTAGAATTAATCTTATAATTGTGTTCAAAATTTATGTTTAAATTTGATTGGATTTTTTTTAGGAGTGAAGACTATCAGGCCAAATGTATGGGACAGTAGAAAATGCTACATATGAAACTATATGTTGTTTAACCCATCTATGTCTGACACACACATTATAAAAACATGGGCTGCATCAGAAGTTGTCCTGAACTGAGAGGCTATAATCCTAAAATATTTTAGTCCACACATAGAAGTCATTTGTGAAGAAAATCTAAGATGTAGAAGCAAAATGATAGTCACATAATCTTTGCAAAAAACCTAGATGCACAGGATTTTTAAGAAGGGAAAAATGGCTTGTTTATAAGAAAAGGACAAAGAAGGATAAGGAAAAACTCAGATGAGTTAAAACTCATCCAAGCCAGAAAGTTATTCTTACTTGTGCGGCTTGCTTTGAGGTTTTGTTGGCTTGGAGGTACCATTTGGCATAGAAGGCACTGGGAAAGGGTTTGGAACATCCTCTGCAGATCCCTGGGAAATCATATAGGAATTACGTCAGATCACTGTAGTCATAGGGAAAAAATGCTTTCCAAGATAAACATGCATTTTATATACCCCTTCCTTTTCCCTTCTTTTTTTAAAACAGAGAATGAAACTTGGTTTTCAATTATGGAGAATGTGAGGTTTTGGTTTTTTTTCTAGACTTGTGAAAATATCAAGCCTCATGTTTTTCTTGATACAAAAGTCCAAACTAATCATTCTACAAGAAAAGAGCCCTATTTTGTTTCCAACAATGACAGGAAAAAGTACTAAACCCAACATTGTCTGCTCTTTGTCCACATGCAAGTTGAACATCATGCTGCCTTCTTTTAAGTTGGATGCAGCTGACAGTATTCCTTTCAATTATCTCAGAGGGCTCTGAAAAATATGAAAAGCTCTCCAATAACTCTTCAAGAAATTAACAGATAACTAACTACAGCAAATCTGGGCCATGTTTAGATGCATGATTCATTTATTTATTCCATTCACTGTTGCTCCAAACAGCTAGGTTTTAAAAAAATGGCTTTCAATATATAAATCGATGTTAATCTGTGCTGTAAAGACATTACTCGTTGACATGTTGTTGCTTTTTAAACAAAAATATAGGGCTGTATCCATTATCAGTCCTACTTTAGTTACCCAAGTAATTAACAAAGCCCGTTCATTTCAAAGGATCTAGTCTAGATGGTACAAATACTGGATTGAAGGTAAGGCACCAGAAAAATTACTTCATTTTCAGGCTAATCTTGCAGTAGTGATTTTGCTAGAGCTGGAGCTTCTGAGAGAAAGGGCAAACATTATTTTATTTTACTCAAGCATTCCATTTCTTGCAGAAACAAATCAGAGGCCTCCAGGAAGTCCAGAAGCAGGGCTTAAAGCCATAACCTGTACTGTTCTAGCTCCCATTACTTAGTCCTCAAAGGTGCACTACTTTGGAAAAAGGATGCCCTTATCAACAGCACTGACAGACAGCAGTCTCCATGAATTTATGCAATCTGATATAAAAGCCATCTAAGCCATCACCACACCTTGTGGCATTCTGAAAGGGGGTTATGTGGCAAATGAACAATATGGAAATGTCTGTTCTGTGCAACATATTGAAGGCATTTTAAAACCATTTTCTACCACCCTTTTCCTCCTCCCTCTCCCAAGAGCAGTAGTTAGTGGTGGCTGCCATGTCAATAGAGTGGTGAACCTGTTCTGTGTTTTTAATCTAAAGCTGAAAGGAACTATCCAAGATGCTGAATCCTATTGCAAAAATAGCCACTAGCTGCCATTGCCCGAAAGGAAAAAGATTCCAGAGAAAACCAGGCTTTACAAGCCCTTCCATTTCAAAAGCATGACTGAGAACTGCTGATTTGGAAGGAAATGTACATACAGCAAAAGCAGCTCCTAGGCCCAGGTTCCATTTGTGTAACCAAAATCAGCCTTGAAATTCCAAAAACAAGTTTTTCACTGTTTTCTTATTGCTTCTCCTCAGCAGTCCAAAAACCTCATGGTCTCCAGGACCCATAATGGGGAAATTTGTTTCACAGACTTACTTTGTTGCTTTTTGAGCTTTCAGAAGGCTTCCCCTCCAGTTTCCTGTGCTTGAAGGACGACAAATCTTTGTGGTTTTCCTTGCTCTTGGCAGTATTGAGAATGGGTTCAGAAGGCTGGCTGCAGGCACTGCTTTCACCCTTTGGCCTCTTCTGAGCGGTCTTGGCTGGCTTCTGGGCAGGCTGCATGGGAGACGAGGGAGGAGGTGGAGGCAGTGGCATCTCTTTTCTTTGTGTCTCTATGGATGGCTTTGAAATCCTAGAGATGAGGAAGCACATGATTTTTGCATTACACAGGGTACTGTAAAGTGTGTGACCTCATTTAAATGCACAACACACTGTTTCTGTTTAGGCTGCATCTTGAACAATGAGGGTTGAGATGGGGACTTGGGGACTTTCTGACAATTTATTAACATGCATATGCAAAAGTAAAAGCAAACGCACATGCACATACACAGAACAATACACATTTAACTTTGTCTTTAGGGAAGAAATGAAGCTAAATGATTTAATGATGTCCAATTTTATTAAGGGATTGATTAGGTTTTGGCTGCTGGAAGCCATAACCAGTTGCTCCCTGTAGTGCAGGGGTCGGCAACCTACGGCCCCCGGGCCGGTACTGGCCCAGG
>CM034708.1:15996129-16008157 GCA_020142125.1 Phrynosoma platyrhinos | reverse complement strand
TGGAGACCGGCCCAGGTCTCAAAAAGGTTGCCGGTCCCTGCTGTAGTGGCTAGGATCCAAAGAGCTATTTTAAGGGCACCCATGAATTCAGACTGCTAGGTTTTTAAAAATTTTGCTCTGGAAAGCAGGTTTCTCCCCAAAGCATATGGAGCAGCTGGGGCTGCATGTATAAGGCCAGGTAAAATATTACAAGAGTTGCTAATCAGCATCTGCTATGAAAAAGAGAAGACTGGGTGAGAAAATGTGTTCTGTCTCCAAATTTATACAAGTTTATCCAATTTGTACATGTCACTGAACACAATCTGCAATACCTCAGGAGACATCCGAGGGTAAGAACAGTCTGAACAAACATATGTTACTGGCAAGGCAAATATGGGCCAAATATTTTGCAATATGTGTATTTAACACCCAGTATTTGGGAATTCTGGAAATGACAGCAGTACAACAGAATCCCAGCAGCCTTTAATGGCCAAAAACTCAGGTCTGAAAGCATTCAGAGAGGTCAGAATTGAGACACCATCACAATACCTTTCTTTGTTCTACACTGGCTTTGCCTGGACCACTCTCTAACCAAAACATACATTTTAAAAAATAAAAGGCCAAAACACAAGAACACATCATGTTGCACCAAGCTGGGTTTTTTTGTTTTTGTTTTTAAATGTTTCCCGAACAGCTTTGACACTTACTTGCTTTTACTAGAGTCTTTATGACCTGATGATGATGATGATGATTTGGTTTCCTTATCCAGCCTGGCTCTTTTCTGATCATTTCTCAAAGCATCTTCCTGCTGATAAAAAGACAATAGAGATCTTGGTACTCATGACTTAAGCTCCAATCCAACACACAGCAGGAGAATGACTGATTTGCATCTATAGTTCTTTGTCTCACTTAGGATAAACATACAGGAAGGATGCTACTGTCTACATATCTTTCCACACCTAGACTAGAGTGTCATTTATAGTTTGTTGTTGCTAATTGCTATTAAGTTGGCTTCTACTTATGGTGAGTCTATGAATGAGAGGCCTCCAAGTCACCATTACTGACAGCCCTGCCTAAGTCTTATAAACTCAGGACTGTGGCATCCTTGATTACTGTATATACTCATATATAAGTCTAGAAATTTAGGTCACAAAATTGACCCAAAAAACCTGAGTTGACTTATCCATGGGTCAATGTAGGTACTGTATTTTTAACTCTCATTTTAAAAAGGAACCATCACCTGGTGAAAGGCAAGAGTATATATGCCCTGGAACCCCTTCTATCTTCTCATCCATCCAGCCTTTAGTATGAGCACAAACAGTTATGCCTGCTGGAATTTTTAAGTTTTTTGGCATCGTTTTCCTTTGCTTCGTCCTTTAGATCCTTTGTTAGATGCCCCTAAGTTTTACCCTCAACTTATCCATGGTCCTAAAACCTGCCCTCGACTTATACATGAGATTGACTTATAGTCAAATGGTAAGTCTATTCACCTGTAAATGCAGTTTAGAGTAGAGATGAAGAAATGGAAGCCTGGGAACAAAATATGCCCCCAAGGGCTTTCCAACTGGCTTACAGCACTATGCTTTTGAAAGCCATTGCTTTTTTATATGCTTCTACCAATCACTGCCATGCAGATGCCCACAGCACACAGAAATGGCCACAAACAACTGAGAAGCTGGGCCCCACCAAAGCCTCCTTGGTTGTTACCCTCCTCTGGTTAGACAGGGAAAGAACTGTGTGCTTAGGCAATATATACAATATATACAATTGCTCTCCAGTTGGAAGTATGGTTCCTGATAGAAATGAAGAGCTGACTAGAGAACAGATCTGTAGAAATGGACTTAACTGACTTCATACTACATTTAAAAAGAAATTGGCCATAAAATCATGAACAGTGAAATGACAAAAATGATTTCAATTCTTATCTTTGATTGGACTTGCTAATTTTTAAGACTTTTAAGATCCAGGAGGCAAGACTGGAATGCCCCTTCTTGCTCTCTCCCTCCCTCTCAACTATATTTTGAATCACTGTAAATCAGCGGTTCTCCATTATTTTCTGTCACGCCCCCCCTAGGCAAGAAGAAAACATTTCGCGCCCCCCTGCGCGATCACATGGGCGGGTTTGGCCAATCAAAATAGAGCTACTGGGGCCGCGCTGGGACAATCTCCCTTTCTCCAGCCGTAACGCGCCCCCCTTTATGGAGCCTCGCACCCCCCTTGGGGGGCGCGCCCCACTATTTGAGAACCGCTGCTGTAAATACAGTCAGTCTACTCATACATATGTCCAAAACACATTGCAGAAATAATCCAGTTTCAGACCACTTTAATTATATTGGTTCAGTGCTAGGGAATTCTAGGAATTATAGTTTTGCAAAACATTTAACCTTCTCTGTCAGACAGCTCTGGTGCTACAATAAACTATAGTTCCCAGGATTCCCTAGCACTGAGCCAGGGCAGTTAAAGCAGTCTCAAACTGGATTATTTCTGCAGTGTGTTTTGGACCATAGAGATTGAGTGCCCCTTATCCAGAATTTGGAAATAGTCCAAAATCCAAAATTGTCCACATGGGTTGCTGAGATAGTGACATCTTTGCTTTTTAATGGTTCAGCATACATAAAATTTGTTTCATGTATAAAATTATTTTAAAATATCATGTATAAAATCAACTGGGATCTATGTGCATAAGCTATATGAAACATAAATGAATTTTATATTTAGACTTGGATCCCATCTCAAAGATATCTCCTTATGTGTATGCAAATATTCCAAAATCCAAAAAAATCCAAAATCCAAATCACTTCAGGTCCCAAACATTTTGGATAAAGGAGTCCTGCCCTGTAGTAAATTATAGTCATCCCTTTAAGGCTTGCTTCTTGGCTTTATGGCAAATCTTACACAACTCTCTTCAGAGTTTGCTTACTTTGCTTTTTATGGGATATTCTCTTTGACCATACTCTTGAGCCAGTCCTGGCCCAGAAATTGGCATTTTTCTACTGGGAGTGTGTGCATAAAAGTCATCTCAACATTTCCCCCCACCCCACTTTTCCTCCTCCCCTCATCTGACTCTGTTAAAGTGACTTTGGTAAATACACTTGGGTTTTACTTTCTAGTGTGCTGTTTGTTTCCTTTTAGCAAACAAAAGCATTAATGACTTAGGGCCTTTGCAGACAGCCAGAAATAGTGCAAATTGAGTCCACTTTAACTACCCTGGCTCAGTGCTAGGGAATCATGGGAATTGTATTTTTTTCTGGGACATTGAGCCTTCTCTGTCAGAGAGCTCTGGTGCCACAATAAACTACAGTTCCCATGATTCCCTAGCACTGAGTCAAGGTAGTTAAAAGTGGACTCAATTTGCACTATTTCTGGCAGTCTGCAAAGGCCCTTAGTCAGAAGGAGCTTGATGTACTGCAGTTTCTTTCACTCCCCTACTCTCTCTCTGACGTCTCCATATAATTTGTACTCTCCACAAACTTTATACCCAAGCATAGTTTTAGAAACAGACTTCTTTTAAGTTTCACAGAAATTATTTGCTATCTTTAGTGTTAATGGGGGTAGTGATTTTCTCTTTTCCTTGAATCCCCAAATAAATGATTTATAGACATTTCACAGAATCATTGAGAGACAGTGTGGTATATAGGTTTGAGTGTGGGACTGTGATTCTGGAGACCAGGGTTTGATTCCCAGTTTGGCCATGTAAACCCAGTGGGTGACCTTCGGCAAGTCACACTCTCTCAGCATCAGGGGAAGGCAATGACAAACCTCCTCTGAACAAATCTTGCCAAGAAAACCCCGTGATATGTTCGCCTTAGGGTTGCCAGACGTTGGAAACAACTTGAAGGCACACAACAAACAAACAAGCAGAATAATAGAGCTGGAAGGTACTCCAAGGGCAACCTACTCCAGACCCCTGCCAATGCTATATACCAACTAGCAATGATTCCTCCAAGATATATATCTGCTACCTAAGCTCCTTTTTAATACAAAAAACCAGGGGTTGAATCTGGGACCATTAATTCATGTCCCATGCACCCCATTGTCTTTAAGACCCAAGTACTAACTTTTAGTTTCTCTTTTCTGTCCTTTCTCCATCTTGCTAGACAGACCAACCAGACGTATATACAATACACTTCACATCAGTAGGCTCCCTTTGACTTACCTGCCAGTAGTGGAGCATCATCAATCTGAGGATATCTAAGAGCCATTTAAAACTTTCCACAATGTCCGAGAATATCTGACATAGAACACTGTGAGAAGCAGTGGCTGGAAAACCTAGCTTAAGGACCCAAACACATGGCAAGGCCAGTGGGCCTTGGCAGGTGCTCCAAGATATGTGTTTTTGATTTTCAGCCCGATTTTTTTGGAGGGGGAATCCCTAAAATGGCATTTCCCCTTTTCCTCCACCACTGCATACTAGGTTGATATTTTGATTGAACTAAGATTTAACAGCTCATGTAAGTCCTGTGTGTATAGCTGAGTTTATGAAAGCTGAGCTATGCTATGCTGAACATATTTCCAGGAAGCAATGAAACCCCAACAAAAAGGAATACATCTTGTGATTTCTGTTTTGATTCCTATTCTATAAATAAATTAATGAATGGAAACATATGAAATATTGTAGATGAAAGATCACCTTCCTCCTTTTGAGACACTTGCTTGGCATATCCACGCTCCTCTTGTCTGCATCCTGCTTGTTCATACTGTGACTGTCTCTGCCTTCAGGTCTTTTGGGGCAGGCCACCTTCCCAGGTGGCTGTGGAATCCGTGAGAGAAGAGCAAGTTCAATTTTAACCACAAGTGCAGACGGGACCGGGCAATCCCTCAAGGGTGAAAGCAACTTCTTATCTCTGACAGGCAAGAGAAACTTGTCTCTGTGAATGTCCTCTCTTACCACAACAGACCCTTTAGTGCTGCTGCTACTTTTACTGGTGGCAGGAACCCTGGGGCTTTCATTTAGGGGGCTGAGGGGCAATTGTTCCAAGGCACTGCCAACCACATTGTCCTTTGCAGTGTTGCGGTCTGAAAATGATTTAACAGTGGTCTGGTTCAAACTCTTGTGCTTCTTCTTTTCCAAGGGCTCTGGTGCACTAGGTCTGGGCTCTTTCTTCTCACCAGACTTGAGCTTCCCTTTTGTTTTCACCTTGGGCTTGTCTTTGGAAGACTGGTCCTTGGCCCCATATGGGCCAGGGGGCTCACTTTCTACCGTCAAGCCTCTCTTTGGCTCCTCCTGTACCGTAGCTTTGATGGACTTCCGAGGCTGCTTGCTGCCCACAGTCTGGTGGAAGGGCTCCTCTGTGCGCACAGGAGGCTTCTGGTAGCTCCGCTTGGTAGGGAGGTGTATCTCTGGGCCAGGCAGAGGAGCTTTGCTGCCAGTTTTGGAGTGACTGTCTGCTGGCGGGAGACATTCCCTTTTGTTGCTGTTGCAACTCCCAGAACTGAAAGTTCTCTCTTGCCCTTTGCCTTCCTGGAGACTTCCCCTGCTATGGTCATCTTCAAGCACACTCTCATTGGGTCTCAGCCAGTTTTTCAGCTGCCATCTGGTGGATGCTTGTGGATCAGGCTGTGGAAGAGAAAAGAAAATCAATTACAGTATATGGCAAAAGGAAAGTTCATTAAAAAAAATTTGCCATTTCCACTTCTCTAGGGCTCTGGTCTGTATTTTATGCTGAGCAAGCCCTGAAGGACCAATAATGGCAATTCCCACTGAAATCTTCCTGCTTAATCTTAGGCTCAGGCAGAAAGTGTCACCCCTGCAGTTTCCTCTGCTATCCAGAAGTATCTCCCCCAAATGACATTTACTGTGCCCTTCCTTCCTTGCCGCACTGTATGAAGATCTTGTGTGATGCCATCTCTTTTACAGCCTTCAAATTCTGCTTGCTCTGATGTCCTGTTGTAACTCAGTTTGTAGGCAACCGTACAGAAACAATTAAATACTCTTTTTGGATTGTCCCCCATCTTTGCTTCTCTACCCTCCTCCTATAGGCTTGTGTTCAGTTTTAGACAATGTGCTACTTACAGATGGGGCCTGTCTCTTGTGCTCTGCAAAGTACCATATGCTTCAGTGGTACTATACAATATATTTTTAAAAGAATGTTTTAAGCCCCTGCATTCCTGTTAAAACAGCAATTAAGATCTAGGCAGATACTGCTCCACTCAAAATTATTAACTCAGTTCAAAGAGCTGCCTCTTTTGATAAGCCCTGCATGTACAACTATCTGCACTCTTACTGATATGCATAGAACGTCTCCTTCTGAATGTGAAGAACATATCATCTCGCTCTACCTCCAGTCTTAAGGAGCAAATGGTCCAGCAAGAGATCCTATACATTTTTTAATACAGCATAAAGATGCACTAACGTAGTTGGTGCTGGATTCCATAGCTGAGCAAACAACTGTGCAATAGCAGTCGCAGTCTTCAGCTCACCTATTGTTCAACCTCTGATTAGCTCCCCACATCAAAGTCAAAAGTGATTGAGAAGGCTATGCATGTGCTTGCAAAATGGCTGGCTTCACTAAGGACTACACTTATGCAACTACAGAGAAAGTGCAACCACTTGCACAACTGTTTTTATGGTAATGTGGTGCCTGCAACAGGATTATGGCTCCATTGCACTACCACATGATCATGCAGAAGCAGACTAAGGTCTTGATGTGAGGAAAGGATATATGCATTTGATAAAAAGATGACTTTGGGGGAAAACTTCTTGCTCTTCACAACAGAACAGCAAAGAGAAGAAGGGAGCTGAAGACCCTGAACCTCTTTGCTTGTACAGAAAAAGGCAGCTAAATTACATTGGGGCAGGGCAGGGGAGTGCTTCTGACCTGGAGTTTACAGGTATACATAAGTTAACAAAGTAAACGTATTCCTGGGCATTACTTTTTAAACAGAAAATTTAGAACAGGAAGCAGATTTAACGCAGGAAGAATAGGGGAATGTTCCTATACCACAGAACAGAAAATCAGTCCAACATGTTCCAGCAATCTTTCAGGGGTAGGCAAACTGTTCCCTTTAAGGGCCGAAGGAGTTCAGCTCCCAGAATCCCAGACTATTGGCCAAAATAGCTGAGGCTTCTGGGAGCTGAAGTCCCTTGGCCCTTAAAGGGGACAGTTTGCCTACCAAACTAACAATATCCATATGTGACCAGGTAAGATAAACCTTGTGTAAGCAGACAGAAACATTTTGAACCTTCTAAAGACCGCATGCACCCTTCTTCCAAAAATGACATTTTTTTCTTTTAGCAGCCTCCATTTTTCTTATGGTTTCTATTTTGGTGGCCAAACATTCACAGGTTGAGTCTTCCTTATCCAAAATGTGTTTTTTTATTATTATTTTGGAATATTTGCATATGCATAATGAGATATCTTGGAGATGGGACCCAAATCTAAACATGAAACTCATTTATGTTTTGTATACAACTTATACACAAAGCCTGAAGGTAACTTTATACACAGTATTTTTAATAATTTTGTGCATGAAGTAAAGTTTGTGTACATTGAACACCAGAAAACAAAGGTATCTCTATCTCAGCCACCCATGAAAAAAAAAAGTTTTGGTTTTTGGAATATTTTGGACAAGCTTTAAGATCTCCAGGTCAAAACAGCAGGTCGGATTATTTTATGTACTCTCTCTTAAATAACAATAAGCAATCCAGAACAAACATGTCAGGAAGCGGATTATGCTAGAAGACTTGGCCTGACATGACCATGTCTATATGCAGAGATTATACTGCATGGGCAAGATTTCAGACATATGAGCCCCAACCACACGAGTGATTCAGCCCAAAGTTTTAGTACCTCAAAAACCCTGGATTTATGTTATGTGGCTGCAAGCAAGCATGTGCTCTGACGGTTATATTGCATTGCTTATACTTTGAAACATAATCAAGATGGTCTCGGAGTGACTAATTAAAAGCATTCCAAAAAGAGACTTTCACTATTCCATGCTTCCTTTCCTCAACATACCACTAACTAGCACTGTAATGAATGACGTAGAAAACATTTTTGTTCCTGAAGCAATCTCAAATATGCCTGCTCTTGATTATGAAACCCTGTAGCTTTTTTTTTTCCTATTTTGCCTTCTCAAGTAGGTCAGTGGAGTCCTCCAAAACCTAAGAAGCCAAGCCAAATGAAACCACAGGGAGTCCAGCTACGTCCCAGAAAAGAAGAAGAAGAAACAGAAGGGAAGGGCCTTTTCTGTATGCTGAATGCTCCATACACATATTTCTCCTAGAGCACTACATCTTCTCAAAATTAAAAGTTACACTGCCCAATGTGTATGTGTGCTCGTGTACATTCCCTTCATGTCAACTTCCAGCCGCCTGTCAACTTATAGTAATCTCATTAATTTCATAGGGTTTTCTTAGGTAAGTAGTACTCAGAGGTGGTTTTCCCAGTTCCTTCCTCTGAAGTGAAGCCTATAGCACCTGTTACAGCCTATAGTCTTCCATCCAAGTACTAACCAGAGCTGACTCTGCTTAACTTCCAAGGTCAGGTGGGATCTGTTGCCTTTTGGGTATTTCAGCTTTCTTTTACATATCGATAGAGAGGGTGAAAAGTTCTGTATCAATACATCTGAAGAGAATTTAGATGGAGACAAGACCTTGAACCAAACATCTAACACAGGGTGCTGCCATACTGCAGAATTAATGCAGTTTGACACTGCTATAAATGTCACGGCTCTATCCTATGGAATCCTGGAATGTGTAGTTTGTTGTGGCACCAGAGCGCTCTGACACAGAAGGCTAAATATCTCACAAAACTACAAATCCCAGAATTCCATTCCACTGAGCCAGGGCAGTTAAAGTGGGGCCAAACTATATTAATTCTGCAATGTACATGCAACCACAGATTCCAATTTTATCAACATTGAAATTTCTATCTTTGGCTTGTGTCCAAAGATTGATGGCCATTACTGGCCACTAAACAAAGGATACCTCAGAATTTCCCACAGTTTACAGTGCATCATGTGCACAAAAGACTAGGTTTATTTTTTTAAAAGTCTCTAATGACACTGAGAAAAATGGGATATTCTATACAGTGTGCTCTAACCAACTCACTGCATAAAATGGCAATTGATATAAAGAATACAGAGTAGGCTTATCCAACTCAGGAATATTCTGAGCATCCTCCCTGAATGCAAAACCATTAAAAAAATCCAAATATAAAACAAAGAATATATGCTTCCTCATTACAGGCATATCTCAGTTAACAAAGCATTTGACAAAGAAGCTCTTTTTAAATGCCTGACAGCACCCTCTTTTCCTCCTTATCCTCTGTCTGTCTTTTTTTTAGCAGCATTAGCACTGGGAAGATGGTGAAGAAAAGTTAGAGAAATATAGACTTTTCATGCTATGATGCAGCAATATGTCTGCAACAGGTAATGCAATAACTTTTGAGCTGGAAAAGAGTAAAATTCTGCACAACATGCAAGATAAACAGCAGCTGCCTCCAGAATTCCTTGCTGAGCATGTTTGAACAGTAAAACAGAGAAAAAAGCATGGAACAGCTAAGTCTCCCTCACCAGCTACCCCCAATGAGTTTTTAAAATGTGAGGATCTATAGGTTTGGTCACCAAAACAGAAATCGTAACAACAGTGAAGACTGGTGAATGAAAAAGTCATACCTGGTATATTTTGAAATAAAGCTTCAGGTGGTCTCTAGAAAGTTCAGATGTTTTTGTTTACTTATGCAAGGCTTACCTTATCTGGTTTCATATGCGCATACTCTTAGGGATGTTCTTTTTTGTGAGGAGGGGAAAGTTTGCTGATACATGTTGGAACTGCTCTTCTATTTTGTGGCGTATGAACCCTATTCTTTCCATGTCATTTTGGCTTTCAGTACCAAATTTTCTGTTAAAGAAATCATGTCCAGCACCACTTCTACTTCCTTTACTGAGGTGTACCTGTACACGGCGATACAGAAAATCCTACAGGGAGTATTTTCAACAAAGAAACAAAACCTTTTCACTACCCTCCAGCATTTTGCACAGTATACGAAAAGGTATTCAATAACTAACCATCACCAGGGCATTGCCTCCAGAAATTGTATTACCTTTATTAAAATAAATGTGAACATATGGCATTATTTTGATTTTCAGGTCTATGTGTTATCCACAAAATAACTGCAGCCTTGTCTGCAAATTCCCCAAAA
This sequence comes from Phrynosoma platyrhinos, assembly GCA_020142125.1. Taxonomy (NCBI): domain Eukaryota; kingdom Metazoa; phylum Chordata; class Lepidosauria; order Squamata; family Phrynosomatidae; genus Phrynosoma; species Phrynosoma platyrhinos. Next base: position 15,998,033 of record CM034708.1, on the reverse strand, counting down.
TGAGGCCTGATGGAACTGGCTAGGAGCAGTTTTCATAGGGTGGCTGTAACCACATGTGCCAAGCCTTTTATATGCACAGCAATGACAGTGTCAAAAGTAAAATGACAGATCTCAAAAGGCACAGCACAGGACATTAGAGTAGGTCAAAGGACCTGATAACAAAGAAGAACAGAGTGACAGCATCCCCTTGGAAGAATGGCTATCTAACTCACTGAAAAAGCCAAAGAAGAGATCTCTATTGGCAATGCATTTTGAACCATTCACATACTTAGAATACAGACGTTGTACCTCAGGTGTGGAGGCTCTCGTTGGAGGATCATTTGCTTCACTGTCACTAGAGCTGCTCTCACTCTCAGAGTCAGAGGAACTGTCCGAATCGCTCGTGCTCCCTGACTCTGGGCTGCTGGAATGTGCCAATGCCACACTCTCAGGCTGCGATGGTGGGGCACTGCAAGTCAATACCATGAGATAAAATTAGAAACAGGCAAGGATCATCTTACTGCACTCCCCCACTCCACCTGACACAGCACTGCTAAGAAAAACTATTCAGACAGCATCATTTAAAATGGCCTGCCATTGTTCACTGCAAAACTACTCAATGCCTTTCTCCCGAAAATAATAATCCCAAAGTGTATGGGGGGGGGGAAGCGGGGAAGAGAAATGGTGGAAGCATACTCAAAAACAGATAAGAAGCCCTTCCTAAAAGATCTGCATGTCAGCAAACCAAGAATACGTGTACATTTTTGCATACTCGGACTTTTGAACTTTCTCCCTCTCCGGACATATTGCAGCAGGACAATACAAGCAAAATTACAAGTGGAAGTTCTCTATCTTTGCCACACTAGATTTTCCTTCAAGAAAATAAATCATATGAGCCTTCCTAAGCTTAACCAAGTCCCACTTCTGGTCTAGTTACTGCATCCATAACAAAATTTATGGAATTATTTCTCTTGTTGCAGGTATGTGAGGAACAGTGCAATTGGTCATCTATGCAAAAGTTTCCATAGATTAGTGTGATTTAGAGCCATCTGTTCTGTCCAAAAGCAAGTCTGTTAGATGCTGTTTAAAACAGAACACAATAGCAATTATATTCCATATAAGGATTTCTGGTAAGCAGCAGTACAGTATGTATTTCTCCTTGTTATTATAGAACTTAGAAGTTAAACATTTGCTTTCATTGCACTTTGCAGGAGTTTTTTTAATTGCAGTTTTCCTTGACTGAGCTCAGCTAAGCACACAGAGGATTACATTCTTAATCTTTTCCCTCTCTCCTTCCCTGTTCTCCTAGTTGTCCCTCCCTGTGTTTATACTTAGTGTTTGAAAATTCACAACTGAGCAGGTTAAATTAAGTGGTATTTCTCCAACCTTTAATTCACTGTATTTACTTTAAATATGACTAGAACTTCTTTACTTTTATTAAAGTAAATGAGATCAGTCAGTGGATTGCTATAAAGGGGGCGGGGGACTGAGACTTACTGTTTAAGTTCAATACAACAAAATCTGGGGTTCAACACAACAAAATGTTCAACACAACAAAATCTGAGCATGAATACTGTGGGTGTCTCTGTTCAATATTTTGCCATCTACACTGGTAGTCAGTTCTTGGCTCCATCCAAAAAATTTTTTTTTTAAAAAAAAAATCTTCAAGCCCATGTGGCTTGAAGCAAAGTTATCTAAAAGAACTTCTCCTTCTAACCTGATTCCTCAGATCAACATCTGAGCTTCTTTCTTATGGAGGAGTTAAAGCACATGGCCGAAAGAGAGAAAAAGCCTTTTCAGTGCAGGCACCCAGTGTGTGGAATGTCCTCCCAGAGAGGCTCATCTAGCACCAGTGTAATGATCTGTTCAGTGCCAGATACCTATTTATTCTTTTTGGTGTTTTAAAAACTGCTTTTATTGATCAG
>CM034708.1:15964108-15979319 GCA_020142125.1 Phrynosoma platyrhinos | reverse complement strand
CAAACCATGTGCAGAAGGAATCCAGGCTTCCTATGCTGTCTGAATAAATGTTCTCTACATAGATATTCCTTCCAGATAGACATCGAGGTACAGTGGTTTAAATGTTGGACTTGTGGAGCCCCGGGTTGAAATCCCCACTTAGCCATAGAAATCCACTGGGATTTAGGCCCTGGGCAAAACAACTTGAAGCCATACAACCTTATGGAGGCTGCGTTAGTTTTTTCTGTTTTAAATGATTTTATACTGTTTTTAATCTCTTATTTTAATAGTATGTTTTTAATTGTTTACATTTTTATTGTTTTTGGCTGGTTCTTTTATTTGTAAGCTACCTTGGTTCCCAATTCTGTGAGAAAGGCACCGCATAAATGAAATAAATAAATAAATAAACAAAAATAATGCAGGTACATCATTATTTGTGAAGGTTCTACATGTGTCTAGTTTTCTAAGTGTTCACAAAGTCACAAATGTCAGTGGCTTTCAGATATAATTAAATTCCAAATGGTCTAATTTATCCAGCAAGCAGGGTTTTAGTTCCTACAAAGGCATTCTATGCAGTCTACGTACTTTTAATTTTCAGAAGTGTATCAACAGAGTTATGTAGATGCAATAATATGGCATGCAATAATATGGAACCTATCAAGAACAGAGTGCTGAAAAAATATTGTAAAATTGTAAATAGAAGTCAAGAACATTTAATTCACAGCCCAAAAAGCGCTATAGATACAGAGCCAGTTTAGATCATTATGTTATGGCTTACAAAGCCAAGATACCTAGGCATGCCACCCCTTCCCTACTCTCTTCTCAATGCATTGCAATTAACTCTCCAGCTAGTTTCTCAGTAACCAAAAAGATTTCATGAAGAACTCTAGTGAGGACTGGGGCATTTCAGAATATTAAGAGAAGAAATAACCATTTCAGGTTTAATCGGCTTTCACTAGTTTCTAGAATCATTACCTCTATATCAATGATGATTCCTAGTAACAGATGGGGTAACTGTTTTGTTTCTTAGAAACACTCAAGCACACAGATAAATTATGATGATTTGCTGACTAGAGAAACTGCAGGCTCCTCTTACAGCAGCCAGGCAAGATGAAACCTGCATCTTTGCTTAACAGCAGACCCAAAACCTTGCCAAAGATTTTAATCTTCAAGAAGAAAATGTGTTACTAACTTTTAAAAAAAAACACACACCCTTTTTTGCAACTGTAAATTGAAACAAAAAAAAATCACCCTGCACTCTATGGAGAAAGAACATTTTGGCAGTGTTTGGTAAAAAGAGTAGCAAACTGAGCTCAGGGTTCAGACCAATGTCCAGTCACTGTTATGAGATTTGTGTGATTTCTGTGACTTGTAAATTCAGCATGTGCATCTAACTTTGCCAGGGCAGGATCATCATTGGTTCTGTTAAGTTTCAGAAGCATATGGGAGGCAGTGATACCATCTGGAAAAAGGTACAATGCCCCACTGGCAACATGCAGCTGGATTTCTTGAGTTGTGCCCAATTTCACTGCATCTGTGGGGGCAAGCTAGCAAAGCACCTATATCCCAGAAACATCTGGATAATTCTCCTCAACAGGAACCTACACCTTGAAAGATTCTACTATGATGTCCCATAAACCCAGAATAACTATGTAAGAGCAGATTTTAAAGTATAGTCACAATCACACTCAAAATCAGAGTCCTAAGTCCAGAATGTCTGAAGACCCTCAGAAGCAGATACCAACCATGGCCTACACTTTGTTTCCTTACAAATACAGAAATACAAATATATTTCGTTCTTTTGGTGTAAGCCTAAGAATGCAGAAAAGAAGATCTAACCTAAAATTCCAATTCTATTTACCCATTCCATAGCTATCTAAACTCTCCTCTGACTGGCATTAGCTCTTCAGGATGTGAGGCAGATCTCTTCACCTGTCACTGTATCATGCTTATAATTAAAGGAAAATTCTAACCATGGCTCTGGTTTCTTCAATGACAGACCTTCAAATATACAGAAAAAATAGTGTGTCTACTTACGATGTCCCTTGCTGAGAGGCAGACGGTGTCTTAGAAGGTGCATCATATTGCTCTGTAAAAAAAATGCAAATAAATATTTTAGACTGTGTAAATATTGAAGGAATACGGTGGTTCCACTTCAACATTATTTGGATACAGATGAATTGACTGAATCATACAAGAATGAGATAAATTCCTAAATTCTTATTAGTACCGAATAGTGTAGAGCCACTGAATTAACAGTTGAAAGTTGAATCAACATAGTTTAGTGGGTCTAGTCTTCTTGGGACTAACAAGAGGATTCATGTGCATTGTGTTACCTCTCAAATTGGGGAATGGGGGATAGCTACTAACAATTAAGGCTGAAGAACAGTGCAATGTAAATGCACAGAGTATGGGACAGGGATGGATGATATCTGGATTCTCTCCCCATTCACCTACCAAACTTAGGGCCCTAATTTTCTCTCTCAGACTGACTTATCCTAACTGTTGTGAGGATAAAAATAAAGAAGAGAAGCATAGTGTATGTTACCCTGAGCTTCCTGGAAGAAAGGTGAGGATATGAAAGTCACAAAATAAACAACACTGTAACAAAACAAAAAATGACCTTGACAGACTGAAAAACTGGGCCAAAACTAACAAAATGTAAGGCAACAGACAGCTGCAATTAGGCCAGAAGATATCCAATTTTCTTCTGTCTTATTTTCTATACATTTAGTTAATAAATTCACCAGAGACCAGAAGATACCTGGAGATTGGTGGATATTCAGTTACTATCTGGATATCATGCAGCTGTGGGGTAGCTAATGTGATTTCAGGCTGTGTTGGAAAAACCACACGGATTTTTTTTTACAGGAAGCAATAGCTCCACTTTATTCTCACTAATCAGCTCTAATCGGGAGTACTTTGACTTCTCTGCATTTCAAGAAGAATGTGGACAAACAGGAATGGAAAATAAATAAGTTCTGTGAGGAAAGCCTGAAGGAACTGGTCATTTTTAGCTTGCAGAAGGGAAGACTCAAGAAGGAAATGAAAGTGTACTGCAAATACTTGAAGAACTGTCACACAGAAGAAGGCAAAAACATGTTATATAGTTTGAAGGGAGTCCTACATCTCACGGGCTTGACACTCAGAAGGACAGATTCTAGATGACTATTAGGAATAGCCTCCAGAGAATAAATGTAGCTCAATAATAGGAGACAATGACCTAGATTCTAAGTCCCAGAGTAGGTGTGAAAATTGTGCAGGCTTCCAAAACATAAAATCAGAGTTGGAAGGAACCACAAGGACCATGTAGTCCCAACCCCTGCCACGCAGGAATACACAACTAAAACAACCCTGAAAGATGCCTACCAACCTCTGTTTAAAGACCTCCAAAGACTGAGATTCCACCACCCTCCAAGGCCATCAATTCCAATGATGGACAGCTCTGACAGTAAAAATGTTCCTCTTAATATTTAAGTGGAATCTCTTTTTGTGAAATTTGGAGCCATTATTTCATTCTCTAGTCTCTAGAGCAGCAGAAAACAAGCTCACTCCATTTTCTACATGGCATTCCTTCAGTTACTTAAAGATAGCTATCAGGTCACCTCTCCAAGCTAAACATACCAGCTCCCTAATTTGTTCATCATAAGGCTTGGTTTCCAGATGTTTGATTCACCACTGACTATGCTGGCTAAGGTTGCTAGGAGATAATGTTTTAAAAAATCTGGTGGACTGCACAATTCCTATCCCTACATTAGAGATGGGTGGCTCTGCCTTACTAGAGGTCTTGAAGCATAGGCAGGGGCAGCTGTTTGTTGAGCAAACTAGTTTTTATTTCCCACATTAAGCTGGAATTGGACTTAACAGTATGCAAGACCCCCTTTCCAAGTCAATGAATAAACTCATTTGATGCACTTGCAAATTTCTAGTCTACAAGTTAATGGATAAATAATTTCAGATATGGCTACAGAATATCTCTCATGTATATGCTGGACTAAAACCAAGGCACTGCTATTACACTACCAACTTTCATTTCAGTGGAACTAGAATGGGAATTTCTGGGTAGTCTCTGCCTAAATGAATGTACAACAGCAAGATACAACAAATGACATCTGAATAGTTAGATATCTTTCTTCTTACTTACTCTGGCTCTGTATTACTGATCCACCATGCTGGGTTTCCTACAAATTAAAAAAAAATTGGAAGATTTATGTGTTGTGCATTACCAAAAAGGACTGAAACTCCACCAAGAATTCAACATATGCACTATTAGTCCATATTTTGGCCTCAGAAGTCCCATCTGCAGTACAGGTGTAATAATGATGGCATGCCTTAGATGGCTATTACAAGCATGTTTTAATTATTTATACTATATTGTCAAATTACATAAGAATAAATGGAAAGGTTCCTGCCCAAAGGAGTTTACAATCTAAAAATGCATGCAGAAGAAACACTAGAAGAAGGGAAATGAAATGAAAGCAGGAGTATACAGAGAAATAATACTTATTGTTTCAACCACATACAGTTCTGCTTTATTTCATTTTTAAAATGTATACACCCATTTTCAGTCAAGCTTCTACAGAAAATATTGTTATTATCATTATTTGTTTCCCATATTTTTCTGAGATTGAGACTCAAAGTGGCTTACAATTATTTAAAAGTGAATTCTACTTTCATAGTAAAAAGCAAAGCATGCTCTTTTCATGCCTTCTCCCTTCCTTTCAAATAAACGGCATGCTTTGTACTGCAGCATAACCTATATACAAATTGTCATACTCATAATTTTATGGATTTCCCCCTTTTCATTTATACCTTTTCCCACTGTGAAAATGTAGCAAATATTTTTTTAAAAAAACAGGCATTTTAATTGGTTAGTTCTAAGCAAAAAAGATTTTTTTTAAAAAAAAATTACCTTTGCAGGAAAAGGAAACTTTGAAGGCTCAGCTGTGCTAGGTGTATGGATGGCTGTCAAAGGAGGTGGCCATGAATGGGTCATTTCCTAGGATGGTGAAAATAGAAGATCAGCTCCTGATCCTTGTTTCCAGATTCCTTGTTTCCTGTCCCAGCTACCAATGCAGGGTCCAAGGAACCCAAACAATTGAGAAAATTGTGACCTCTTTTTGCTCCCTGGTGTCTGAAAGAATTCTTGAAAGTATCTCTGGAATACTAAACACAGAGACTGTGGTTCTCTGGCATTTGGTTTGAAGAGCAGGGATACGCTATCCCTATCGGATGCTTTTGTGCTACCACCATACTTCTCCTGTTTTTGCTGTTTTCAGTAAAGCAAATATCTTATTTATTAATATTTATTTTAAATTCTAGCAATGCAGAGTTTTAGCAGCGAGAGCAAAAAACAAAACAGAATATCAGGGTTGCCATTACAATATTATTTTTCACCTCCCTGATTTTTGGGGGCCATCTCCCATGTCATTTTCCCTAGCTGCCCTTCAAAAATAACCACACATTTTAAAATTACCGGGTAAATACAGGGGGCCCTTGGTATCCGCTAGGGTTTGCTTCCAAGACCTCGTGTGGATAATAAAATCAGTGGACGCTCAAGTCCCATTAAATACAATGGCATAGCAAAATGGTGTCTGCTATATAAAATGGCAAAATCAAGGTTTGCTATCTGGAATTTACATATTTTAAAAATATTTTCAAGCCATGCATGCTTGAATCAGTGGATAAAAAATCAGTTGACACAGAGGGTTGAATGTAATTACATGTATCTTAACCTTTTTGTCAGAGCAGAAGTCTCAATGCAAGCACATGTGTATTGAAACTACATTTAAAAATACACCAGATGGTAATATCAATATAGATAATCTTGGAATAATAATATGTCCAACAAAGGCTGTATCTGAACTGCAGCAATAATCCAGTTTGACATGCACTTTAACTGCCATGGCTTAATGATATGGAGTCCTAGGAATTGTGGTTTGTTTTAGCACCAGAGCTCTCTGACAGAAGGCTAAATGTTTCACAAAACTACAGTTCCCAGGATTCCATAGCATTAAACCATGGCAGTTAAAATGGTGTCAGACTGGATTATTTCTGCAGTATGGATGCAAACAAGCTCCTCTTACTCTTCCATTGTTAGCGTTAACAGAACACCATCAACAATCACTAGAAGTAGTCATTTTTTCACATGGTCCATGTGGGTTTTTAAGTTCTCTACCACAAGATTTGGTGGTGGCCACTAGATCAGATTCAAAAAGAACATTCAAAGAGAGGTTGATCAACAGCTGTTAAGCATAATGACTAACCAGAACTTGCAGTATACCTCTGAGTGTCAGACAGTGAGAAGCAAATAGCAAAGTCTGATTATATCCATCCAGTTCTGGTTGTGAATGCTATGAGACAGAATGTTTGGAAGCACAAGGAAATGGACCTTTGCCACATCCAACAAGGCAATGCTTTCTGTTCTTATGACCAAAATATTCCTAGGGTACATCCACTCTCTATTTGCAGAAAATAGTATATCAGCACTGCTGAGAATTCTGGCTAATCAGTAATGAGCAAGCATGCTGCTGCTTGTTTTCTAATTATTCTTGCTTGACATCTCCTATAAGCAGAAGCAGCTAAAGTAACCAGGAACATACCAGCATTATATTCAGACCTGGGCTCCTGGCTTGTGTCTACTATGACAAACCAGGATTTGTAACTGGTTTATCAGAAGAGTGACCAACCAAGCTAACACTATGTTGTCTATTGCTGGTACATTTGTGGATACGTTTGTACCCCTGAACCCACTGGGGACTGAATTTTCTCTTCTGCCACTGATTTTGATAATGTTTAGCTGCTCCCATATGTAGGAAAGGTTAAAAGGGAGCAATCAGATTACTGCAATGCCTCCTTGATACCAATAAGCTAGGAATACTGCTTATCTTAGTTAGCAAGTCTTCTAAAAACTGAAACGTTCCAGTTTAATTAGCACATACTTTTTAATAATGTCTTTGCATGGAAAAAGAATTTCAGAATTCACACTCAGCAGCTCACAATGGAAGTCTGAAAAAGGTAATTCCTCAGTGTTTAACTTGCTCAGATCTCTCTCTTAAAGCATATGCTGGCCACCAGAAGTACACTCACCTTTAAAATTTCTTCAACACAATGGACTTCATTGGAGAAAGATTGCTGAAAAACACCAGGAAAAAATTATTTCATGGGCTGGAGAAACTTCGTGAGCAGAAACGTACACTTCAAATATTTACTTAGGCAGCTCTATCTCATGTAATACAACAGAAAATGTCGGATTTGTGAATACTGATATAGCCAGCTCCATTTATTCCTTTCAGAGACTGCCTTCCTTTAACCACAAACCCAAATCACTGGGATACTATCCCAGGTAGATCCATCTCCCCAACAACTAAGGGTACTCTTTGTTCAGCTGGACTTGTGGAAACTAACTTGCACTAATGTGAACCTCAAATATCAAAGCAATACCCAGAACTACAGATGCAGTACCAGGCCTTGTGTCGTAAGATGGCAGCTCTGTAATGACTTTTCACCTCTAGTTGGGAAATGTAAAAAATAATCACCACAAGAGAATTCCCTTCTAAGGAATAAGACTAGTGTGAATGAAACAAAGTGTTTGTTTTATCTTCCAAAGCTTTATGCCACACCCACTTCTTTGTTACAGAAACACGTACAAATTCAACCTTTGTCCAACACACCCACACAAAGCTTAAGTGCCTTGGTTTTCTGCAGGCGGAGTGATTTTAAGCCACAGTAGAGAAGGCAAGCCTCAGCTAGACTTTACCATATTAATCCAACATTTAGCTAGCAATTGCAACACTTAGCAGTAAGTTGCAGCAAGACAGATCCAGAATGGGGAAAGAACTAATAAAATCTTCTTTGTAAAAACGAACAAAATACTAATGATAGAATCAAATGTGACACTAGATATCTTAAATCAAAATCTGGTGTATTATCCTTCCACCTGCAGTAACAACAGGATCACTGCATTCATTTTCCATGCAAGCAAAGTGATGCTGAAAATTCTATAGCAAAGACCAGTACCATATGTTGTTGTTAACTGCCCTCAATGGAGTGAGAAACATCAGATGTCCAAGCTGGATTGAGGAAAGGAAGAGGCACTAGGGATCACATTGCAAACATATGTTGGATAATGGAGTGCACCAAAGGATTTCATAGGAAAATCAGCCTGTGCTTTATAGATTATAGCAAAGCCTTTGATTGCACAGACCATGAAAAACTATGGATTGCTCTAAAAGAGATGGATGTGCCATAACATTTCATTATCCTGATACTCAGGATAAGAAGCTAACTGTTAGGACAGAATTCAGAGAAATGGAATTGTTTCCAATTGGCAAGAGATCAGGCAAGGTTGTATTTTACCACCCTATCTGTTTAACCTGTAGGTTGGGCATATCATACATAAAGCAGGATTAGACTTGGACGAAGAAGGCATGAAAATTAGAGAAAGGAACATCAACAGTTTAAGATCTGTAGATGACACCATACAGTCAGCCCTCCTTGTACACGGATTTTTTATCCACGGATTCAAGCATCCACGGCTTGAAAATATCTTAAAAAGTATAAATTCCATATAAAAAATATGATTATCCATTTTATATAATGGACACCATTTTGCTATACCATTATATTTAATGGGACTCGAGCAACCATGGATTTTGTTATCCATGGAGGGTCCTAGAACCAAACCCCAGCGGATAACAAGGACCTACTGGAACTTGAACATGAAACTTGACTGAAGTCAAGAAAGAAAGTGCAAACGGCATTAAGAACATTAAGAAAACAAAAATAATGACCACATATGATTTACATAACTTTAAAGTAGATGATAAAGACAATGAAATAGTTCAAGATTTTCCATTCCTTAGCTCAGTCATTAATCAGAATGGAGACTAGTAAAAAAAAATCCAAAGATGACTAGGACTTGGAAGGGCAACTATAAGGGAACTAGACAAGATCTTGAAGTGTAAAGATATATAATTTAATACTAAAATTAGCATTGTCCATGCCACCGTATTTTCCATTTCAATGTATGTTTGTGAAAGCTGGACAATGAAGAAAGGTGATAGGAAGAAAATCAGCTCATCTAGAAGAGTTCTATGGATACCGTGGAATAATAAAAAAAACAAATAAATGAGTCCCAGAGCAAATCAAGCCTGAACTCTCCCTAGAAGTCAAGGTGACTGAACTAAGACTGTCATACTTTGGCCATAGCATGATAAGCCACTAAAAAAGACTTGGTAACATAGAAGCCAATAAGAGAAGATGGCATTCTAGATGCATAGACTCAATCAAGGAATCCATGGCCCTGAGTCTGCAAGAAATGAGTAGGGTGGTTAATGATATGATGCCTTGGAGGTCTCTCATTCTTAGGGCCACCATAAGTCAAAGTCATTTTGATGGCAGTTAACAACAATCTTTCCACCAGTGTGTAAACAAGAGGAATTCGACCATACTCCAGTGCTAGTGGGGATGATAATTTCTGTCGTCTCCAGTACCTTCCCTTGGAAACATCACAGCACCCCTAATTTTGCTAGATTTTATGTAATCTTTGTTTTGGTTCCCACTCTTCCCTGTCTACCCCTTCCTTTCAACTTTGCCAATGTCTCCAAGAACTTTGTAAAACAGCTCATGGGGGGAAGGGAGGAGCCTTGCAAAACCAGTGCTGCTACATCACAGTTGCATTTCAACTTTACTCCTGTTTGCAACAATTTTATGTGCTGTAGAAGCTCAAAATGGGTGTTTTCTAAACATGTGTGTGTGTGAGCACACATGGGTGCCTTCAAGTCACCTGTCAGCTTATGAATTTCTCATGAATTTCTTAGGCAAAGAATATTCAGCCATGGTTTTGTCAGTTCCTTCTTCTGAAATACAGCATTTTATCTATAAATTAAGTTGGAGATAATAGAAAATATTTCAATCTACTGTTCGGTCTTCCATACAATAGGACATATGAGTGATGCTTTTTTATTCCAAAAGGGAGTTTAAATAAATGCAAAAACTGAAATATGCATGATAGCAGTTTGCATTAGGAAAACACTCAGATGCCTTCCAATGTTGGTAGCCTTATGATCTACTGAGCTGAGCTGTGTTCAACAACTGTTTGCAAAATTCATTAAGAAAAACAACAACAGGGCAGAAATTCAAAATATACTACCAGATCACAGTGTTTTTATAACACTCCCTCTCAGATCAGCAGAACTTATAAAGAAAGTGGTTGAAAATGCATGGTTGATTGTACCCATTCTCCTCCAGGATTCTTGATCCCAAGTGGTTAAAGAATTTTTTTAAAGGGAGAGGAAAAAAACTTAGCTAGAGAGGAGGAAATGTCAGAAGCAACCTGTCTTGTTAATATCAGATTAGCCAAAGAACTTGCTATCCCTTCCTCCGCCTGTCTTTCTAAACAGAACCTAATTTATTTTGAACAAATAATATTTTCTCTTCTTATGATAAAAAAAAAACCTGTCTGTATTTTTGGGCTGTCCAATTTAAATAAAACTTTTGGAAGGCATACCATACTTAAGTTTTAAAGGTTGACAAGCAGAGTTTGAATCATATGATAAGTGTCTGGACCTTTTGCTGAAAACCCCCTCCCTATCTACTGCTTTTAAATGCATATGTACATTGTTTATGGGTTGCAACAGGGAAGGAGCCTGTGCATTTAATCATGGGTATTCCTACCTTTCCCCTCAGTATACAAGTGTTGGAATGGAAGAACAAACAGTTCTACAACATGGGCAAAGAAACTTGAAATCTACTTTTTAGTATAACATGGTCCTTATCCAAAACTCAGAATGATTTTCCTATTTATCAGCTGATGCTACAAGGTATGCTATTTTGTTTCCTTTGGGGCACAATGACAATAACTATTACAGTACTTCTCTTTCTTTACTTACTCTGGCTCCTCAAATAAGTCTTGCCTAAGACTACCCAGTGAGTTGCCAACTAAGCTGAGACTTGAATCAGGGGCTTCCTGGCTACCCCTGCTTTGTCTTAACTGCTAGGTAATACTAGCTCTCACTAGTCTATGAACATCCCTTAAACAAACAGGGGACCTCCCTCACTACAGAGCAATGCCTATGGCAAATACACTGTGCTGTTTATAACACTCCATAAATCAATAAAACTGCCTGGATTCAGAGCGGCTTAAATTTCACCATTGAGGAGTCCCCGTTTCCTCACTAAGGGATGCAATGCAGAATACTGCTGGTGTAGTTTTTATGAGCCCATCTAAAGGGCTATTCCCAGTTAAAGCCTCCAGTTTTTTTTCTCTCTCTTTTTATTAACTTGTAGAACTAGTTTATAAGGAAAACCGGATCAGGGGATGTGCTTTAATGCAGGTTAGGTAAAAGGAGGAGATAAATGGCACCTTTTACTGGGTGACTTCTCTGAGGCAAGTGCATGAATACAGAATCTTCCACAAGTAAGAGGGATCTTGGACTAGAAAATGTACAATGTACAAAGCTGATAGAGGGCTGTCTAGTAAGCTGAAATGTGTCAGAAACTATTACAAATGATCTCGATTTAAATCAATGCATTACTTGAAAGCTTTCTTCCTTTCTCTTTTTTAAAAAAGGATGAATTTTAATTCTCAGAATGCTCTCTTTCAAAAAATGTTAAATACACTTCCTTGCAAGATAAATGTGGTGTGTGTTCTGATATCACATTGAACCTGCTAAAAAGGGCAGTCTGTGGAATCTGGAGGAACTGAGGGCCACAAAAAATAGCTTGAGGATTACATGCAGGTTCAGGATGCATTTTTCCCACCCATGGTTTAGTGCAACATGGCCAAGCAAGAATGATCCAGTGAGCCATGAGTTTGCATACTCCCTTTCTTCATCAAACATGGCTGAGAGGAGCAGCTGAAGAGTGTTCACCTCGGCTACTGATAACCTAGAGTTTACTGACATGAATGATGTAAAAAGAAACAAAATGATTAGCATCCAAAATTCTGTTCCTTAAGATCAATAGTAAAGTACATGCTTTACATAAGGAAAGTCCCAATTTCAATCCATGGCATCTCCACTTATGATTAAGACCCTCCCTACAATAGCTTTGTCACAGCTTTCAGCATCCTACTTTGCCAGCATTCCTGTCTACACAAATACAGTTTATATTGCAATCAGGAAACAAATGGTTTAGAAACAAGTAGGAGAAGCAGTCATTCTCTCTTTCCAAGGACTTCAATTGGCAAATGAAGGTTTCACTTTTTGGATTAACTGTTATTTTATTATGAACACTATAGATTAAGGTACTCTAGCCCAGAGCCATTAGTCCGTTTTTTCTCAGATTGGAGTCCATGGTGTTTATAATTTATTGTAGCTCTAATTATTTTTACTGGAAACAAACAAACCTTAAAATCACACAAAGTAACACCTAAATAAAGATGGTTAGGAAAATGGTGGTAGTGGTGATGCTACATTTACAAAACAGTTTTTATATCTGAAATCCTTTACTTAGTTAGTTTTCTTGTTTTCTTGCTTCCCTTACCCTGTGAGAAAAGTTACTGGTGCTCTCATTTACAGGCTAGAAATAAAGTCCAAAAAGATTAAGGCCACCCAGACAGTTCACAGCTGAGCTGTCATCTCCCAGGGCCAACTCTGAGGTTCTCTTCCAGTGGACCACACACACAACCAAAATACCCTCTAGCCTGCAATGCACTTCCTATGTGGGTCTTGGTGATGTGCAACATATCCACAACTACTATGGGTGGGCTTGTAGCATCTCACCATGAGGATGCTGGAGCATATAATTTTGTCCATTCCGTGGTGTAGGAAGCAAGGAAATGATGGCATGTGGAGGCATTCATTAAATGACTAGGGAGGTGAAGGTACACAATAGACTAAAGGAGAATCAATTCTCCTTTCCAAAAGCAAGTTGTATATGTACACAGACTGGAGAAAAGGTGAAAGCCTGAACTGAGTTTAGTGTCACCATGCTCACTCCAGGAGAATGGGGACAGTACCATTTGGTTTGGGAAGAATAAAGGGAGCAGTTTCTCCAGAAAGATGTAGACGGAGAAGAAAGGATGAAATGGGGTGGGGAAAGCTGATGATGAGAATATGAACAACACTGTCAAGGAGCAGTCATAGCTCCTTCCAGACATGAAGGGAGGTGGAAGATGAGAGGAAGGAGAGGGATAAAGAGTCTACACACACACACACACACACACACACACACTAAACATATATAAAGAGAGGGAAAACAAGGAAGAGTAGGAGAGAAGGCAAAGTAGAAACAAGGATGGGCATTAAAGAGTTATTTTCCTAGCAGCTCTTACAACAATGTACTCTTGGAGTGGAGGTGGCCACTAGATTGGAGACCATGGGGTACAACCACTAGGAGGAGAAAGCATACAATCTTTTGATTGGTTTAGATACCTGTCTTTCAGAACAAATGGGATGGACAACCAACTATAGGATGCCTATGCCTCTCAGATCCAAACTTGGGCATCTTTGGTGAAAACAAATTGGGTCACAGGCAATGGGAAAGATTTCTGATCTGTCCATGGGAGTCATGGGGAATCAGAACAGCTAACTCTAGTGTGATAAACAAACAGTCTGGACGGACTGAGGCAGCCTGTCTTCTTTAATGCATATGTGAAGGCAGTGAAAGGAACTCAGTTTCCATGGCAAAGAGGTCAGTTTGCTCAAACTGTGTTCCCACTCCATATCCTATGGATGGAGGTATTAATGTTGGCTGTTACCTGTGTGGACCCTTTGATGAAGAGTAGATTATAAATCTAAATGTGTTACTATTACTGTTTTTGCTTATTTAAGAGTTGCACCTTTTCTGAGTGATCTGAGCTGCTATCATTGCAAACTGCAATACAAGGGGAAGAGTCAAGGTGACTGTAAAGGCAACTGTGTTTGGTTTCTATCAATTCCATTTTCAAGTAGGGATTAAGATTTGTTTTTCTTTTTTCAAGGAGAAGTTGGATGACTTGCCACGTGGAGGTTTCTGTAGCTGTTGCTGAGCCTGCTTAAATACTACAAATGCAAGGGAAATTAGGCTCTAAGCTGCTAATGGTGTCCTCATTTCACTCTTGAACATCCAGCTAACTTTAGGGCAGGCCTCACAAGACTAGAGCTGATAGTAATACAATATATGATAGAGGTAATCAAAGCTAAAAGCCACAAATTTGAAGGCAATTTCCAAGTGGGTAGCCATGCTGTCCATGCTGAAACAAAACCTATACTATGATAAGTTGTTATTACTGTTATGTGCCTCCAAGTCATTTTTTACTTATGGCAACCATAAGGGGAACCTATCATAGGGTTTTCTTGGCAGGTTTCTTCAAATAGGGGTTGCTGCTGCCATCCTCTGAGGCTGAGAGTGTGTGACTTACTTAAGATCACCCGTGGGTTTCTACGGCCTGTTATCCAGAGTCATAGTCCAATGCTCAAAAGTGTACAGGCTCTTTAAAAAATCAAGGCATCACTTGAACCATGAATCATACCGCTTGGTGGTCAAAAACTGGGGTCTGCTCTGCTGCATGTGAAAAGGCCCCCGACAATGATTCTGAACATGTATCCCAAGCACCTTTTAAAATAAATTGGCCATCTTAGTAATAGCTGATTGAGTCAATAAACAGTCTATGTCAGGAGTAGGCAACCTTTCCCCTTTAAGGGCCGAGGGACTTCAGCTCGGAGAACCCTCAGCCATGTTGGCCAAAAGTCCCATGTTGGCCAATAGCTCCTGGGATTATGGGAGTTGAAGTCCCTCGGCCCTTAAAGGGGAAAGGTTGCCTACCCCTGGTCTATGTCCTCAGATGCACAGAGTAAAGTGTCCAGGAATAGACCTTTATAAGCAGGCTATATGAATAGCAACAGAACAGCATAACTAGGTGTTATGGTGATGGGATAATAGGTTCAGTTATAAGGATGATAGTGAGGGGAGGGGCAAAGTAAGGTGGAAGGACGTTGCCTAAAGCCAAAGTGAGTAGATAACCATATGAATGTTGGTGGGCATTGTTGGAATATAATGTGACTCTGGCAGGGAACCAAAGAGAAGATGTGATGAACTGACCAATAGAGCTCTAATGAGGCATGGGGAGTTACCAAGCATGTGAAGTATGCCAGGAAACCATCATCTCTGTTCAACCCACTGTTGATGAACTAGATACAGTGATGGCAAACCTTTTAGGCACCGAGTGCCCAAATGGCCTTCTGGCACGGGATGTTACCCTGTGACAGAGGTGGGACCTCCGAGGAGAAAGGGGCTTCTGGGGCAGGAC
>CM034708.1:15945781-15958213 GCA_020142125.1 Phrynosoma platyrhinos | reverse complement strand
TAGAGGAGTAATATAATTGATTATGAGATAGACTTTCAGGGCCACAGCCTACCTTATTAGATGAAATACTGCCTCACTAGATCTGGCCATGGATTCATGTCCTGGATGGGAGGGGTATCTTAAACCACAGCTTCCTATTTGGACATCATGAAAAACTTTGGTTTAAAAAACTAGGATGCCTTCATTAGGCTCAAAAAGGATAGGGCAAAAAGAGAATGCATAAGCACATCCATGGCTTGTTAATATGATTTAGTTCAAAGATATAGCTGTGTTAGTCTATAGAATCAGTATGTAGAAAAATCTTGTAGCACCCTTGAGACTAACTGAAAGAAAGAAACTGGCAGCATGAGCTTTTGTAGACTTAAGTCTACTTCCTCAGACACATTTGGTGGAGTGGAAAGCCAGGGAGATTAATTAATTAATTTTAACTAATTAGTGAATTAGTTCAAGTCCCACTTTTTGGGGATCCAGGGCTGACAGGATAAATTAAAACAAAGTACAGCTTTAAAAAAAGCAACATCAATTAGTCTTTAAAAATTAATTAACTGACTATCCTGTTGAACCAGTTATCAAAAGACAGAAATAAACCAGGCAGGACCTTTGGGAAAACAAACTGAAAAAGAGTCACATAATGTGCTGACTACATGAATCTAACAGCATTACTTTCCCCCTTTCTCCTCTGCATGCTTTTTTTTTTAAAAAAAAAGTCATTGTGTGATGAAGATAAGTGTGCATTGCGAAAGCATGCAAATATAAGTCTGTACCTTTTTGACTGGCCTAACAAAGGTAATAAAGGTATAATTATAATATGAGCTTTGGTAATGTTTACAATTACATTGCAAAGTTAGAACACCAAGTTAGAACTGTAAAGTAACTTGCTTATGACTTAATTATTAAACTAATTAGTTTAAATAGTTGTTGGTTATTTAAAAGGAACTGAGTGCAAATAATTAGCATTTCGCCCAGTTCCTTCCAAAGTTTATCATAGCTGCTTAAAGTTAAACTGTTTCTCAGATATGAGGTGCCTGTAGTTGGGATATTAAGCGTTGAGGGGATTTAGAAAGCTTTTGCCTTCTTGCAGCTGCCTTTGACTTTCAAAAAGTTCTGAAACACAGTTTTGGTTTTGAGAAAGTTGCAACTTGATGTGTGTGTCATCTCTAATCCTGTAATAATAGGCAAGGGATGGACTCCTTTTTGTTGTTCTTATAATGCTATACCTTCACCCAAACAAAATTCACACATTAGAAAATGTTACAAGTTAACACATTATGTTAGTTTTACATAAATACATAATTCACATATTCTGTTCTATGCTCTACGTCTACGGCCTATATTCAACAGACAAATTGACTAATTTAAAAGCCTCGGTAAGTTGCTTTGTTTCCTTTTCCAGTTATCAATTAAGAGCAGCATTATACTGACAAACACTACAGAACAAGTTAATTATAATGTGAAACACTTAATCAAAATTTCCCAGACATTTAATAAAGAAAAACCTTCAAATTGAATCAACCTGATTCCAGTTTGTCTAAACCTACAAATTATCCATTTGCAAGAAGCCAGCTGGAGACTCCATTTTTTAAAAAAAAGAATCATTTTTTTCTGTTTTACTGTTAACAGCCATCAGCCAATAAACATTTTCAAAACCATATGCTACGGAATACGTATGAAACAATACATTGCACTCTAATTCTGCTGCTTGCCTAATCCAGTCACCACAAATGCAGACGGTTCTCTTGCAATGGCATAACAAAAACTCCATGACATCAGTATATGTGAATCACAGTTTCCTTGACGTTCCTTGGCTTTTGACCTCTAGCCTTGATTTTCCTTGGCCAATTTCCATTTCCCTAACTTTCCTGAAAGTTAAAATCCTGAGGAAAAGATTTCTTAAAGGAAATGGTTATCGCACCACTTAACATGCAAAATATTAACTATACAGATAACACTGTGACCCATCCCACTAGTAAAGCAACATTATTATCATTTGTGCCCACGGTGGAGCAAAGTAGCTGTTTTCAACATCTGTAGTCTCAAGTGGCTCTTGCAAATATCTGAAGATAATTACCTTTAACTACGAATGATCCCAGACATTCTCTTTTTGTTGCAGATGCCGCTTCCCATATGCAAAACATTTTACTGCACTACAATGGTCTAATAACATGGAGGCTCTAAATAACTCATGACATACGCTAAAAACATTTTTCTGAACATGAGATTTTCAGTGCACAAAATCCAAAGAAATTTGCAGCTAATCCTAGGTGCTTGAAAAAGCTCTTAATGTGTATTATCCAGGTAGCAGACATCCATGGATTGCTGGATAAACAGAACATAACAGAGTGATGGTCTGCTGTATGGAAGTGGGATTAAAAAAAAAAAAACAAAGTTCTCTAAGGTCCAAAACACATGGCAGAAATAATCCAGTTTGAGACTGCTTTCATTGCCCTGGCTCAGTGCTAGGGAATTCTGGAAACTAGTTTTGTGAGACATTTAGCCTTCTCTATTAGAGAGCTCTGATGCTGCAATAAATCCCAATTCCCAGGATCCCACAAGCACTGAGCCAGGGCAGTGAGGGCAGTCTCAAAATGGATTTTTTCTGCAGTGTGTTTTGGAGCAAAATCTTAAATCTTTTACTGCCAAAAATGTTTAAAAACATGTCAAGAAATAAAACTGTGAATAGATCTTTATAAACATTATTACCTCTTTCAATTGACATCCCAATAGCAGCCATGCCAAAAGTTGAGAATCTTTGCATAATCTCAAACTCCTGGATTTGACAAAGCAGTTCTTCACATCATACTTGCTAATAATCCCTGTCATATGACATTTGCGATGGCCGGGAAGATGGCACACCTAAAACAGTGGCCTAACCAGGAGGGACTCTGGCAGAGTGGGAGGAAGGATAGAATGGACTAAAGAAAGGGTATGAATGAAGGCTTTTACAAATGAAAGGTGCAAGCAGCTGGGAGAAGAAGAAGAAAAATAAGGTAAAGCAGAGAAAGCACAGGAGGAGGTGGGAGTGCAAGGAACTAGGCCCAGACAGAGGTATGTGGAGACTATGGTCTAGCCCAACACAAACATGTAACTGTTGCTGGTTACTAAAAGCCTAACTCCCAGAAAAGTAATCTCTTGTTTACCCATGAAGCTCTACCTGCAAAGGAAATAAGGAAGTGGGTCATCCAAGGAGTAAGGATAAATCAGAGTCTTAGCTTTAGGCAAAAGACTATTCAATACTGCTATCATACCCACTATTATAACAACCAATAAAGCATAGATGCTTCCTAGGACACACTCAGTTTCTTTGTGTAGTTTAGATGGAGCTATTCAAGGTGATGGTGCATGGACCATTGCTAATACCCAAGCCATCATCAGCTTCTGGTCCCTGGACAATTCCCAAGAAAGAAAGTAACAACTGTAGCCAATGGGCACAAAGATGGCATACTGGCATACTGTGTGTGTGTGATGGGGTGGAATTGCCAAACCCCACATCAGATAACTGAAGAAATGCCAGTTTAGAACATTGTTATGGGCAGTTGTTTTTGCTGAGATCCTGGAAGGGTCACTTGTGAAGGTTAAAACCTATTCTGAGCAATTTAAAGAAAGACAGCAAAAATATGTATTGTTGCGGTCGGATTGCAAAATAGGCAAAAATTACTAGGACCAACACAGCAACCATTCTGGCTGATTATTAACAGCAGATGAGATGAAACAGTTTCCAAAAGCAGAGAAAATAAAGTGTGCTGGCAACAACTGACAATCTATGCTGCTACAGACCATTTGTTCCTGGTGAAAACTGGTATTTATGGGGCAGATTTTACTAGATGTTCTCTCATTCCAACCCTGATTTAAAAAGTTCTATATAACTCCTTCTTTAGAGTAGTCTGTCTCTCTGCTGTTTAGATGCCAGCCTAAGATATTTCTTTAAATAGGGCTTTGGAGGCCTAGAAGAAAATTTAAATCTATATCATTAATGTGCTTCCCAAGTGGCCAGCCACACAGGCTTCTGTTAGATATTTACTTTTTTTTTTAAAAAAAAACCCTCAGTATTTATATGCATGTCTTGCAAATCACAGACAATGATGAAACAAATAGAATTATTTAAGAGGTTTGCTTATGGTTTATTTTTTATATGAAATGGCATATCTTCACATGGCATTCTACTTTATTATAATGTTAATGTTTATTGTCAGCCACATGTTAAGTCTATTAACAGGATATAAATAAAGTAACAAAACAGAAGTACATAGTTCAATATAGAGGAAATCAGTTTTGATCATATATTTTTATCATCATGCAGTTTTGATAATAATGCATCCTTACATGTTTGCTAGTGATCACAGAATGCTTACTTAATACTGCCATATTAATACTGATGTTTTAATATTTAGGTGCTATGAGTGTACTACTAAAACCATTATTGATACTGACACTCCTTTGGAAGCAAATACATTACCAATGAACAAAAATATCCCATTGGTGCTATTTGTAGTGATAGCATTGAGTGATTAAACATGGAACCCTTGGAGCTTACTGTTTAAGATTACATCAACAATTATATCAAAAATATTTCATGAGTTGGACAAGCAAATAGATATGTAAAACTTCCCAAAATTTTGAAACCATGCCAAAGGAGAAATTTCAAGGGAAGGGCACAGAAATTTGGGGAGAAATTACAAACTATGCAAACATTGTACTGCTATTACACATGTAAAGTAATTTTATGAATATAAAGTTTATTATGTATAATTGGGATTATTATAAAATCATAGCAGTATATTAAATTTAAAAGTATGAGCTGGAATTCACTTGGGGACGTGTGTCTTCATATGTGGACTTAACATCTGTGGGAAGCAGAATTGAACAGTTTTGCCTCATTTTTGTATTCAGTAAGGTATTGCTAGTGACTGTTGTGTATCAGGACCTGATACCCAAGAAGACCAGTAGACATTGGGACCCAGTGCACATCGAGACCCAATGTGCAACAGGGCAATCTTTCTAGTGTTCCTTTATGCACTGCCACAATTTACTAAAAAGTTAGCACCTCTGCTATGTAGCTAAGTATGCACAAAGTTGAGTAGTGCAGACCACAATAGAGAATTCTAGCCATTGTTTATTCTGTGAGTGGACAAAGTGTGGCCTCCCCCTGCCTTTTCTTCTCCTCCCATTTGCCTGGATTTCACATATCTGAAAAGCTGGATAGTTATATAACTGCCTTGCTGAATCAGACCAAAGTCCATTTAGCCAAGCGCTGTTTTCAGAGGTTACTAGCTACATGTTTCTAGAAACAGACAAACAGGGTACTTAAAAAAAACTATGCCTTTCCATTTTGCCTATAATTTGCCTATGCATTTCATAGGAACATGTATGAAATGACATCAACACACAAGCACTGACGTGAGTAAACAGAAAAGCTGTTATTCTCTGATTTAAGAACCAAAATTTAGGGGGAGGGGGTTTTAAGGATATTGTTATCTGCCCTCGGGTCGACTTCAACTTATGGTGACCCTGTGGATGAGACATCTCCAAAAAAACCTATCTTCCACTTCTCTGCTTATTTCCTGCAATCCTATGCCCGTATCCCCTCTGATTGAGTCAATGCACCTGGCATGTGGTCTTCTTCTCCTTCTTCTACCATCTACCTTTCCTAGGATTATTGTCTTTTCCAGTGATTTCCATTGTCTTTTCTTATTATATAACCAAAGTACATCAATCTTAATTTTCTCATCTTGGATTCTAATAAGATCTTTGGCTTGATCCATTCCAAGACCCATCTGCTTGTCTTTTTGGCTATACATGGTATCCTAAGCACCTTTATTTATTTGTTTGTTCTCCATCACCACATCTCAAGTGAGTTGATTTTTCTTCTGTCTCCTTCCTTTATTGTCCAGGTCTAGCATCCATACATGGTGATGGGGAATAATCTAACTTTTATTAGATTATGGATTAGGTGTAGAAAAAGGTCATCGATCATATGAATTTGATTCATTAATATAAGTCAACCTGAGCTTTGACTGAAAAGACATAGAGCTGGTGAATCTATTTCAAAGAATATAAAAGCAGGCTGTTATGTATGAAG
The DNA here is from genome assembly GCA_020142125.1 of Phrynosoma platyrhinos. Taxonomy (NCBI): domain Eukaryota; kingdom Metazoa; phylum Chordata; class Lepidosauria; order Squamata; family Phrynosomatidae; genus Phrynosoma; species Phrynosoma platyrhinos. The sequence continues at coordinate 15,952,137 of CM034708.1, read as the reverse complement.
ATTCACTGGCAACTGGGGGAGTATGGAGGTATCTATGCTCTGAGGAAATGATTTGAGCAAAATAGAGTCAGCAAAAGATCTCTGGGATTTCTGCTACCATAGCATAGAGCCATTATGACAATAAACCATCATGCATTCATTATCAATATTCCTTTCTTCTCTGTTAACAGGAAACTACTTTTGCCAATATTTAACAATCCTCTTCCAGGCAAAGGTAACTTACTGTTTTGTAGTGCCGGAGGAAATCCAGATATAAATGGGCAAAAAACAGAAAACCCCCGGCATTCTTGTGGAAGGCAAATCTCCCCACCCCATAAGCCTCCCAGACTGAATGTATACACAGTGGGGCCTGCACTAGCACTCAGGCAAGGTGCGTTATGAAAGCCTAAGTCAGCCAGGTGTAATTTTTCCATGGAATCATAAGGTGTGTCTTCTACAAACTGAAAGGTAACACAGAAAGCTATAAACACAGGTTTATAGCTTTCTGCCCACAATTGCAAGTGTTTGCTTTTTTAAAAAATCTAAGGAGAAGCAAGAGGCTTATACCTGGATTTGTTTTGCTTTCCTACATGCTAAATCTGCAACATCTTCATTTGTATAATTATGCACACATAAACATGAGATGAAAATAGACAGACATAACTGACACAGTTCTAGACACAGTTCAAAGTGCTAGTTATGGCCTATAAAGTTCGATGTGGCTTAAGTCCAGTCTAGCTGAAAGACTATCTGCTGAAATGAGCCTGTCCAGGATTTAAGATCCTGGGGGAGAGCATTCTCTCGTCTTATCATCATCACAAGTATAGCTGGGGAAGTCATGGAAGAAAACCTTCTCAATGGCTGCCCCCAAGCTATGCAGTTGCCTCCCATGGAAGATGAGGTTGGCCTTCCCTATGCAATCTTTTTGACAGCAGGCAAAGACCTTGTTATTTTACCCAGGCCTTTGACTGTTAAGCGCCCACTGCAGAAGGTCTTTTAATAAGGCTATGTCTTATTTTTATAATTATTATTTTGCTCTAACTATTTTTTAAACTGTTTTAAATTAATTAATGTTTTTAATATGGTTGCTTAATTAATTGCTTTTAAGTTTTTCTATTATAAGTTATTTTAATTTATATTGTGAGGTACCTATTATCCGTTTGATTTTAATTTATATTGTGAGGTACTTAGGGTCCCATACTGAGAGAAAGGAAAGAGATAAAACAAACAAGCAAATAAAGATCTACCCACTTTTTCATACTTCGCCATGATGCAGGTGGAGACAATACTAAAGACGTCTGTGCAGATTAGTGGGTGGAGATCTGCATGTGGTAGCACAGTGATATGAGAAAAACTAAGCCACCAGCTCCTTTCTCAGTAATTCCCAGAGTTCTTCCATAGGGCAAACTAACAGTCTGCATTCAGCAAGATCACATAGGCTTGACAAGTCCTGTTTTATCACCCCCATAAAAAGAACTGGGATCACTGGGGTTCAGTTTCAAACCTGTCCCTGTCAAGTGATAAAGTGATTTCCCTCAGTGCATGGACATGACTAAAGTACATTAATAAGGAAGTCTTAATGCTGTAGAATGACAGTCATCCAACATTTAGGTGACTAGAGACGGGTTCTTTGGCTTCTGTAATTCAATGATACTGGCTTTCTGAGCAACAGTACATACTTTAGGCTGTGCCTAGAATGCTGCTCATACAACTTTGGTGGAATTCTGAGCAGGCTTCCTGTCCAATTTTTCCACGCTGTATACCAACCACAGCCTGAGGATGAAAATGACTACAATAGTAGTAACAATCATGAAAAAACATTTAAGACTCACAGAGTTGGAAGGAACTCCAATGGCCATACAGTTACTACCAGTGGAACAATCCATTTACTAAACTGGGCTGGAATCCTGTTACCTCATTATAACAAAATAAAGATCTGTTATGGGATTGGTTGCACTTTTACAAAGTCATGCATGCAGGGAACAGCAAATAAAGGTTACTAGCTCCAAGCAAAGCAAAGCAAAGCAGCTTCATTTATATACTGCTTCATACCGCGCTATGAGGTGTCTAAGCGGTTTACAACTGTAAGCTCATTGCCCCCCAACAGCTGGGTATTCATTTTAGCGACCTCGGAAGGATGCAGGCCTGAGTCTAGCCTGAGCCCTGGCTAGTACTGAACTCGCAACCTTGTGGTCTATGAGTGAGTAGCTGCAGTACGGGCATTTAACCACTGCACCACCAGGGCTCCAGCAGTCTACTTCTGACATGCCAAGCTGCCAGGTGAGTCCTCAAAGTCAGGATGTTCTGGGGAAGGGTGACTTGGAAAATCATCTGTGCCACAGTGGAGAGATTTTCTAAGCCAAGTTTCCCAGAACACTTCAGCTTCTAGTAGGCACACAAGCCAGAAACTACAGAAATAGACTTTTCAGAACTGATGTCATTCCTGATGACAATGACTCTGACCTCCCTTCACAGCCACCATGTCACAGCCCTTCTGGTGTAGTTACACTGGCATAGTGCCCCAACAAGATTCCAGCTGTGGTTTTTATCATGCTAAAAACACAAAAGCTGTGCTATATCAGCTTTATCTAGTCTGGTACCATGTTCCGATGTGGTTAACAGGATGCTTAGGAAATCAGCAAGCCAAATATGAATGCAACAGCAGCATCCTCATTCACATTCCTCAACCACAGGTATTCAGTGGCATACCACCTCTCAACAGGTTTCAATGGGATGCTGTCTCTCATTCAGGAAAACAGATATAGATAGAAAGATATAGGAAAAGAGATTCAACATTAGAAAGAATTTCCTGACAGTAAGAGCTACTCGACAGTGGAATTATGCTGTCTTGGAGTGTGATGGATCCTCCCTCTTTAGAGGTTTTGAAACAAAGGCTGGATGGCGATCTGTTGCGGGTGCTTTGATTGTATGTTCTTGAATGGGAGGGGGTTGGACTGGATGTTCCTTGTGTCTCTTCCAACTCTATGATTCTATGATATAGAGATATAGATATAATAGTCCCCTACCTATTAAGTTTTAAATTCCAGTTTATTTGTAATATAAAAATGTGAGCTTCAATCCTATCCTTAGTCCTAACTAGAGTGGAGCCACTGAATCAGCATCAGTACATTGTGGTATTTTATCGTTGTAAGCCAATAAAATAATAGGATATGTTAGTATTATGTCCTATTGACTCAGTGGCTTTACTCTAGTCAGGGCTAACAATAGGACTGAAGGTTACACTTTTATACTACCAATAATCCAGAATTTAAAACTTCATAGTTGTGGGAATACCACAAAATTAGCACAAGACAGAATGAGAAAACAAATTTCTGGGTGTCCAGAAATTCCTAAAAGCTACAAGAATACTGGAAAGTAAACATCCACTTTTATGTTCCAGGGAACACTAAAAAACTCATCACACAATGATGGAAAAATAGCCTGTGAGCTAGTGATTGATCTACCTGTTAACAAAGCAGACCTATGCCAACCTACTCTACTCTGGCTATCACTGGTTTTGGTGCAGCCTTAGACTAGTCACAGCTGGACGCTAAGGAAAATCTGAAAGAATCCGAAATAAATTAAAACACATAATGTACTATGAACAGATCATGGTCCTTGGAATGACATATAGCATGCACAGATCAGCTGAGCATTTTTGAGCCAACTGATGAAACAGATAATACTTGTCACTTATAGTATGTGATTAAGTGAGAAATAATCCACATGACCTTTGGATGTGGAGTAGCCTCCATAAGTGAAACTTCTTGGAGTGATGACTGGCCTTTTTAATGCTTGGTGTTCTTCTAAAAAGAGTCGTAATAATATTCTCTGCCTCCAAGTAAGCAGTGTTTAGGCTCCACTCATGGAAACAGAGATCTCTTTTACCAGCACCTTGCACACTTGTGCATTTACTCAATGCACAGCACATTCAACAGCCTATCAACAAAATAAAATCATCTGATGTCAGCATCGCACACAAGAATTCCTAGTAGACCCAGATGAAAAGAAATTAGGACTGAAATTCTATTAGAAACTAAGGGAAATCTGCATTCTGACAGCAATGGTACAAATCTGTGCAATAAGATAAAAAAAAATCCTTTTAAGCTTTCTCAACTTTAAGTACATGCTTTCAAACCTGTCAGTTATTCACAAAGTAGGTCTGAAAAAATGTGGAGGGGTGGAGCTCAATCAAATGGATAGACAAAAGGTCTCCTAGAGCACAAAATCAAATAAACTTGCATGCATTTTATTTAACTACCAGTGGAAGACAAAAGTCCTTAGAGATAGGAAGCTAGTGAATAATTGATAAAGCAACCATTTATTTATCTGGTAAAAGACAGTCCTATAAGTGGGGGAAATGAAAACAAACTAAGCACAGTCATGTAACTCCCAGGGCACAAGTAATTTTGTTGTATGAAGATTGAATATTCTCAGTGTATCACCAAAAGAAAAAAGGAAAAACATATAATGGGTAGTAGTTCAGGTATATACAAACATATTAACTATAGCTCATCAGCCAAGTAGCCAGGCAATTTCAGAATCTTGTTTTGTCTAATAAAGCTGTTTTTAAACTTTGTAGCTTTCCATAGGCCCAGTGAAATAATTATCTTTTAGTAACATTGTGGGAAATTAAAATATTGCTAACTGGTAGGGACTGGAACACTGGTGTTAGTTGCTGTTTCTATTGATTAGTAAGCCCATTAGTGAGAAGCTTTGTGGATCTAGGAAGGGGCCAGCCACCAAATATCAACTTGTTAAGGCCTTTCTCATATCTTTCCCTATGGTTTTCAACAATGTATCCCTGAATATTTTTATGGATTTTTCGAAACATATATGGACACATCATTTATCTTTCTCTCTACAAATTCCAAAAGTGCAACACAGATATAGGTCTACGGCTAAACATGGTAAGGAAAGATCAAGATGCAGCCAATAAAAAGAAAATTATCCACCATTATTCATCTTCTCAGTGATCCCAGGTGAGAATATATGAATGTGAGGAAGGCCACATTGATCAGACCTATCTTGCCTAGGACCATATTTACAACATTGGCCAACCAGATGCCTATGGGAAGCTGCAAGCAGGAGATAAACTAAGGCCAAGAAATTGTGGTAAATCTGGGAGCCTCCACAGGCCATGCAGACTGCAAAGGATGGGAGGTGGGGAACACACCAGAAGTGGGAAGAACTCCACCTTTCATTGTGAGTAACTTTTAACATTTTAAAATGTTAAAACACAGAGATCTCTTTTACCAACACCTTGTACACTAGTGCATTTACTCAGTGCACAGCACGTTCAACAGCATATCAATAAAATAAAATAATCTGATGTCAGCATCGTACACAAGAATTCCTGGTAGACCCAGATGAAAAGGACTGAAATGTTAAAATGTTAAACAGTGCATGCAACCTGTTTCAAAGGGGAAACCCTGCAGCTTCCATGAGAGGCAGTTCACTCTTCTTCTGCCACAAAAAGAACAGTCTATGAAGTTTAAAAGAATTGTGAGTCTTAAAAAAAACAGCCATGTGACTCCAAGGCTGCTCTTTGCCCATTCTGATTTAAGTACAAAAGCACCCGCCTAATTGCATTTATGGGGTTCTCTTCTAGACAATTCCACAACTGCCACCAAATGTGGGGTTTTCACCATTTAACCCACAGACATGAAGAATTCTAGGTTGCTCACGAAGAATAAAGGCTTTTTTCTGATCCCCACCTCTGCCACAATGTAAGGACCTCCTCCTGACCCGTTTGTGTGACACCAGCTGTGGAGATCATCTAAACGCCCCCAAGGTTACCATGATAATTTATGCAACCAACCCCAATGAAGACCACTCTCCTATATTCGATGCTGCCACACAGAAACCTTATCTGAATCCAACCTTTCACGTAGATAGCATTCTCAGAGGCCAAAAGTGTACAGAAACAAAAACAATTCTTTATTTACAAAAGATGAACACAGCAAGGTAGAATAATTGTTTATTACATTTAAAACACCACATATGCTCTTTTGAGCACCAGATTGCTGCACACCATGGCCCCAATCTGGCATTTTTCTGGGCCCAAAAGAATGAGCAACATGCCGCTTCTTTTTGGCCCGGAAAAAGCGTGTCCTTGCCACCATGGCGACACTTTTCCACGCACCTTTTGGCGTTCAACATGTGAATGCCATGCCAAAGGAGCACCGTAATGCTGCCCACTGTGCAGTCAGGAGGGCAGTATGCTGCCAGCTTGGGGGCAGTGTTGGGCCATGTGTTGTCCAAACGCCACACCCCCACACTGGCATTTAGTGTTGGTCTGTACAGTCCCGCAAATCCTTAAAAACCTCTCACTTATTTCTAAACTAACTCAGTTGACTACTGACAGTAAAAAAAAA
>CM034708.1:15926042-15945681 GCA_020142125.1 Phrynosoma platyrhinos | reverse complement strand
TCGATTACCATTTTGCCATAACCTTGAAAAATAAATGTAAAATGGCCATTGGAGTTTTCTATGTGACCAGATGGCCCTGATGAAACACAAAACTGCAAGGGGTGACTAACACATTGGAAAAGAGGAACAGAATTAAGATAAACCTTGATAAACTAGAAATTTGGGCAGGAAAAAATAAATTCAATACAAACAAATTAAATTCTATACTTAGGCCACAAAAATTAAATGTCCACTTATAGGATGGGGGATACATGGCTCAGCTGTATTACATGGGAAAAGGATCTTGTTGCAATTATTGTTGATCATAAATTGAACATAAGCCAGCAGTGTAATGCAGCAGCAAAAGAAGGTGAATGCTATTTTAGCCTGCCTTAGTAGAAGCATGGTTTTCAAGTCAAAGGAAATAATACTCCCACTATATTCTGCACTGGTTAGGGCTCATCTGGATACTATGTTGAGTCCTGGGCACTGCATTTTAAGGAGGATATAGACAGGTTGGAGCAGATTCAGAGAAGGGCAACAAGGATAAGAGGTATGAAAAACAAAACATATGAGGAAAGGTTGAGGGAACTGAGCTTGTTCAGCTTGTTGAAGAGAAGACTGAGGGGTGATATGGTTGCACTCTTTAAATACTTCAAGGGCTGTCACAGAGTGAAGGAGCCTGGTTTGTTCTCTGCTGCCCAAGAGTGCAGGACCAGGTCTAGTGGTTTTAAGTTACAGGAGGATAGATTTTGAGTGAACATTAGAAAGAATCTCTTGACAATAAGAGTGGTTCAGCAATGGAACCAATTATCTAGAGAGGTAGTGGACTCTCCTCTGGACCTCTTCAGAATAGAGGCCGTACAGCTACCTGCTAGGCATGCTTTAGCTGCAGATCCTGCACTGAGCAGGGGTTTGGATTCAGTGGTCTATGAGGCCCTGTCTAGCTCAATGTTTCTATGAAAGCTTGGAAAGCCAATTCCTTATAGGCCATCTTCATGCCTGAGGAGAAAGCTTGCTACCATCTTCTAATCCAGAGGATGAGTCACTAGCAGAACCTCCCATCTTCATGCCTCAAAGGTCTTTCCTCAGGTGAGGACCATTTTATAGTACAGTCAGCTCCTGGGCTTGGGAACTAACCAACTACAGATCTCCCCATTCTTCTTAAGTTGGCTTTAGTTCCTTGGTGAGGCAACATCCTCCAACAGCTTTCCTAGTAGGAGTGAACTTCAACCAACAGGTTCATTGGGAGCTATCCAAGGGCCTGCTTCCCACTATCCTCTGAATAAGGGGATTTCTGGCACTACTTTTTTGGATGTGACATGGCTTTACCTACTTAACCAGAATTCAGCTGCCTGACCTGACTATGCATATTGTGATTTGAATTCCTGTGCAAGCCTCAAGTATCACACAATGGAACCAACCACTATAGTCCCCCCCTCAACCCACTTCTATTAAATGCTTTGCAAATTCTCAGTAATGGAATAATATTACAGTCCACTCCAAAATCTCTCTCTAAAACAATAACAACTTGGAAGCTAAAACTAGCTCTCTCTCTTGCCAGATATTCTGAGATGGCCACATTCTTTCAAAAGAGAGTCACACTGAAATTAGTTCAGGAACCACAACTATTTCATATGAAGAAATCGTATGAAATTAATGTACATTACATACCTATTATACACCCTTTTTTTGTGTGTGTGTATTTAAAAAATCATCTTATCCCTTATGCTGTGATTTTCCTACTCTCAAACAGTTATGTTTAGGAGCTAAAAATCTTGATGCAGAGTTAAACCTATCATTAAGATTTCTGCTCAAGAAATGAAAACTTCCAGAGTTTTATTTTGTGTCAACTCTATTTGGTATTTTTTAAATACACAGCTCATCTGCCTAGCAGATATAGTTCTGCCACAACAGTTGGAAGCATATTTTTACCCCCTGAAGTTTTTAGAAAACTGATGCCAGTGGTATTTGGCAAAAGGAATACGCTTCAATCTGTCAATTATCTATCAAAGTCTTTGGAAGGGAAAATCGGAAGGAGGGGCATGGCTCTAGCTCAGCCTCTGAAGCCATCCTTGTTTACAAGCCACAGAAGATGGGACTTCTACCTGTTTGCTTAAGCAAGATAGCCCTCTAAAGACGATGGCCTTCCATTGGCTATTTATAGACAGCAGCACAGAAATAAAGACATCCGACTGCAGACCTCTCAAGTAACCTGCCTGACTTTTCCCCTGCCCCACCCTTGAATTTCTCCCTTTTAGAAAATCCCCTGAGCAGCCACAGCCAAATTGTATTGGTGCATGGACAGGGGCAACTTACCTCCGTGAACATGTCTTACTGCCTTCCTACATGGCAAGAGAGGTTTCCTGTTTTCATACATTCCCTTGTCAGCTGTAATCAGTGTCAATAAGGTTAGCGTCTTTTGTGCTGGCGGCTGGAGTGGTAGCCCTGACAGGAAAGAACTTTTTAATCTCTTCCCCCACACTGAGCCATGCGAAGCCAGCCAGCGCTCCCAGGCATAACTCCCTTGGCTCCTCTCCTAAAAAAACGCTCCCTCAAGTACATGGTTGCTAAGCAATCTTTTGCAGAAGTGTGTGCCCCCACACATAACACTCCCCACTGCTCCTTGTACGTCTGGAATTGGCAACATCTGTCCCCTTGGCAGGTTCGACTTCTGCAAAGGACCGTGTGGAGATCTGTTCAAAAACAGAGGAAAACATGCAACGGTGAAGACGTTTCATCTGCACTCTTCTAATAGATGGCTTTGCTAATGCGTACTTCCAGTTTAAAGCAAGAGGGAAAAGAAGGATTAGCTGCACCAGAGGAAGAGCAAGGAGGAGAAATGCAAGCCCTGTAGTCCAGTGGGAATCACCTACAAAAGCAGATACAGCAAAGCAGTGCGGGTTCTTTTTCTGCTTATTTATGTATTTCTAACCCGAACACTTTGGTAGGGTTTCAGAAGATTAATTTTCCCACCCTTCCTCACTTTTTATATTACTATTCCATAAAAATAATGTACTGTTTCTTAGAGGACCAAGTGTGATAAATCCATTAATAAGAGTTTTCATTTGCAATGTCAAAATATTTTTTTTAAAACTGGCAGTTTCCACTGAGACTGATGTCTTATTTTAAAAAAAGAGATGATTGTGTTTTTGTATAAACAAACAGATGTGTGTGTATGCTTGTGCATGAAAACAGCAAGTTTTCATTGCTGTTTTTATTTACAGGTAAAGTGTCAGGCTCTCTATAGTTTTTTGTGGGTTTTTTGGGCTGTGTGGCCATGTTCTAAAAGAGTTTCTTTCTGACGTTTCGCCAGCATCTGGGGCTGGCATCTTTCTCTGAAGATGCCAGCCACAGATGCTGGCAAAACGTCAGCAACTCTTCTAGAACATGGCCACACAGCCCAAAAGACCCACAAAAAACTATGGATGCTGGACATGAAAGCCTATGACTTCATGTGTCAGGCTCTCCTTTCACATTAGGAATTTGGAGTCAATGGTTCAACACAGAATGCAAAAATAATAGTTCAAGACCACTTTAACTGCCCTGGCTCAGCACTAGGGGATCCTGGAAACTGTAGTTTTGTGAAACATTTAGCCCTCTCTGTCAGAGTGCTCTGGTGCCACAACAAGTAACAGTTCCCAGGATTCCCTAGCACTGAGCCAAAGCAGTTAAAGCAGTCTCAAACTGGATTATTTCAGCAGTGTATTTTGGACCAATGTTACAGAGAAGGGATTACTTTTATATAAATTCTCATTTTACCTCAAAGTATAAAGCACAAACTAACCGGCAAAGGGAAGTTATTTGGTTGATTATTATTTTATAGTCGTAAAATCATAGTTGGAAGGAGCCATGGTGCAACCCCTTGCTCCATGCTGGATCTCCAATTAGAGAATCTCCAGCAGGTAGCTGTCCAACCTCTTTCTGAAGAGATCCAGAGGAGAATTTTGGAATATTTGCATATGCATAATGAGATATCCTGGAGATGGGATCCAAGTCTAAACATGAAATGTATGTTTCATATACACCTTATACACATAGCCTGGAGGTAATTTTATACAATAATTTAATTAATTTTGTGTATGAGACAAAGCTTGTGTATGTTGAACCATTGTACCTGTGGCATCATGGTACTCAATTTTTTTATTTTGGATTTTTGGATTAGGGATGATCAACCTGTACTAAATGCTTGTAAAAAGAGACCCCAGATAACATTTAAAATGCTTGTTCAAAATTTTCCCCACCAGGTATTCAAGAGCTAGAGTCATATATTATATACCAAGTTTACAAAAAAGAGTGTTGGGGTACCTTATCAACGAACACAGTTTAGTCTTTAAATTGCTACAAAAACGTACAAACTTGTGGCTGGTCTGTACAAGCAGCCCTTGTTCTCTGTGAACCACCTCTGGTTCAGGGCAGGGGGAATACTGGAAACCGGCATTAAATCATCCCAATGTATAGCCCTATAGGTAAAACCAACTTTTCTTATACTTCCCTGTTATCATCATGGGTAGTTGATATTAGCCTAATCAAATTTAGGGCCGATGCAGACCGGTACAAAGGGGGTGTAATTGGGGTGGAGGAGCCGCACGCCAATCACCCTGACTCCACCCTGTCCTGATGCCATGCACCCATCTGCATGGCGCATGGCGTCAGGATGCCCTCTTGGCGCAGTATGCATACACACTGTGCCAAAAGGATGCCAAAAAGCCATGGCGGCTGAAAGGGCAGCCTTTTGCTGCCCCCCAAAAGAGCAGCATTTTGCCGCTCTTTTTGGAGCAGGAAAAAGGAGGATTGGGGCCGCAGCGTCTGGTTGCCGAGAGCCACCCCAAATGGGCGGTCTGTATCAGCCCTTAGTTAAAGGATACTTGCAAAAAAAAAAAAAAAAAAAAAAAAAAAGGCAAAGTGTCAAAGTTTCCACAGTTTCAAAACCTAGATCAGCTACAAAGAACTGGGGAAGGTATTAAAAAGTATATACTTTTAAAAGGGATAATTTCACTTCTCTGCAAATAATTACATTAAAAACAAAAGGGAGACCTGCATCCAAATACTGCAGTATAGTGTGTTCAGCCACTCAGTTAGGCATGAGCCGTTCCAGAAGAAGTCATTCTAACACCTCAATTTTACTATTGACTCGCAGCATACTATGGCCACTGAAAATCTTTGCTTTCCTAGGGTAGGAAGTGGTATTGAATTCCCCCCGCCAAAAAAAAAGTTTTTGGAACTTCAGTAAAACTTTGCTTTTCAATTGTCCCATTTTTGATGCAATCCTGTTAGGCCTCAACAGCTGAGGTATCTATAATTTAATATACCCTGCCTCTCTTGCAAGGTGCTTAAGCTGGTGTATACAGTCCCAGTCCTCTCCTTTTATCCTCATAACAGCCATATGAAATAGGTTAAGCTGAAAGGTAGTGACTGGCTGAAGATCATCAAGTGAGCATCATGGCTCTCTGGGCATCAGAATTTAGAATCTTCTAGGTCATAGCCTGGCAGTCTAAATCTAATTAACAGAGTACACTTGTCCCTCCACATCTGCAATTTTGACTTGTGCAGATTTTATTATTCACAGATTTTATTAATATGTTTTCTCCAGGAATATCTAGATCCTCCTGTGGTCAACTTTAACCCAAAGTTGCATTGAAGGACCTAGAGATTCCTAGAGAGAACACTCCACTAGGCATTTGTAGCTCCTCCAGCGCAATTCTATGGTCAATGTCTGGCAGATGTTGACCACAGAGTTGCACTGGAGGACCTAGAGATTCATAGAGGTCTTCTCTCAGGTAAAAACATAGTGTTTTTGTTATTTGCAGGTTTCCATATTCATAGGGGTCCTGTGCCCCTAACTCCTGTGAATGTGAAGGGACAAATGTATTTCTCTATGCTGATCAGCTTTGCTGTCTCAATAGCAAGATTTGATCAGAGAAGATAGATTTGGGAGGATCTGTTTTCCTGCTGCCTTCTTGCACGGTACACTCTAGGGGTACCAATGCCAGAAAAATACTGCAGTAATGTCTCTGTATTAGGACATTGACTCTGGACAACACATGAGACTGCAGCTGACTAGTGTTATGCAATGTCCTTCTGTAAACCAGATGAGAGGAAACTGATGGAGCAGAATGGAAGAACTGGCAAAATGGGATAGTGCCAGAAGACCCATTACTCAAGCAAAGCACCGGATGCCAAAATAACTTGGCACTTCTACTGGCCAATTTCTCTGGGCTCAATCTGGCCTGACTTGCCCTGGGATCAGTTCCATTGGAGGCACACATATGCTACTAATTGTTAGTTTATACACTGCCTTTTTGACAAAAATCTAATGCATTTACTGTACTCTGCAGGTAAGCTCTCTCTCTCTCTTAACTCTCTTAATTACAGCCTATGGTGTTTCATTCCTGTCCCTGAAAAGGCTGAGCCTATGGCACTGGCTGAATGGGAAGGTAACAAGCTAGGAAAAAAGACTTAAGGTTGAGTGAATGCAATATGGGACTGGGGGGAAGGGTTATGCTGCCTTACAATGGATCTTCTCTGTCTCTTATTCTCTGTGTATGGATTAAGCAGAATTGTACCACTTTTCAAATACTACTCAGGACTTTATTACACAGGCTATAAAAGTGGAATTCTAATAAATTAAAAGTGTCTTTGGCCAATACATATCACACAAAGCCGTGTCCATCCTGCTGCTGCCTTGTATTCCATTTCTTTTCATTGATAGACAAAACCTGTCAATAGGCTCTCAATCTCATTGTTTTCCCATTATTACCTTTGGCAATAGGTCCCTTCCACTGCAGTTTCACTTCTGGGGCAATCACGTGGTGTGAGTGGTGTGATTTTTCTCTTCTTCCCCCCTCCTCCTCACAACAATTGCAGATGCCAACAGCTTCCTGAAGTCTGCTGCTGTGTGCACATTCACAGCAGCTGGCTTCAGGAGGCAGTTGACAGCCATGATCACTTGTCCCATCACCCTCCTCCTGGAAGGCAGCATTTAGCAGTGTGGAAAATAGATCATGTAATCATGGATTGCCAAAGCGCTATCATGGGAGAAAGTGTGATAAGAAATGATGCCAAACTGGTATGCTTCCATCTGAAACTAGTGAGATTGTTGTGGGACTGCAGGCTGGTGTGATAAAGTCCTCAGTCACTGCCCACTAAATATTAGCCTCTATTTGAAATCCTAAGGAGGAACATTTGAAAACTCTCAATTATCCATATTTCAAATGTTTTTCTCCCTCTCCTCCACATACACACTAACCCCTGTACAGCTCACACACAGACCTCAAAAACAAACAAGCAAACAAACCCCTAAACACTAGAAAGAGTATAAGATAAAGGCATACCAGGGCTACTGGATCTTTATCTCATTAAATGTTCTTGTATTTTAAGTTATTGTTCTTTGCTCATTAACATACAGAGTGTTATTCCCCACCAGCCCCAGCTTTCACAATCTCTATTGTTTGCCATATCCTTGCCTCGCTGGAAACATTTGCACGTCACTGCTTCTGACTATTGCTCAAGCTTTTCTTGCTGGTTCTTGCTGCCCTTTCATGCCAGTGCAAATTCTACTAATGCATAGAATGATCCAACAGCTTCCTATTAGGAATTCTAACCTATCTCTACATCAAACTGTGCTCAATAATAATAATAATAATAAAGGCCAAGTTAAAGAACGGGAGTTGTTTTTTTTAAAAAATTACTTTCATGCCTATGCCTGGGGTTGCAAGATGTTTCTAATTTAAAGGAATGACTATTATTCAAAAATACTACTGTGTTACAGGAATAGCTTTCTAAATCTCAGAACACCCACTATTTCTGCTTTGCCACAGAACCAGCCCAGATGTTAAAGTGGCCATAGAGATCAGCTCACTGCATGTAGCTTTTGCTACAATTTCCATGCCTGTACTATTAAACTTGCTGTACCATTTGATAGTGACTGGTATCATCTGATACACTTTCCCATATGACTGGGGCTAGTTTTCCCCAACCTTGCCAGCTCATGCTACTGATATGGATCGCCTGTGGTAGATCCCAATGCTGCAAGCTTCAAGTTGCACTGAAAGAATCAACCCAAAGTAGACGAAGGGGGTGCAGTTGATTTGTGATTAGCAAACCTGATAGCAAACATAACAGAAACTGGAATGTGTGGGCCTCCTGATACTTTTGGACTATCCTTTCCATCATCCCTCATTATTGAAAATACTGGCTAGGGGTGATGACGAAAGCAGTTTAAAAACATTTGGAGGGCCTTATGTTCCCCTACCTTGGGACTGGTCATCTCATTCATATTATGCAACACAGTTTGGAGTGGTAAACACAATTAAGAGTCCTGCATCTGTAAACACAACTAAGAGTCTTGTAGTACCTTAAAAAACAAAATATTGTGTTACATGTACTTTTTATTTTAAAATATGTATATGTTAGTCTTATTCAGTAGGAAGTTCTACAATACAATGAATATTTGAGTATTTTAAACATTCATTAAATATTTAATGATTAAACCCAAACTTTCCTACAAACGTCCCTGGACCAGAAAACTACTGTGTGACAAGATGAACTCTGGGCCACAAAAGCCCATTCTCCACTAAATGTTCAAATGTGAAGTGCCACAAGACTCTTTTTAATACATACTAAAGATCCAGATTTTTTTTTAAAAAAAAATGATGGTCATACTGGGCTGGAGGAGTCCAAAAAGGTACTGGGCTGGAGGAGTCCAAAAAGGTAACTTGTAGTCCAAAAAGGTAACTTTTCCAAGCTCTTCTGAAACCATGAACTTCTGTCCAATACCATCTGAAAGCCCCCAAGTCATTGGACCCCTGATTTATAGATAATGAACCTTGGTAGTTTGTTGCTGTTAACTGCCATCAAAGTTGACAGCCCTATGTAGGAGACCTTCAAGTCACCCTGTCATCAACAGCCCTGCTCAGGTCTTGCAGACTCAGGGCAGTGGCTTCCTTGATTGAGTCCATCCACCTGTATGTGGTCTTCATCTTTTTCTACTCCCTTCTACCTTTTTCTACTGCCTTCTACCTTCCCAAGCATTATTGTCTTTTCTAGTGAGTCATGTCTTCTGATGATATGGCCAAAATATGACAATCAATTTACTCATCTCACCTTCTAGGGAGAGCTCAGGCTTGATTTGCTCTAGGACCCATTAATTTGCCTTTTAGGCAAGTCCATGATAGCCTTAAAACACTTCTCCAGCATCACATCTCAAATCAGTTGATTTGGTTTCTATCAGCTTTCTTCACTGGCCAGCTTTCACAACCATACATAGAAACTAGAAATATGATAGCATGGGCAATCCTAACTAGTATTCAATAATATAACAACTGAACCAAGGTATGAAAAATTTGGTAGTACAAGCATATTAAAATATTTTATAATATATTTTAAAAATACTGCACCCATCATTCTTAACCAGCTTTTTTTTTAAAAAAATCTAAAAACCAGTGGGCACAATGCAGCTTAAACTTGGCACTTTAAAATTTGACAGATTTAAGCACATGTTTAAATACGGCACATTTAAATACATGCTTAAATATTGGGACGGTATAGTGCTTAGCCTTTTATAACTAAATTTGTCTTCCTTTTTCAAAAAGAAAGCTATCACCACAGATGGCCTATGCTACTTCTGCCCTATTTTTGCAAGCTACTCACTCAACAGAGAAACAGACATAAGAAAGCAACACACTTAATTATGAGAATGTTATAGCAACATACTGGTAGCAAACTGCAATAAACACATGATTTATAACATGGGAAACCATGGTTTAAATTTGTCTTTCCCCTCCATGCATTTTACAATTCAAGGTATGCAGTTCATTGTCAATGCCACTTATACTAAAACTTCCAGCCACTGCTTTTGATGTCATTTACAACAACAGGAAATTAATTACAAAATGTGTCTAACAGAAACATTCAAAAAGTTGATAAGCCAAAGCCTTGTAAAAAGCTGTATTTACTGCAAAAACAGCCAAGGGCCAATTCAGGATGTGTGAGAATATGGTAGGAAGGCTTAACAAAAGCCTCATAACACAATATTCTTCTTTTTTATTTCAAACTCTTGCACTATAACAGTTGTCTTGGTCTCCTCAAGACAAGTAGCTTTTCCCCTGCCTATTCTACTTGACATGGACCTCTGTGAAAGCCTTCCCTTCCCTGCACAACTGTACCCTTGCTATGAACACCAATATACAAACACAGAGAATTGAGTCCCACTTCTATCTCCAGTATGTCTCATTTCATGGCCATGGTCAGCCAATTCCTCTATGCCTTGGTCTCCCATTTTAAAAATGGGAATAGTGACCTGTGGCCAGGGGGCCATGGTTATGGACAAACCCAAACAACAGACAAGGGGAACTTTCATCTGGAAGAGCATCTCCCAAAAGCTACAAACCTTAATGAAGAGAAGCAAAGAAAACACCTTTCAGTGTTCAAAAGAGTGTTGTGGTATATACAGCAAAATAGATAAACCCTCCATCCCTACTTCTTTCAATCTCAATTGTCCATTCCTGGCATGTTCGAAAATTCTAGGCTGTGCCTTTCAAACAGCACAACTCAGTGATGGTCATTTCAGTAGTTTAGAATAATTCCAAAAAGAGAGGCAGAGAATGTGTCTAGTTCTAAGTATAAGGGATCTCAAGAATGCAGCTGTGTGATACTGCATGCATATAAGAGCAGTCGTGGCAAAATGGCAAAATGCATGCCCATATTTTGCAAATGAAGTTATTTACTATAACTGAACTTTGCATGGATCAGTCTTGCTGTCTGGCCACTTCAATACTTGAAGCTGGAGATGACAGAATTTGCAACAGCAAAAAGACTCTAGTATAGGTTTAGTTTCAGTGCAAAGTGAGTCATCACACAACCATCCATGGTGGATTAGTTGACTCCTCCTCTGTTCAAATGGAAAGGCTTAACTTGTCAGTGCTGCTGTGAGCAAAAGCCATCAACAATTAATTCACAGCTGCGGGTGACACACAAACCTTGAACAGTTAAAGGAGCCAATCAGCATTTGACGAAATATGTGATGTCAAAGGAGATCACTGTGAATGAAAAGTCCTCTCCCCCCCCTTTCAAGAATGGTGGAGAGAAAAATCACAATGATTTTAAGACCAAATAGCCATTAAATTCACTTCCAGGCACTGACATCATTCCTAGTCTATTATCTTGGCAGTAAAACCAGGGAGAATTTTCTAGCTCCCAAGTAAATCAACCACCTTCCAGAAAGAGTTCCATCACACACTAAAAACACTTTTGTTTTGGCAGGATTTGGGTCTGACCACAACTTGTATTTATCTGCCTCTTCCTTTTGTTGTTCTTGCTGCTATCTTGCAGTTTGCCCTGCTGCTTTGTTTGCTTAATTATTTTGTGATTATGTTTTTAACTTGCAAATAAGCAAGAAGAGAAATATCTGAGCTAATAGCAAAACTATCCAAACCAAATTTCCATCCTTTGTGTTCATCTCACTCTTAAATTAATTTGGATTAATTAATACAGAAGAACTACAACTGCATGGACATGATATTCGGAGATGAGCATTTCTGCACATCATAGAGAGAACTACCAAACAAACAAGTGTCCATTAAACAAAACACAAATCTGTACAGGTTTACTGGAATAAACTGGAGGGTTATTTTTGGCTATCTTGAATAAAAGTGTGCCCTAAAGCATACAGAATAAGGGTGCTTGCATAGGTGATTAAATCTTTTCAAATTATGGAAAACAGCCATAATATTCAACCTCCTCTACCACCAACTTCCCTTTCCATCCCAAAAATTCTCACATTTCATCAGGCAATGGTATCAAATACCCAAATTCTCAGTAGGAGGCCTTTAACTTCTAGGCAATGAGACTAATAAGAGTTTCCCATCTATTCTGGAACCTATGGTTCCAATTCCTGATGGGAAAAGATTCTTGGCAGGAACTTGAAGCCACACCATTGCTACCTCCATCTGCCCCCCAAAGAGAATTTGTAGATCCTAGGGGTGGGAAGCAAATGAAGTCTCAATATCCTCAATATCTGAACAGAAGGGTGATCATCCATGACTCACACTGGGTAGCAACTGATTCTCAGCCTGCAGCACTCTATTAAAAGCCAGCTTTCATGCAGCATTTTCGACCTGGATGATCATACTATACATTGACTAATGCTCAATCCCCCTGCAAGTTATTGTAATGCCCTCAATAAAACAGGAAAAACTTAACATTTAAACCACCTCTTTTGGGGACGCATAATGAAAGCATAACCAAAACGAAGACTGCAATTTCACCAACCTCAACTGGTTCAGCAGGTATTTTCAGTTTGGGCAAGTTGGTCTTGGTGTTCACTTTTAAACTGGTTATTTTCCCATAGGATGGTTCGTGATATTCCTTGGGTAGAGGCTTGAGCTCTGGAGACTCATCTGGTGCCTGATCCTGACCATCCATTGGCCGGACGTAGGCAGTCGGTTTCTGCTGTATTGCACTGGTTTTGGAGGACAAGGACGAGGGAAATGTCTGGGTGGAAGGTTGGGCAACAACAGCTACAGTAGCACTCACACTGTCCTGGGTTTCATTATCACATGTTCCAGCCACCAACTCCTGAAGAGGGGAGCTATTCTGTCCAGGTTTTTTGTTGCTGCTGCTATTCTGAGGCCTGGAATTGATGCGTTGGCCGGAATGTAGAGGGGACAAAGGTGCAACAGGGGAAGACAGTGTGGACAGCAGGGGAGAAAGTTCCAAAAGGGAGGCTTGCACCTCGTGTGCAATATCTTCTTCAATGCATCTTTCGCTTTTCTGCTGGCGCCTGCTACTTTGGGCTTCTTGTGTTTTGCAGCTCAGCTCCTGACTTTGCCGTTGGTGGCTGGGCATCCCACCACTTTGTGAAGCTGTTTCAATCCTTGAATGGGCTTTTTGGTAGTGCACAGATTTTCCTGCTGAGGGAGCACTGGAAGGGAGGGGTCCCAAGGGCTTGTGGTGATAGTTGTTCTGGAATGAGGGGGGTAGTGTGCTGCTGGTCTTTCCAGGGAAGAGTGGACGATCTGGTTTGTGCGAAGGGATCAGAGACATGACACTCTCCAGGATCCCTATGTAATTCTGCTGGGACCTTGCAGCAATGAGCTCCTTCATATCTTCATAATCACCAAACATTTTTTGGATTCTGCTGGACAGTTCATCTGCTTTGTTAATCTGAAACGGTAAAGAATAGCAAAGAATGGGAGGGATAAAGCAGGAAACAGAGGAAGCTTTATTTCAAACATGATATTACAAAATTACTAAAACATCATGAAGTCACTGGTCCATCTGATTAATTGATCACATTGATTGAACAGCAGTAAATTCAGGTTTTTCAGGAAGCTGCAGCTTCTTGCAATCTGCAGTAGACATTTTTACAAGGCTGAAATGCAAAGTGGTGAAAACTACTCCATTTCCTCCCACAGTTCATGGAGACTATTTTCAGCCTTTGGAAAATTATACCGCTAAGGGAAATGAAAGAAGAAGAGCCAGAGGCAAATATTTCTGTTTATGTGTATATCCGGAACGGAGGGGACACCATAAATTAATATAAGAGCAAAATTTGTTTAAATATATTTATTTATTTATTTATTTATTTATTTATTTATTTATTTATTTTATACCCTGCCTTTTCCCTGTTTGGGACTGAAGGTGGCTTACAACCGTTAAAACAAACATAGTTAAAAATTAATAGCAAATGAAAGTTAAAAACCAATTAAACTATTACAAAATCTGAAACCAGTTAAAACAAATTTAAAAGAACAATCATTCAAATTCTAACAAAGTGAAAAGGGCCTATTTAAAGGCAAGAATAAAAAGGGTTTTACCTACTCTGAAGACCAGAGTTCGATTCTCAGCTTGCCCATGAAACCGCTGGATAACCTTAGGCATGTCACATGCTCTCAGCCTCAGAGGAAGGCAAAGACAAACCCCCTCTGAACAAATCTTGACAAGAAAACCCATGACAGGTTTGCCTTAGGGTCACCATATGTCATAAACAACTTGAAGGCACACAACAACAAGAAAGATAGTAAGGGGGATACCACAGTCTAGCCTCTCTGGGAAGGGAGTTGCAGAGCCTAGAAACAGCCACTGAGAAGGTCCTCTCCCATGTTCCCTCCAAATGTGCCTCTCAGGGTGGTGGGAGGAAGACTAGCCCCCTTCACCACCAAACATCTGAAATCATAGGCTGCATCTGCACTAATCCAGGTTGACACCACTTTACTTGCCATGGCTCAATGCCATGGAATTCTGGGAATTGTGGTTTTGTGAGATATTTAGCCTTCTCTGTTAGAGAGTTCTGGTGCCACAATGAACTATAATTCCCAGAATTCTATAGCATTGAGCCATGGCAATTACAATGGTGTCAACCTGGATTATTTCTGCAGTGCTGATGTAGCCACAATCAGGTTCATACAACAGGGACATGGTCCTTGAAATATATTAGTTCAAAATTGTCCTACTCATTTTGTATCCATCAATACAGAAAGCAAAACCAGACTGATTTCTTACATTCAGTGAATCCAGCTCATGTGCCATTGCTGAGCAGCAATTGCTGAAATTGATAGCTTTCTAAACCCTACTACAGGAAATAATTTAAATTGGAAGTGCTGGGGATTGAACTCAGGACATTCTGCAGCAAAAAACACACTCTACCATTGTGCTATGGGTCTTCTTGGGTTTACTTCTTGTTCCCAATTGCTAGACGTTCATTCACACCTCCACAAGGTTGGAAATCTTCCTCAACTTGACATATTCCCCTACATATGCTTTGGACTGCAATTCCTATCAGCTCCAGCCAGCATGACCACTGCTCAGCAGTGATGAGAGCTGCAGTATAAAACATATGGAAGATATGAGGTTGGGGAAGATCAATGCAGAGAAAGAGTCTGTAGTACTATACAGCTTGGGTCCAGGCTATTTGAAGGACCATATCTCCCTGTATGACCCCCCCCCCCCCCCCAGAGTATTGAGATCATCCAGAGAGGCCCTTCTCCCTGTTCCACTACCCTCTCAAGTGCATTTGGTGGGAACAAGAGAGAGGGCCTTCTCAGTGGCTGCTCCCAAGATTTGGAACTCCCTCCCTAGAGAGGCTAGGATGGCTCCATTCCTGCTGTCTTTCCAATGGATGGTAAATATGTTCTTGTGTGGGCAGGCACACAAGATCTGGGATTGCTGTGCTATTTAAAATTTTAAGGTTTGTATCGTATTGTATCTATTTTAGCTCATCACTGTTTTAACTTTTAAACTGGTTTAATTGTTTTTTAAATTTTGTATTTATACATTTTAATGTCTGGACTGTTTTTAAATTGTATTGTTTTAAATGTGTTGTTCGCTGCCTTGAGTCCCTATATTGGGAGAAAGGCAGGATATAAGAAAATAAATAAATAAATATATAAATAAAATATATTCTTGATATGATAGGCTGTCAAAACCCCAGCCCTAGAAAGAGTGTGATTGATGGTATAAGGACTCCCCTTTTGCAAGCCATTCAAACTGCGGTGCAATAAGATACGCTGATACCTTGTAAGGTTTTTCAAAGAGGGGGATAGCTGCAGGAAACGTCTCTCTTTCCTGGTGAGCTTCCTGGTTCCTCCTCTCTTTTGCTTGGATGCGGAGCAAATTCCTCTCTTCATTGTACAAGCTGTTGGAGAGAAGAAGGGGGAAATTACTAGCTAGCACTTCACTCTCTAAAACACTGAAAGTCCAATCTCTTTAGAACTGCAAAAGAAGTTAATTAAAGAAAGCAGGAGAATTGCATGGGCTGCCACACAACACAATACCTAGACTTGTGGCTACAGGCATGCAGGGCAAGCACAAAGTGAAGCAGTTAATATATCTGTATACAGAGAAAGTTTTAACAGAAAATTGTTTTATTTAATTAATTTATATCCCATCTTTCTCCTGGCATAAGATTCAAGGCATCTTACAACCATTCACAACTATAAAATTATTAATACAAAAGTTAAAACACAGTTAAACTCAAGTTGCATTTTAAAAATACGAGATTAAAAACACAAATTGAAACACATTTTAAAACGTAACAAACCCATTAAAAGCTCCACCTGCTGCAACATCTTCAAAACCAAATGCCTCTCTAAATAAAATAAAGAAATAAAATACCCTAGCAAGTCTATTTTCTAAGATCTCGTGTGCAACTGTTTAAATAGAGAGGTGGTGGCTCAGCTACTTTTGTCATGTTCTTTATTTCAGTCCCCACATGCATCCAAGAGATTAGAGAGGGGCAACTCCCTTTGCTGTTCTGGAGCTTGCACTTTCCCCCTTCAAATACTGCTTTATTGAAGATATACAGTTCTTACAAATATATATATATATATAAATTTCTTACTATACTTGATCTATTCCATAATTTGTCTGGCTCTGCAAGCAGCAGGTTAGGGAGAAAAAATATAATAATCTGTGCCAGCCTCCCCCAGATTAGGTGCCCTACAATTCTCAACCCAATACTGGCTGGGGATGATAAGAGATAGTTGAGACAGTCCTATTGCCTATTGATAGAGAGAGTCTGGTTGCCAATACATTTTAATTAAAATTTCCAGATATAGAAAACAAAGCAACAACCATATTGCAGGAGGGGCAGAAAGAGGGGAAAAATAGATCCAAATTAAGAATATACAATAATAGCTAATATTTTAATCTTGATGTTTTGTATGTTTTAACTATATGTGTCTTTGCTTGTATCTTTAAACCATATATTCTGCAGAAAATGTTTATTTTACACAGAAAATCCTCAAAGGTTTGAGGGAGGTTTGTTGTTGTTGTTGCATAAATTATTTGTTTACCAAAAAGAAGTCTCCAAATGTAATAACGACCAGTGGGAAAGAGAGGAACCCTTTGAAATTATTTATTCTTGAATGGAAGAACAAAATCAGTAGAGTCAAGTCATTTCTGACTTACAGTGACCCTAAGGAAAACCTAACATGGGGTTTTCTTGGCATGTTTCTTCAGAGGAAGTTTGCCATTGCCTCTCCCTGAGGCTGAGAGCAAGTAACTTGCTCAAGGTCACGGGGGGGGGGGAGAGTTCATGGCCAAGCCAGGAATCAAACCTTGGTTTCCAGAGTCATAGTCCAACACTCAAACTACTATGCCATGCTGGCTCTCGGTCAGCAAACTAGCTGCTGCATTATGCACTAGCATCTTCATAACCATCTTCAAGGTCAGCATGACAAAGAGCACACTGCAATATGCAATAGTCAAATCAGGAAAATGCCAATGATAGAATTATTGTGGTCAGGCTAACGCTGTCCAAGCCATAGCTGTCTGAGCAGAGAAAGCTCAGATGGATCTAGGAGTACAGTTGACCCTCCATCTTCACAGGGAATCCATTCCGGACACACACACCCGTGAAAATGGAGATTCGTGAATATTCAATCCCTATAGGCTTAAATGGGGTGCACCTTTGTGAGCGCGCCACATTGTTTTAAACAGAGGTCGCCCCTCCATGAATATATAAAACTGTGGACATGAAGTCTGTGAGAACGGAGGGGCGACTGTATGCCCAAGTTGTAGAGGAGTTTGTGATTCGTAATTTTGATAGCAAGATTGTTTTTTTAAAAAAACAAATAAACATCTAGGCATTTTAATCTGCTTTAGTTCTGATCAGCTTCACTTTCCCCACATGTTTCCATATGTTTTATTATTGGCCTGGACTATGTGTTCTCAAAATTTGTTTTTACTCTTGTAATACGCCACCATGATAACATGGTTAGAGGTGGTTCAGAAGTGCTATAACAAAATAAACATAAAACAAGCCATAATAGTGACAACAGTAGCAACAGTGAGGGCATCTGAGGTACAAAAATATTTCTGGGGAATTACACCAGCTTCCCCAGAGCTTAAATCCACTCTATCTTCTCCTACATTGACATACTCCACGCCCCGCCAGTTCTCATCTTGCTGAGACCATGAAAACTGGAGCAAATCCATTTTCCCAAGTAACAGCTACTTTTGGAGGTTTCATGCTTGGATTGAATTTGGAATATTATTACCCACAGTCACGCACCAGGAACAGGGAAAAGAAACTACTGTCTTTCCAATGATTTTTCTGTGTAAGCAAGCTCATGAAAAGCCTCAGAATGTTGATTTGTTCAAAAACAACTACTGTGTGTGAACCAGAGCCTTTAAACCAACCATTATTATTCTCCTATCAACACAAAGCAGAAAAGACAGATGTGCAAAGCCAGAGGACAACAGTGTTATGTAAGAAACCTGGCAATGTCTTCAAATTGATCTGTATCCTTCCTCCAACTCATACAGACCAAACATTAATACAAGCAGGAAATGATCCAGCACCAGCTTCATTCATTTCACTGGGTCGAAGCTCTTACTAGAGCCAATGTTTTCTAATTCTTGAGTAAGTCATCAGGCTGATAGCAAGCTAAGATATTTGGCACCATACCACATTAGTACTGCATATGGACTGAAAAATGGATATTGCTCCTGTAACTTTAATGACTGTGTAGAAGTGAAATTTGCAGATATTGCTTATCATGCAACCAATTAACAAGCAACAACTGCTGACATTCCCTCTTCTAGACAACCATTAAAGGTATGGGAGCTACTTCCATTTTTTATTCTGGCAACTCTAGTGCTGTATTCAAGCCCTGAACAGTTCAGTGGGACTTATTCCTAAATGGATTTAAGATTGGAAATAATCAGTGGAAAGAAGAGAAAACTCATTCCAGCCTCACCCAATAGAATGGATTATTGGTTTTGGTATATGGATTATAATGTTTTTAGAGACTAGCATATCATGACAATTCGTTTGTGCCCCCAACACAGCTCTTTTCACTTGTTCAGAGAATTATAGTACACCAGAGTGAGCAATGTCATGATGCAAAGCAGCTGCATTCTCCTTGTAATCCTTTCAAGCAGCTCACTCTTCCTCCACTACTGCAATTGACAGGCAACTGCAACATCTCTATGGTGCCAACACTGTTCCCTCTGTAAAATTAGGAATCAAAAGTCTTTCCCCCTTCAATGGAAGAGATGGGAAAATAAGTGATTGGGGGGGGGGGGGGCTTTTCAACATCTGAAGCAATGCCATATAGAAGATAGAACTTGTCTTCTGCTGCTCCAGAAACTAAAGCTAAAACCAATGGATTCAAATTACAAGAAAAGAGATTCCACTTAAACTTTAGAAAGAACTTTTTTAAACTGTAAATGCTCTTCTATAGTGGAACAGACTCCCTGGGAGGTTGCTGGACTTCGTTTTTGGAAATCTTTAAACAGTGGTTGGAAAGGCATCTCTCAGGGGTGCTTTAATTGTGTATTCCTGCATGGCATTCCACATGCAGGCCACACTTTGCCTGCCAATGGTCTCCAGATCATAGAATCATAGAATCATAGAGTTGGAAGAGACCACAAGGGCCATCCAGTCCAACCCCCTGCTATGCAGGAACTCCCAATCAAAGCATCCCTGACAGATGGCCATCCAGCCTCTACTTAAAGACCTCCAAGGAAGGAGAGACCTCCAAGGAAGATGAGTCATTCATCGCACTGTTTTGGGAGAAAAAGTCAGAATAGCTACACGGTGCTTTCCTGAAAATAGTGTCCAGACTCTTTCATTGAAGAACCGCCTAATTTTCCTCTACTCCCATGCTTTAAACCAGGGGCAGGCAACCTTTTTGAGACCTGGGCCGGTCTCCCG
>CM034708.1:15907515-15925942 GCA_020142125.1 Phrynosoma platyrhinos | reverse complement strand
GCCGGAAACGGCCCGCGGGCCGTAGGTTGCCGACCCCTGCTTTAAACTCTCCAATGCCCCTTGTAAGCTATGAAGAAATCTGTAGGATAAAAAAATAGAGAAGGAATTGGTGGTGGGGGAGTCTTCTGGCTTCTTTAAGGGTAATTTATTTTAGTGTGAACATTTGTGGATTCCAGTTCATGTCCCCAGACGTACTGATGCAGTGCAATATTTGAACCCCTGGTATAAATGTACAGCTACATAGTTGTGGGAGTCAGATCAGCGTGAAATGGCAGGGGGTTGAAGTAATGGCCCTTTTGATCCCTTCCAACTCTAAAATTCTATGAGCATGGATGATATTGGAGGGGAACTAGTCCTCAAAAGGGGTGTTCAGAGACTGCATGAGGCCTTGTATCCTGCCCACCCTTCCACTAACAGAAGCAATGACATGAAAGGTATTTATGTTCCTTATTCAAATGAAGCATGCACAAATGTTTAATTATGTCACAAAAATAACAACATTGGCAGAGGACACTCTTCTTCCAAACAGCACAAGGCAGAATCAGTAAATATCCACACACACACACACACACACACACACACACAAACAATCCTGACAGCAATCCTGTGACACAACCCATCTATACATGATTATTCAGAAGTAAGTCCCACTATTACTTGAGACTTGTATTCCAGCTTTTTGTGGCCTTAGTGAGCCATAGCCAGTGTTTGCTTCTGCTGCACATACTGGAAATGGAAAACTGTAATAAAATAGAGACTACTATGCAAGCAATAACAGTCTCTTTCCCATTTTTGTGGAAAGCCAGTGTGGTGCTGTGGAGCACTGGAACCTTCCTCCCTTTCTTTTTTCTGCTAACTACCTTGTTGGAATGCTTAGACATCACCTGAAGGTCTTAAGAAGGAAGGGTTTCAAATGTGGCAAATACTCATTTCTTATCCAAACTGACAGCATTATCTTGGCACCCAGCAATATGTCATTTTCTCCCCTTCCTTTTACCCAGGGAGCAATTACTCTCCAGAGTGTGTGATAGTAAGGGTTTTTTTGCCCATGCCTCTTTGTCCAACCTCACTAACTCAATTAACTACTTAACTGCTCTTATCGGTGCACTATTTTGAATATAGATCCTCTCTGAGAATCACTCATTCAGATGTACCTAAATACAAAAGAGAAGTCTCTCTAAGAAAATATCAGGTTTGGGAATTTGTGGCCCTTCAGATTTTGTGGTACTTTAGTTCCTCTCAGTAGTTGTTAGTATGGTGAGTAGTCATGATGATGAGAGTTGTGGCCCAACATCTGGATCCAAACTTCCATGATCTAAATCAGGGGTAGGCAACCTTTCCCCTTTAAGGGCCGAGGCACTTCAGCTCCCAGAAGCCTCAGCCATGTTGGCCAATAGTCCCATGTTGGCCAATAGCTCCTGGGATTCTGGGAGCTGAAGTCCCTCGGCCCTTAAAGGGGAAAGGTTGCCTAGCCCTGATCTAAATTATACTGATATGGCCCCTAAACAGCCAACAGTGACATGTTTATTCTATTCTGAAATACTTAACCTCATGCTTTTATATTAAAAGAAATATCCAAAGTAGCCAAGTCTCTTTCTCCCTTTCTCTGTGAATGCATGTGAAGCAGCCATTAAAAGTAAAACAGGCATCAAAAGAAACCAAATAGCAGGTAGAATAACAGAGAAGATTACCAGTGGACTGCTTCCAATAAAGCTGACTCACTCTTTTCCAAACACATTTCTTTTTTTAAATGGCGTTTGCAATACCTATTGTTTTGGACTACATTTCCCAGTATCCCCAGCCCAACTTGGTCATGATTGTTAAGTCCAAAATATTGATTGATTGATTGATATAATTAGGAATTCCTAGTCAGGAACTCAAGATGGGTTTTGTTGTTGTTAACTGCCCTTGAGTTGATCCCAAACCATGCCAGCCCTATGGAAGAGACATCTCCAAGACCCCCCTGTCCTCCACTGCTGTGCTTAATTCCATTAATATCCATGACCTCCTTAATAGAGTCCATCCATCTAGCATGTGGCCTTCCTCTCTTCCTACTTCCCTCCACCTTCCCCAGCATTATTGTCTTTTCCAATGAGTCCTCTCTTCTCATGATGTATCTGAAGTACTACAGTCTCAGTTTGGTCATCTTGACTTCCAGGGAGGTTTCCGGTTTGATCTGTTCTGGTACCCACTTGTTTGACCTTTTTGTTGTTTACAAAGGCTTTAAAAAAATAGCCCAAAAACTCACATTATACAAACATTAAAAATATAATTAAAGTAACAGAACAATTAAAAACATGGGAACTAAAAAGAAAACATCAAGTGAACAGCAGAGCACATTATGAAAAGCCCTTTTCCTCATGAGCAATCAGCCTTCAAAGGTGGCAGAAATTAAATGTTCTTCCCTATGAAAGGATAGGAAGGAAGGTGTCAGTCTAATCTCTCTCGGAAAGGAATTTTGGAGCCTGGGAACAGCAAGAAGGCCTTCTCCCATGTTCCTACCAGATGTGCCTGTGAGGATGGTGGGAAAAGGACTTTCCTAGAAGATCTCAAAACATGGGCAGGTTCATATGGGAAAATACAGTCTCTCAGATAATCAGAGTACAAAAGAGTAACTCTTCCAAACTGTGGTTGTAACTACAATTGAGTGGCTAAGAAGTGGAGAATAAGTGGATCTCCCAGTGGAAAAATTCCAGAGCTTGGGGGTAGGGGGACTCAGTGACCAAAAACAATCTCTGCTAATTTTCTAGTGGCCTGGTTTTTGAAAATGGGAATGCATATGGCCTCATCTGGGCAAGCTTATAGAGGAGGACTTGCATGACACCACAGTCTCTGAGGCTGAGCTCTCTCAAGTAGTTGAGAGGGTTGTGCAATGGGCATGAATACTACTAGTACATTTTGAACCAATTATATTTCTGAATCACTGTGATGGAATAATTGTAGTAATGCTGGACTGAGAACAAGAAGGCTTACTTATCTACAAGCTTACCACATGATTATGTGCTATTTGCTATGATTCAGGCTACAGTCCAATACACCAGGGTTGTGAATCATGTGGCTTTCCGGTTGATGTCAGACTGCAACTCCCAGCATCCTGCACTTTTGGGTGGGCTGGCTAGGGCTCTTGGAACATGTAGTCCAACAGCAGTTGTAGGGCTGCATGATACCTATCTCTGTAATGGGCTGTTACTTGTTTTTTCCCCCAGTTTTTCCTGAAACTGTTTTTAAATGTTTGGAAAAATTGGAAGGAGGGGAATACATATCCTTTACATATTGAAAGTCACTTTGTTACTTCAGGAATATTATATGCATTTTGTATAACTTGGCTTGGTATAAATTGTATTTAATATATCAAAAGCACCCAACAGTTTATTCAGGAAATAATTACAAACTGAAATTGCTTTCTAAAATATTATTGTTACAAATGGAGTTACAAGGACTGCACTGCAAGGACCGTGTCACCTATAAGCAACTTCTACGCTTTCACCAATTTGTGAGTAGCAGGCAAAAAAAAAATCAACTATTAAAAACAGATGGTACTATCAATATTAGTAAAACAATAAAATTATTTTGTCTCCTCTATGCCTCCATAGAATCAAAACACTTTTTTGCACACACACAAACACACCCGTTAAGAAAACAATACCAAGACTGGGAAGTACAATTATGTGAGATACTTACTGTATATGACTTTACATAAAGGACTACCTCTTACATAGTTTTTAGAAATAATGTGGGGAGAGTAAATACATGAACATTGTTTTAAAGATTTTATTCATCATTCTAAAAGAAAATATTCCATAATCTATTTTTCCCCATTTTTCCTTGGGAAGGGGCATTTGGAGGATATTTTTCCCTGAATTTCTCCAGTTCGTTTTTTGTTGTTGTTTCTTTAGAAAATCAAGCCTTAACAGCTTTAAGACTTAACAACTTTACCCATTTCTCTTAAGGAGTGGCAACTTGCTTTATCATTTTATTTTTTGTTGCTGCCTGCTTTCAAGTCGCTTCTGACTTAAGGCAACCCTACCATAGGGTTTCCTTAGTAAGTTTCTTCAGAGCAGAGTTGTCATTGCTATTGCCATCCTCTGAGGCTGAGAGAGTGTGACTTGCCCAAGGTTACCCAGCGGGTTTACCAGGATTGGAACCCTGGTCTCCAGAGTCATAGTCCAACGCTCAAACCACTACACCACGCATTTCTACATGGACATACTTTACTAACAGACAACAGCTTCCTTCACCTACACCTGCTTATTGCAATATGAAAAATTATTGCAATATGAAAAATTTCCATACTAGTTTTATTAGATGACCAAAGCTATCACTTTGCTATCTAGCTGTTCCACCATCCAAGTACAGCTGCCTTTAAGACAAGTATAGGAAGCTAGGAGGGCTCATTATACTTCCATGAAACATTGAGGGCTGAACCCCCAACCACACTCCCCCAAAAAATACACTTTTGTCACTCTCAGGAGCATTTTTTGCCACAGTTCTTGGGGGGGCATTTAAGGCCCAGAAGAAGGCTTTTTAAAAATAAAAACATGTCGTCGTCCCCTGGCCAGGTAGGCAGCTTTTTTTTAAATAAAAACATGTGCCCCCCAGGGCCATTTATGTGGCCATGGAGGTAATTTTTCTCATGTTTTTGAACCTCCAGGCCATTTTTGCCCCCAAAGAAGCCTTTTTCAAAGAGAGACAAGTCACTTGTTGTTTTAAAAAAGGCTTCTTTGGGGCCAAAAATGGCCCAGGGGTTCAAAAACATGAGAAAAATGGCCACATAAATAGCCCTGAGGGGCACATGTACATAGCAGGTTGCACTTTCCCAAGCCCTGTGTTAAATCTTACCTGCTAAGCTGTCAACTGGTGTTATTTAAAACACTGCTGTCATTTAAACTGAAATTATGCCAAGGAAGCAAGAAAATATTAAATAGACAGAGTTGATTTGTAAACAGGTAGATGGGGGGGATAAATAAAAGAGGAAAAATAAAATCAAGAATTGGGCATAACCTATGTTCCTAGTGGGGAAAAAAGTATGTGAGATATTTTCATTTCAAATTAGATCAAGTTCATCTGTCTCTGTCATAAGTACTCTATGTGGAATGGTTCCTTCAAATAGGAAAGATTATATCTCATCTCTTCTCCAGTACATCACATACTAACTTATTTTTGTTTGTTTGTATTCTGAATACATTACCTGCTAACCATCATATTTAAAACAATTTAAGATTTTTTTTTACTTCATATCATAACACTGAAAGTGAAAGAAAAATCCAAACTAAAAGCTGTAATTGTGTGTGCAGTTTTGTCAAGTGCATTTTAGTAAAACAAAATCAGCAATTAATTAATTTTCAGTTCAACTAATTTTGACTACTGAATGAAAAAAATACATATACGCACAGAAAATTAAAGAAAAGTGTGTTGGACTAAAATTTGGGAGAGCTCAATTCAAATTCTCACTTAGCTTGCTGCCAGCAGTGGAATACCCCACAATGTTGCTAATTCTGTTCACAAGATTCCATAAATCGTTTCTGATCTTAATATGGTTCTAAGGCTTCTTTTAGGAAAAACTCTGTATCCAGATCTAGTGATCCTTATCAGCAGCAAAGAAGAGGGTGGAAACAACATACTAATGTGTGACATATTTCCGTTCTAGAACACACCGTACCTCTTCCTTCTAAAGATTAAGGAGGAACATTTCCCTTTAATACAACAGCAGGAAATTATGCGCCTTAATGAAACTTTTTTTAATTACAGTGATGCTACAGCTTCTCTGCTGTGAAAAGCCACCAATTCAACTTTCTCAAAATCAAGAGTGGAGCTTTCCCTCCATCTTTTTATAAAAGGTCGGGATTTCTTTTTTTTGTAAAGAGCAGTAAAATTGCCTACTGATATTCATGGTAAGATTAGTCACAAAGAAGCCAGTTCTGCTTCACATGAAAATCTTGGTGGGAGAACATATCACAAAGCAAATCCAGCCTCTGAAGCACTGGCTCAATATTTGATACGGATATAAATTAAACACATATGGCCTTGTCGCACCGGCCTATTGGCATTCCTACTTCTCTTGCCTTTCCATTGGCCTTATTTCAGTAACAGCAACAGCCTTTACTTTACTGCCGTAGAGCCTGTAATATGATTTCCCTCTAGCAAACATATTCAGGGTTAGCTGTGTTGGACCATGTAGCAAATACAAAATCCCCAAAGCAGTGAAAGGTTTAGGCCAACTAAAAAGAACAAAATAAAGAATGCAAGCTTTCAAAACTCTTCATTAGGCAAAAGTGTTAAAAATCAAACAGGAGAAGAAGATAAATATGATATTAGAGTCACAGGCCTACATTCTATTCTTAACATGTTATTTCTACTGTCAGTTAAGATGGTCTGGTGGGATATCAATGCAAGCAGAGTCCAATCCCCTTTTTCTTGCCATGTGGTGACTGGGAAACAAAGAGCACTAAAGTTGAAATATGATTCCCTTATTTGATTTATTGCTTTTTTGTATCCCTCCAGAGTGTCTTAACTGACAACAGAAATAACATTTTAAGATGCATCTGAGGAGTTAGATGAAGTCTACGAAAACTTATGCTACAACTCCTTTTCTCCCAGTTAGTTTCAAAGCTTCTACAAGATCTCTTATCATCCTTGTTGCCCTTCCATGAACCCACTTTAACTTGTCCCTTTCTTAAAATAACATCCACAATTGAACACAGTACTGCAGAACATAATGGGAGAACACAGTTCTCCTTAAGGAAGACTGGCCTGCCAGGCTTTT
This sequence comes from Phrynosoma platyrhinos, assembly GCA_020142125.1. Classification (NCBI taxonomy): domain Eukaryota; kingdom Metazoa; phylum Chordata; class Lepidosauria; order Squamata; family Phrynosomatidae; genus Phrynosoma; species Phrynosoma platyrhinos. Next base: position 15,919,179 of record CM034708.1, on the reverse strand, counting down.
TCAGACCAGAGCCTGCAAAAATTAATTTGAGTTTTTGGTGTTTTAAAACTATCCAAATCTTCCAGCTAGCAAGGCCACAATCAGGTTTGAACTAGAACTAATTGGAACTAGAGATGGCAAAAATCTCAACTTATCAAAACATTCAATATCCAGACCCTTAGGACTATTCTAGAAAGGTGTGAATGACACATTGTGCATGAGAGAGGTACCATTTAAGCATGTTCTGGAAGAGGACACTTTGTAACTACTAACTCGTAACTTCCTTTTGCACCTTTTGCATGTGCTAATGATTAGAATTAGGAATGGTCTGATGCAGAGTCTGGTAAGAAGAGGAAGACACCTCTAGGGTACTGGTTCATTGTTTTGTTCCACAAATGAAAGACATACCAAGCAGGCTTCCAACTATTATCTCTCAGTTGGATCAGTATGTTGGTTAAAGAGCAGGAGCAACAGATATTATATCTCAGCAGGCCTGTTCAAAAACAAAATAAGAGAGCAAGAGAAAGCGAGCAGAGTGCTTGCACACAATACAAAGGATGGAATGTGCTTACTGCATGCAGCCAAATTGGGAGGGTTAATTAGCACATCAAAGGTATGAGACAACAAAGGAGAAAAATCTGCAGCAAACAGTCAGCTTGATAAGAGAGTTGGGGAGATCAAACATTTACAAGGCTCCTGCCCTTTTTTCTTTTCAGGCCCTCCGTGTTTTTATCTGGTCCAGTGGCCAGCAGAAGGTTGGAGCTTCTTTTTTAACTCCTTTCCCATTTCTGTTTTTTTCTTGCTGGGAAAAGCTTCACCTGCCAAATCTCTGATTGCCTGGCAGCTGTTAAGAACTGCAGGGACTTTGCATGGAGAGAAAGGTGACACAGAAGCAGGCAAATTCTGTATAATAACCTTTGTTTAAGAATCAAACTGCATCTGGTGAAAATGAAATTCATCTCCTTGCCTCAACATTGTGTTTGCCAGGGATAGGCAACCTAAGGGGCAGGAAACCTAAGGCCTCGGGGGCCATATGTGGCCCCCTGAGGCCTTTGGACCGGCCCCAGGCCGGTCCTGCCGCCGCCTCCGCCGCTGCCCCCCGCCCCCCGCCGCGATATTATTGTTGTTATGACTTGTTCTTGGGGTTTTCTTGGCAAAATCTCCACAGGGGGTTTGCCATGGCTTTTCTGGGGCTGAGAGAGTGTGCATGCATATTTTTTTTGATTTTTTAATTTTTTATATTTATTTATTTATTTATTTATTTATTTATTTATTTATTTTTGGTGCTTCAGCCCCCCAATTGTCTGAGGGACAGCAACCCAGCCCCCGGCTCAAAAAGGTTGTCCACCCCTGCTTTATGCACTCTTCTCTCGACTTGGTTCCAGTATCAGGCGTGAACATTCAGGGTGAAAATCATGCAGAACAGCCTACCTCTGTTCTGGGGTGCTCCAGATGTTTTGGATTGCAACTCCCATCCATATGGGATAACTCCAGCCTAAATGTAGCCCAGTACATCTGGGAGGCACCAGCTTGGAAGACCCTGACTTGCAGTAAAGGAGGACATTAAGGTGGGCAGATTTGGCTCCCCCTCCTCTGCGGTCTCTCCTCCCCACCTGCAACCCTACTTTATAAAGACATGTGGCTGAGCAGGGACTCATATGGATGAGTGGCTGTGTTTTCAATACCAAACAGACAGCACACACCTCTCTTCTGGACAGCACTATTTGAGAAGAAAGAAAGACTAAAGAAATTTAACATCTGGGAAATAGTGTAGTGTGGGTGGTTTGAGCACTGGGCTACAGCCATGGAGACCAAGGTTCAAATCCCTGCTCAGCCACAGAAACCCACTGGGGGACCTTAGGTGAGTCACACTGTCTCAGCCTCAGAGGGAAGCAAAGGCAACCCTCTTTGACAAATCTTGCCAAGAAAACCTGGCAATAGGATTGCCTTAGGGTCACCACAAGTCAGAAACAACTTGAAGGCGCACAATAACAAAGGGCCTTTGCAGACTGCTAGAAATAGTGCAAGTTGAGTCCACTTTAAGGGTTAGGGTTAGGGTTAGGGAACCATGGGAACTGTACTTTATTGTAGCACCAGAGCTCTCTGACAGAGAAGGCTCAATGTCTCAGAAAAAAAATTCCCATGATTCCCTAGCACTAACCTAACCCTTAAAGTGGAGTCAATTTGCACTATTTCTGGCAGTCTGCAAAGGCCCAAAGTTATTATTACTGTTGCTGTTGTTGATGTGTGCCTTCAAGTTGTTTCTGACTTATGGCGACCCTAAAGCAAACCTATTATAGGGGTTTCTTGGCAAGAGTTGTTCAGAGGAGGTTTGCCATTGCCTTCCTCTGAGGCTGAGAGACTGTGACTTTCCCAAGGCTGACAAATAACAAAGCAAGATGCATTGATAAAAGATAACAAATAACCTTAGCATAAAACAAGTTGCAAGGATCTTTCCATGAGGTGACAAAGGACCTTCATGCATGAAGTGGTGGGCTTTGTCTACCTTTTACTCTTCTGATTTATCACACACTTCCCCGACTTGATTCCTTGTCTTTCCAATTGTTCTGGCCTGCAACGCCTATCATTCCTGACCACCAACTGCACATGCTCTCTCAGGTGGGAGTTGCTGGGGAAAAACATCTGCAGCAATACAGGTTGGCTGAAAATAGTTTTCTGACCAACTTTCTATTTATTTTTCTTCCCTCACATCTCTATTTGAAAGCCATGACCCTTCTGCATTTTTCTGATTTGCTATCATCTGCCTCTCATAAATGAAGAAAAAGTTTATCTGACAACTGTTTTCACAAGGGCAGACAAGTAGGAAAGTTGTTAGACTGGCTAGCTACATTTTAATGAACAGGTTCTGCTTCTCTGAAGAGGAAAAGGGTACAGCTTTTAGTTATTGAACTGATTAAAAGATGCCCTACACTTTCATGAAAAAATAAAGGTCAATTCAAGTCAAAGTAATTTTTTAAAAAGGGAATTCTTGTGGGGGTTTTAAAAATATATATTATTTAGGATATTTGAAGAAAAAAGAGTACATGTCTTCTCAGTTATACCAAAATTCTAACTGGCAACTAGTTGGATCGCATTGTCATGTATGCCTGGAAGACAACCACTTAATAAATGTTTGTATTATCCAATACATACAGAGATTTGACAAGCTTTTACTTGTTTCATGCACTTAAAAAGTAGTTTATGCATATGAAAGGCTTCTGTTTAGGGAACATCAGGGGAAAGTAAATTCTGTTTAGGGAACATCAGGGGAAAATAAATTCAGGTGCATTTAGCATGGCTTGAATATGAATTGTCTAGATTTCAGAAGGTTTGCTGTGGCCATTTAAAACCCCTTACTTAGTTTAACAGATCACACACTCCTCCTCTGGCAGCTGTTTGCATCAGAGCAGTCATTATAAGAGGGATAAAAAAAAATTAATGTACCTACTCTATCAAATTATTTTGGTGTTTGTACTCATATGCATACATTGGCTTAAGGAAATTATCATCATGCAGAACAGCCTCTCCGAATATTCCTTATGTATATGTAACTAGAGAACACACTCCTTGTAACGGTTTCCCCCTAGACATTATGCAACTGTTGTTCCAGTACAAAAGCTGGACATTGGACCTACAGTAAGGTCAATTACATAAGCATGACCCTTTGCTGTTTTGACACCTGTTAAAAATGCAAGTTAACCAACAGTTTAAAAACCATGGATGCACAACAATATCATTTTTCCTTCTCCCAGAGAACACATTGTCCTGCCAAGCAAGTATTTGCAGAGAGAAGGAGCAGTGGAAAAGACAGACAAGCAGATCAGGTTTCTTGATGTTACAATTTAATACACGTAAATCAGACACATACAAGTCAGTGTCCAGGTTGTATCACTTGCCACAATCTAGCACAATAAATAAACAGGGCCCAGTGGTGTGGGGCTCATTAGATAAATGTATGCAGATAAGGACACATAAATGTATGCAAATAAATGCACAACAAATTCTGAAACCACCACCACTAACCCATGTTATATGAGAATTTTATAGTATATTGCAAACTTTTCACTGGCAAACAAAAACATACCTATTTAAAGAGGACTTCAACCCTTAGTCAGTTGGGGTACAAGGATATATAATGTATGTGCTTTTTAAAAATATATTAATATGTGCTTTATATGTTTTTAATTATTTAAAAATTAATGTAGTGTTTTAATTGGATTGATTGATTACTGCTTTTTAAAAACTTTTGTATCACATATTTTTTTAACTGTATTTTGTTTTAACATATTTTGCAAACTGCTTAGAGTCCCGTTCTGGACAAAAGCAGGGATATGAATCCAGTAAATAAATAGAAGAAATGCACCCACTATTCCAGTCTCCTGTGCAGTTTTATCACCACTGCCACAAGGAGGGCAATTTTATATCTCCTGCAGAAGAAAAATGACTGACTTTCACTGATACTAGTGATAGGGCACACAAAGAGTGATAGCGCACACAAAGCTGTCAGTCCAGATCTTGCCATGAATTAAGGGCCTTTGCAGACTGCTAGAAATAGTGCAAATTGAGCCCACTTTAAGGGTTAGGGTTAGGGTTAGGGAATCATGGGAACTGTATTTTATTGTAGCACCAGAGCTCTCTGATAGAGAAGGTTCAATGTCTCAGAAAAAAACCAATTCCCATGATTCCCTAGCACTAACCCTAACCCTTAAAGTAGACTCAATTTGCACTATTTCTGGCAGTCTGCAAAGACCCTAAGTGTACTTAGACTAGCCACTCTATCTGCCTCATTTCCCACATCTGCAATACAGAGAACATGAAAACTAACTTACAAGGTTGCTGTGAAGGATTGTTAGTTCATGGATGTGAACTGTTTTGCACATATGAAAGTGTTGTACAAGTATTATTACTGATTAAATGTATAATTGCAAATAACTGCAAAAGAATGTCCTGAAAAGTTATTTGTTTCTCCACCCCCTTGCTCATCAATTCCAGTTTTCAAAAGCAACCACCCAGAAAAATGGTTTCAGAGCGTATGCAACCAGGACCACAACAATTTCCCGGTTTTACCAACAATGACAGCTGACAGCACAGGAGGTGAACTGGAAGACTCTGCCCTGCCAGTAAACCTCAGCCAGCCCCAGGAGGAAAGGTTTCCATAGAAGACAGTTCGGTAACTCCCCTGGATACTTGCATACCCTCCAAAAATAGGAGATTGACTTAGAAACCTCAGAGGGTCATGATCATGCCTTACTTCTGTCAGTTACTTACTTACTTACTTACTTACTTCATTTATATGTTGTCTTTCTAAGGCAGCAGTAAGTTAGGCAAGTTAGCGTCCCCAAATTAGCTTCCTCAACTTTGTGCCCTCCAGATGTTTGAGGCTTCAATCCCATCATTCCAACTAGCATGGGAACAGCGGACTAACTCCATTTCCACTCTCCATAAAGCAAAGGTGACAGTGAAGTAACACAGTGCTACGTAAAACCACAAGAGCTTCAGGATATCCTTGTAATTAAGAGAATTTCCCTAACTGTATGACCCAAATTTATCAGCTATGGAAAATTTGCAGCCCATGCACACAGGTTATTTCAGCCAATTCTGCCCCACCTTAAGCCTCCCAGATAGAAGAGGCAATTAAGGGAATCCTGTGGCACCCTGTAGCCCTAGGCCAGAAATGCAATTCTGCCAACTGGAAAAAACAGGATGGACTATCTTGGATAACTCCTCTAGGTTTTTGTTTTTTTCAAATGCCCTTTCCCCAAGTTTTAAAGTGGCAAAGAACAGCTGAGAAAAATCTGAGTTTTCCAAGTCAGAAATCTTAGCAGCTCCAAGTTGGCTCACCAATACAATTTCAACTGCCAGGATGTAACACTATGATGCCTAAGAACAAGATGGAGAGCTGGATAGTGTCAACTGCTTTGCTTGCCAATGGGCAGTTGCCTCTGTTCCCCAGGCAAGCTGTAAATTGTCTTACAGTGGGGTTCAATGATGGGTTTAGAAAGGGAAGACGTGTACTTTTACCAATACAGTGGGATCTTGGTATCCACTGGGGTTTGGTTCCAGGACCCCCTGGGGATACCAAAATCCATGGCTGCTCAAGTCTCATAACTCAGCTTGACCAAGAAGCTCACTGGGTCACCTGGGGCCAATCTCTCTTTCTCAGCCCAACCTACCTCACAAAATTGTTGTGAATATAATGATGGGGAGAAGGGCCTTGGATGCAGTCTTGACTTCCTTGGAGGAAAGATCTGATATAAATAGAACAATAATAAATAATATTTTACAGCCTTTTTTCTTTTCATCCCAAGCCACCCAGAACAACTGATCTTTCAGTTCTGGCTTTTACATTTCATTTGGGTATTGATAATAAGCTCTGATTTAATTTGATTTTATTTACCCAGCTAAACAGCATAGAACTGTGTCCGATGTAATGCAGCTGTTCATCTGTCAGACTTCACTACCATTACAATTATGGACACCCTGTTAATTGTTAGAAATGATCCATTATAACATTAACAATTAGACTGCTAACATACATTAGGACATCTCTTCATTTTATTCACTACACATAGAACAGTGGCTTCCTGGAGATTTGAGAACACTGCTCTTCTCCAAAATCAGGCTCTAACTTAGTTGACATCTCTTAAGTTGTCAGCCAGTGGAAATTGAGCATTTCCTTGTCTTCTTTGAGGTCTCAACAAAGGAATCAGCCAAAAGTACTGCAAATATTTACAACTACATAACCACATAATCTTCACATTTCCAAATCCAAGGTGTTGTAGTGGTTTGAGTGCTGGTCTAGGGCTCTGGAGCTGCTGCCATACTGCAGAAATAAAACATTTTGATACCATTTTAATTGACTCAATTCTACTGAATTCTGGGTTTGGTAGTTTTGTGAGATATTTAACTTTCCCTGTCAGAAAGCGCTGGTGTTCCAACAAACTACAAATTCCAGAATTCCACAGCACTGAGTCCCAGAAGTTAAAGTGGTGTCAAACTGCTTTATTTCTGCAGCCTGGGAGACCAGAGTTTGAATCTCCACTCAGTCAGGAAAACCCACCTGGGCAATATGTATTCTTACAGCTTTTGCGTAAAGCAATGGGAAATCTCCCTTGAATAAATGTTGCCCCATAAGACTGTGATAGGTGTGTCCTAGTGTTACTGTAAGACAGGAAAAAAGTGAAGGCATCCTGTCCCAAGAAGAAGAACTACTCTGAAATGGTTTGGCATGTGAGAACCTCACACGCTGTCTCTTTCTATAAGAATCCATCACATACTTAAGTCACTGATGGGAATATTACTCTGTATTTACCTTTCATCAGAGATGGTGGTGGCACAAAATAAAATGTCTTCAATGGTAGTACTGATATTGTGAAATTTACTCCTTGCAAGACTCATAATGATTTCAGTTTTTAGACACTGAGTGAAGATACAGTGGGCCCTTGGTATCCACTGAGGTTTGGTTCCAGGACCCACCCATCCCATGCATACCAAAATTTGTGGATGCTCAAGTGCCATTATATACAATGACATAGTAAAAGGTTATCCTTTATCTAAATTGCAAAGGCAAGGTTTCCTTTTTGGAATTTATATTTTTAAAAAAATATATTTTCAAGCTGTGGATGGTTGAATCCATAAGTCCAAATGCATCTGAGGAAGCAGACTGAAGTCTATGAAAGCTCATGCTGCCAACTTCTTTATTTTAATTAGTCTCAAAGGTGCTACAAGATCTCTCTACATACTGTACTTATTTCAGAAAGCATCTACAGACATAATGAATCTGCTCCCCCCCCACAAAAAAAAACCTGCTAGTGGGTTTCCATGGTCAAGTGAGGATTCAAATCCTAGTCTTCCTGTATCCTAGTTGAACACTTAAGCCACTGAATTACACGGGCTTGCTCACCCAAAGTGTACATTTTTGGACAGTTTCATTTTACCCCTGGTTACAGCAACCTCTGGGTAACCACAAATGCAGATACTGATACAAAAATACAGATATAGGTACAGCACAAGGCTACTTCAAAAGTTGGCTTCAGAGTTTAATATTTGCTGTACAAGGCAAATTGCTTATCTGATAAGCACTTCTCCTTTCCAAAAAGAACTCTGGGTTCAGAGGGAGTTACTGTACAGTACATAAATTATCTCGGCATTGTCCCTACAACAATTCTGTAATATAGTCGGTGTAAGTCACTTTCATTTTCACTGCTAAGGACAGATGTCTTTGCAGATTTCCATAGGTCTAGCTATTGTTCTGCATTTAATGTAGCACCCTTGGCACTGTAAACTGCTTTTGAAAACACTGTTGAAAAGGATTATTTTCTGTGCAATATGCACTTTATTTTCTTGGGCTCTCTTACAGCCATAAAAAGGCATTTTACAGAAAAAAATGCTCCTCAGTTAGCAAAGAAAAAGATCTGCCATAAATGAGATTTAGGCAATATCCACGCTGCAGAAATAAAGCAGTTTGACACCACTTTAACTGCTATGACTCTATCCTACAGAATCCTGGAGGTTTGTAATTTGGCAAGGCACCAGATGTCTGACAGACCAGGCTGGATACCTTGCCAAACTACAGATCCCAGGATTCCACAAAATGGAGCTATGACAGTTAAAGTGATGTCAAACTGCTTTATTTCAGCAGTGTTGAAGGGCTCTAAGACTGTTTAGCCATTTAGTCTAGCACTCTCTGCTTTCTTTAGTAACAAATCAGGCAGGTTCTTTACCAACACCTGCTATTTTTTCCTTTTAAACAGAGATATAAGAAATGGAACCAAGAATTACCTGCATGCAGAGCTATTGTCTCTTCCCCACAAACTGAAGAAAGTGGGACATTTGCTGAGGTCCTCTCATGAAATCATGCCCCAGAGGAAACATATGAACCATCTTCTGATGTGGGTAACCTGCATGGTGGGGGTCATATCCCATGCCTGCATTTATTATCACAAGCAGCAAACATGCTGCCACAGCAATATACACATGCCAAATTAGGTTTAGATTTGTAACTATGTCGCCCTTCTCATTATCTAGTTTTATCTTCTCCATCAGCTGCTTCATGTAATTTCCATACAGGCGTACACAAGCCTGATAACACGAATGCTCACAGTCTTCTCTGAGGCACATCCCTTTGGTTTCTACACAACTTCAGGAAGAACTAAAAGGGTCTTATCACACATAATCCATACAATTTGGAACTCAGCTTGGTAGGTTAAAATTACAAGACAGTACCATTGCATCAAAATCTCCCTTAAAAAACTTAGGAGAGTCATTCAGTCTTAACAAGGATATTAGTCAGAGAACCAATGTTGAGTCCCAAAAACCTGATTCAAAGCAAAGAAGGTTCAATATAATTTTCTGGAATTTGGCTGGTTGGGAAAATAAAATGATAGACAAGGAATTTATCGAAACCTTTCAGAAATATGAGATAGTTTGCCTACAAGAAACTTGGACCAACAAAGATAACCCCCCATATCTCCTAGGCTATAAGGCATTTACCCAGCCAGCTGTAAGAAAACATAAAAGGGGGCAAGGAAGCGGTGGTCTGGTGTCTTTCATCTCAGTAGAATTGATGGGAGAAACTCAGATGATGGACTTTGGCTTGCAAAATAACGATCTTTTACCCATTCAAATCAACATGGATACAGGAAAGATCTTTTTCTGTATAAATGTCTACTGCCCCCCTACAAATGACCAGCTATTGTCTGCCATGGTGTGGAACAATTTAACACTCCTGCTAGAACAGATTAACCAAAAATTCTCCAGTGCGTTTCTTTTTATTTGCAGGGATTTCAATGCCCGAATCAGAGCTGACATTTTCAATGTATGACCCATGGGTTGGGGATGAATACTGGGGTGGGTTTGGGGGTATCATCATCATTATTATTATTATTATTAATACCCCGTCCCTCTGGCAAGCAATCGGGGCGGCTTGCAATTAAAATTCTGTATCATATAATACAGGTACACAAATAACCTAAAATCCCCAAACCCACCCACCCCTTAAGACCGTATTAAACAATTAAGTATTAAAACATATTAAAACTACACATCAAGTAGTTTTATGAAATTATGAAAACAGCATATGTCTTTTCATATGTCATATGTCATTGAAATGTCAACAGAAGTTCAGGGCATTTGGACATCTGCATAGGAACAACCTTATTACAGTAGATCCTATCTGAGGAAGTAGACTCAAGTCTATAAAAGCTCATGTTACCAACTTATTTTTCTCTCTCAGTCTCAAAATCTTGTATAATTATATATCCTCTTTTTTCTTAAAGAGGCTAGCTTGCTAGAAGTCTTGTGCTCATAGCTAAAGGGTGAAATTATATTTATAAGATGAAGTCTATTGATAACTGCAATTCAAAATGCATCCTGATTGCTAGAGCTGACATGCATTACAAATAAATCTTGAGGCTTGAGGTACAAATCCCAGAATTCCTCAGCTAGCACAAGTGGTCATTTTGTCTGATTCCCAGGTAACGTAGTTGCTATCTTTGCAAGCTATAGTTACTACCTTTCCAGAGTTGTAGTCCAATGCTCAAACCAATACGCCATATTGCTTCCCTGTTTGTGATGCTAGCATACGGCTCCTGTACTATAATGTATAATGTAGACTTCACATTTTCATGGGAGTTTATATCATGGCTCAGTCCACATAACTATATAAAACCGAACATGACACATTTGTACTTGTAATTCTTTTTAAATATACACACATATTGGGAGGGGTGCATCTAAATAGCTTGTGTCTCTGGCTTTTTTTTTTATTGTAGTGCCTGCTCACATCAACATGGAAGAAAGCATAAATGTGTATAAAAGGAATATATTTTTAAAATTATTTCTATAAACCTCTATAAAATGCACTGTTTCTCTGTGGCCGAATTTGAATGTCGCTGTATAAAATTAGGGACCTGCAAGACAGTTGCAGAGTATGAAATGAAGAGTTTAAGCACAGCAGTGTACAGAAGAAGCTAAACTGAAAATGAAATGGATATTGTGGTAGAATTGTATTATTGTAGTAGAATTTCATAATGCATTTGATACCAGAGCAGTTTTTAAAGTTTTGAAATGCTACCTACTCAGGAAACTGCTGTTATTTAAACACTGTGGAGTCCAGATGCCTCACAGACAGGAAATGAATGTTGATGTTCTTTATATTTATAGCTGGCTAAAAAGCTAGAAAGCATTCACAGCCAGGAGGAAGATACCTAAATTGATCAGAACATAATTGTTCTCTTGCAGAAGAGAAAATGTACAGAGATAAAATGATCCTTGTATGCAATGTTAGGTTTATTTTGTCTTAATTTAAAAAAAAAAAAAAGAGGAAGAAGGAGATACCGAAAGCTGTGTTCTCTCTCCTCCTTCCCTTGCGTCAGGTTAAGATGTTGCACTATTGACAATAGACTAGAGTAACATTCTTAGATATATAGGCTAAGGCCAACTTTTAGAATTAGATCTGACGCCACCTTCTAGTTATATGCAGTGTGGCCTCCTAGGTCTGTGTGAACCTCATTTTCTGTATAACTCATGTAGTAATTACAGAAGACTTACTAGTAGGCTATATTTAGCTTACATGTTGTACAGGCCTATGCTGTGGATAAAATGCATGATTTAACTATCCAGAAAGTTCTCTCGTCCATTGCCCATATATATATATATATATATATATATATATATATATATATA
>CM034708.1:15875993-15904812 GCA_020142125.1 Phrynosoma platyrhinos | reverse complement strand
GCTCCCTGTAACTGGCCCTGGTCAGCATTCTGGCTGCAGTGTTTTGAATCCGCTGATGAGTCTGGACAGTTTCCAAAGGCAGTACCATGTAGAGTGCATTGCAGTAGTCCAAATGGGATGTAATCAAGACAGGTAGCCAAATCTGACGTCTCAAGGAATGGGCGCAGCTGGCACACAAGTTTAAGTTGTGCAAATGCACTTCTTTCCACTGCTGAAACCTGGGCATTAAGCCTCAGAATGGAGTCCAGGAGCACACTCAAGCTGCAAGCCTGAGATTTCAGGGGAAGTGTAACCCCATCTAGCACAGGCAATGTCCCTATTCCCTGATCTGCCTTCCAACTGACCAGGAGCACCTCTGTCTTGTCTGGATTAAGTTTCAATTTATATTCAATTTAAGCTTCAAATATAAAAGCAAAGTAGTGGCTTGTGTGGGTTCTCAAGGTTTGCTGCATGTGTCTTCAAGTCATTTCCAACTTATGGCAACCCTAAGGGGAATATATTGTGGATTTTTCCTGGCAAGATGTCTGCAGATGGGGCTTGCCATTGCCATCCTCCAAAGCTGAGAGACTGTGGCTTGCCCAAGGCTAAAGGTAAGGTAAAGGTAGTCCTTTGACATGAATGTCTAGTCCCTACTGTAGGGAGTGGTACTCATCTATGTTACTAAGCCAAAGAGCCAGCATTGTCCAAGGACTGCTCTGGTGTTTATCTTTCAAACTGCTAAGTTGGAAGAAGCTAGGACTAGTGACAGGAGCTCACCCCATCACACAGCACTTGGGTCTCAAACTGCCAACCTTCCACTGCATCACCCAATGGATTTCCATGGCCAAATGGAGATTCAAACCCTACTCTCCCAGAGGCCTAGTCCAGCACTCAGATCACTACACCCCTCTGGCTCTTGGGCTCTTAAAGGTAGCAAAGTGTAAATAAGAGAAAAATAAAACAATGCTCATTCACTGTGGTTATTTACGTGATGAATGGCAGGACTCCTTTAGTGTTGTCAGCCTCACTTCCACAAGCCTCAAGCCTTTTGACCACAAGATGCATGCAGACTTGATTTCTAGGGCATGTACACCTCCATACGCAGGCATGTATGTACTTGTTTCATTATAAACATCTCCTTCCTCCCTCCATTCTTCCATTAGCACCAGCTTATTTGGGAGCTTTTCAGAGCAGTAAGAAAAAAGAGATGTGGACTGGCATTAGGAATGCCACACCTACCAGGTGTGAAAGAGCAGAAAAGAAGTATTTAATCTTTGCTGATTGTCAAGGAGAGGCTTTCATAAATTAATGTATGGATCATCTAGTAGAAAGAGATAAATAGGGATTTAAAATAACTGCCATACCATCCTGAACACACTGATCTTTTCTGGTTTTAGAAGCTAAACAGGGTTGGGCTTATTTGAAGGGGAGACCACCTTAGTTGACGCTAAGAGACTCCAGGTAGAGTTGGGAGAAAATCCTCCTTGAAATCCCAGACAGATGTTGCTCTCAAAGGGCCTAAGCAGACTGCCAGAAATAGGACACATTAAATTGAGGCACTGCCCTGGCTCAGTGCTAGGGAATCATGGGAACTGTAATTTATTGTGGCACCAGAGCTCTCTGACAGAGAAGGCTCAATGTCTCAGAAAAAAATACAATTCCCATGACTCCCTAGCACTGAGCCAGGGCAGTGCCTCAATTTAATGTGCACTATTTCTAGCAGTCTGCTTAGGCCTAAAAATGTCTATTGTGAATTTTGCATATATAAAACAAAATGTAATCTTCTGCAATAACTTGCAAAACTGGGAGACTCTTTTAAATTAAGGTTGTGTTTCTTCCCTTCCCGCAAAGTAGTTCAGTTCATAGCAGCAGTCTTAAAACTTCATTTTTTCCTTTTCCCTTAGAGCTGTCTATAAGGTAAGAGCTACTGTCATGTCTTACAAACTATATGCCTTCCTGCTATCACTTATGGACCCAGAACAAGAGAAGGGTACATTGCCTATAATGCTGTTTTGAGTTATGACATTTCTCACTATGTGTCTGTGCACTGTAGTTCTATTTAAAGAATACCAGAACTCAAACTAGTACTGTTCTGCTGCTGGTAGGAATCTGTCCATTCTGGGAACTGGATCTCACATTTTCACTAGTATGTGTTTAATTCTAAAAATTCTTAAGATCTTAGTATCTGAGGAGACAATTGTGTGACTATATATATTTATTTGTGTGTGCCTTCAAGCCAGCCATAACCCACTAATTTCAAAGAAATACTGAGAGGTGCTTTTGCCAGTTCTTTTGAAATATAGCCTACAACACCTGGTATTCATTGGCAGTCTCACATCCAAGTACTAATCAGAGCTGACCCTGTTTAGCTTCTAAGATCAGAGAGGATCTGTTGCCTTTAGGGTATTTAGATATATCAACTCCTTTTCCCCATTCAAAGCTATTATAAGAGTAAGAATGTGAATTCTAACAGTTGTTCCACAAATGAACACAAATGCTCCCACAGAAACTGATACCATGTGAAATGAAAGCCCCGTCTTGAAAAATGAGAAATGCTGCTTGCCATTAAAAAAAAAAGTGCTGTTTTTATTTACTATAAGTAGATGCAAACTAGAAAACACCTCAAGTGAAACTACACTTACAAATGTCACATGTAAGCCTCTTGCAAAGGTCCTGCTATTAACAGACGCAAAATGAATAAAGACAGAAAATGTAGGCTGCATTGCTTTGGGCACAGCACAGTAACCACAGCCACACTAGCAAACCTTTACTCAAAGAAACAGGGATAACCATTATCATTATTCGAAAGTTATCTTGGTCTACTATACACTTGTATGCCAGCCACCACACAGCTTGGCAAATAATTCTATTTATGTTATTAGCCCACACATACTTTATATAAATTGTCTGTGGACTAAAAGAGTAGAGATACCTCGGTTTGTAGAAACATGCATTTTCCCTGCTGAATCTCCTGTAACAAATCCTTTGTTACCAGATGATTAGGCAAATTGCTAATTATTTATTTTTTTTAAAAAAATCACTGTTATTAAACATAAACACAACCATGCATATACATATATACACAAATATACATAAACAACAACAAAACTACAAACCCAACTAAAAAAACAAACAGACAATATTCACACTACTGACTTCCCACCCCCTAACTGATATATTCCACTATTACTTTACTTCAGCTATTTATAAATCTGTTGTTAGTACTAGTCTACACATTAGATTATTCACTTTCCTTCTGTTTCTACACAACACACAAATCCAGTTTAGATATCACAGTCAGACCATAATTATGTGTCTTGGTTTTGTGCATTCAGCTTCCCCTGCAAACCCCATGGACTCTTAATTTCCTCCCCTGCTTCTCTGTTATAACACAGTTTATTATTAATGATAATAATATTAATATCCCACTTTTTCCAAAGTTGGAATCATTATGCTCAAACTAGGCAAGTTATGATTACCACAAACCATTGTTTGCTTGCAAATGAGAATATGAAGCTATAAAATGGAAGTACATATGGAAGTGCTATTACAGGAAATTTCTAGGCTCTTGGATAAGCAGTAGTCTCTCCCTGAAACTTACTGCAACTCAGTCAAAATATGTACAATTGTAATAATCACATACTCTTCTTACTTTATACACTTCTCCCTTCCTTTACTGGTCTTTCCTGTCTATTTTACATTACAAGCCCACTTGGATAGAAAGGAACCTGCAAAGCAAAGGTGGTTCTATATTTAAATATGATTTCCTCAAGGAGTAACATTTTAACATAGGAATAAGGCACCACAGATGATATAGTATAAACTTATTTCCTCACCTGCTTGCCTATGTGACATTAGAACGAAGAGATCTCTACTTCAAAAGCATAACACAATTTTGTCAAGTTATGACTCCTTGTGGACCACTGTTCAGGACCCTGGCCAAGAAGCCAGCAAAACAAATATACGTACAATAAATGGAGATTTCCCCCCCCCCCCCAGGGCCTGCTGTCATTTCTTAATGGTATGTTTATAGATATGCGTACATATGCATAAAGAGATAAAAATAATATTTTAATGTTTTAAATATTACATGCTTCATGTTTACCTATTAGAAGTAGAATGTTTAAATATAGTACTGAGACCCAAACACCAATAGGATAAATAGGATAAATATTGAGACCTCAGGATAACAACTAGGTATACTGGTTTCACCCTGTAAAATAACTAGGTATGCCAGACCCATCTAGTGCTGCCTAAAATTGCACCCTGGTCTGTCTTTTAATTTTTAAAAGTGAAATATTTTAATAAGCATCACTCTTCTGAATGATGCTCTGAATGATGCTTCCCCAGGGCTCACTGCTTCCAACTCACAGTATACTAATGCACCTTGATTCAGTTGTAGAAATAGCACATCAAACTCTAGCTACTAACCGGACGTGCCACATCATTTCCCACAGTATTAATGGCTTGTTTGATGCTTAGTGTTGAGGAGAGAGATCCAAGTAGCATAATATCCTGACAAAAATATCCTGAGAACAAAGCAACAATAAAAATCGCACAACACCACTTCTGTCTTCTCCTCAACCAGTTCACCATACAGAAAACAGTATAGTGTATGAATAGTAGAAATCTCTAACTTTTCTTGTTTTTTTTCTCTTTTGCAGAGGTGCTTCTTATTTGAACATGACTGTGATCCACTATAATCCGGACATGAGCTGGCCAATAAAACCCAGCACTCTCTCCAAAACCATTCAGCCAAGATATCTATCTCTGAGACACTCACAAGTTGGTCTTGAAAGAGAGGGCTCTCATCCAATGTTTGTCCCCAGTGTCTGTCATACATGTATTTGCCTCTGAACCTTAAGGTTTCATCACTTCATCATTGACTAATAAGGCTAAAAGCCACTAACAAAGCTATCCTCTGGATATGTCAGAAACAAATTCAAAACCTCGACAGTGGATATTAATCAATTCAAAAAGTCAGTACAGTCAGCCTTCCTATCCATGGATTCAAACCATCTATGGGTTGAAAATGTTTTTAAAAATATAGTGGTCCCTCCACTTTTGCTGGGGTGAATGTGGAAAACACACACACACACACACACACACACAAACACTATTGTGAAGTCATAGGTAGAAAAAGCATAATTTTTTTCTCTGAAGATGCTAGCCACAGATGCTGGCGAAACGTCAGAAAGAAACTCTTCTAGAACATGGCCACACAGCCCGAAAACCCCACAAAAACTATAAAAACACTATTCTTTTTACCTGAGAGAAAACCTATCAAGGAATCTCCAGGTCCTCCAGTCCAACTCTGTGGTCAACATCTGCCAAAAGTTGATTACAGAATCATGCTGGAGGACCTACAAATGCCTAGAGAAGTGTTTTCTCTAGGAATGACTAGGTTCTCCAGCACAACTTTAAGGTTAACCTCTGGCAGACCTTGGCCCTAAGCAGACGACTAATAAAGTCGTCTTCTGGGCAGAGAAGAGGAGGGGCAGCCGCACGAGCGGCGCCCCTTCCTCTCCCCGAGGTCGCCCCCAGATGCGCCGGCCGTCCGCACGACCGGCGCATTGGGGATGACCTCACGGCGCAGCGCCCACATGCGCTGCGCCGTTTGAGCCAGGGAAAGTGCGCCCGCCGCTTTTGGGGTGCACTTTCCCTTAGATCTAAAAGGAGCGCCAATTTGGTGCTCCTTTTAGATGCGCCGACGGTGCGCCGCGGTGCGGAAGCTCCGCACCGCCGGCGCTCCGTCCGGCGGCGGCTCCAGGGCCTCCGTGTGCTGAGGCCCTTAGAGGACCTAGAGATTCCTAGAGAGGACATATTAATCAAAACCACAAATAATCAAATCCGCAAAAGTCAAAGCCACAAATGTGGATGGCCGAGTGTATATATATATATTTTTTAAAAACCCCAAACACCTTGATTTTGTCATTTTATATAAGGGGCACCATTTCTATGTCATTGTATTTAATGGGACTGTTTTTGGTATCCAGTGATTTTGGTATCAACAGTGGATCCTGGAACTAAACCCCAGGTACCAAGGGCCCCCTGTATACTGCAGTTTCCCTAACCCACTGCCCTCCAGATATTCTGGAATTCAATTCCCACAACCCTTCAACTGGGGTTGATAAGAACTGCACTCAAAAATAACTAGAGGACACCAGGTTGAAGAAAGCTGTTAGATGGTGTAAACGTAGACTATGATGTACGGGATGTTCCTTTGGGATTTGAAAATAGATTTAACGACACCTTTAGATCTCATCCAATTCAACAATTTTATATCTGGCTTATTCAGAAACCTTTTGCATCACAACAAAACATCTCTGGTTGCAGACTGAAAGCCAGGAGCAACAGCTTAGTCTGGAAATATTTACAGTTCCAAGAATGAACTATGCCTCCATCTGACATGTTAAACATTAACTTTTTGTTTGTCAAAGAAAAGAAACTAGAGTTAACATAATGTTCTATTGATGCTGAAGTCTCAAATAGACAGCAAAATGGTCAATCCAGTACAATCCCCAACATTTTAAATTTAGAAAATTTAGAAATCTTGCCATGACCATCAAAGAGAATTTGGAAAATGTTTGGAAATTTGATAATAAAATCTGCTTCATCTGGAGTAGCCCTTCAGCTATTGCTGGACTACAGTTCCCATTGATATTAGTGGGGGCTAATGGGACTTGGAAGTTCAATAACATGTGGAAAGCCATCCATCCCTCACTTCTTTGCTAAACCAAAAATTTAACTACAAGATAATCTGCTGTAATAAATTAATGGTTCCAAAAACACTCATTCCCTTCACATTCATTGGGATTAGGGGCACAGGACCCCCATGAATGTGGAAAAACTGCTAATAACAAAACCACTATGCTTTTATCCGAGTGAACACCCCTCTAGGTATCTTTAGGTCCTCCAGTGCAACTCTGTAGTCAACATCTGCCAGATATTGACCGTAAAATTATGCTGGAGGAACTACAAATGCCTAGTGGAGTGTTCTCTCTAGGAATCTCTAGGTCTTTCAGTGTGACTTTTGGTTAAAGTTGACCACAGGAGGATCTAGATATTCCTGGAGAAAACATATTAATAAAATCCGTGAACAATCAAATCCTCAAAAGTCAAAGCCACAAATGTGGAGGTATGGGTATAGCATCAATAAGTGGTTTGGCTGTCACTGGAATATAGGGGGTGGTATTAAAGTCCTCTTTCTGAAGGAAATCCTAGATTTACTATCAGTTGGATTAAATAAATATTTGTATCTATGTTTCTATTTTTAAACAGAGGCCGGATGGCCATCTGTCAGGAATGCTTTGATTGTGTATTTCTGCATGGCAGGAGATTGGACTGGATGGGCCTTGTGGACTCTTCCATCTCTATGATTCGATAATTCTATGAATTATTAGTTTTTTTTAAAAGGAGACCAGACTATTGTTTTCTATAATTCTATGATTCTATAATTCTATGAATAGTTGTTTTTTTTTTTAAAAGGAGACCAGACTATTGTTTTCTTTTTAAAAGTTCTTTTTCAGTTAAAGCAACTAATAACAACTTTAATGGCTACCATAGTTTTAAAATTCCAGAATGTTTTCCCCTGTTGGAGTTCACCCTTACAAAAATCCTACAACAAAGATCACATAGATACGATGATCATCTGCTAGCACTCCAAAACTCACAGAGAGAAATACTGCATCACATCAGCACCAAATACTAAGCAATTGGCCATGCAGGCAAGCTGAGTAGTACAGAAGGTTCTAAGAGAACCAGTGTGGTGTAATGGTTTGAATGTTAAACTACAATTGGGGGCAAGGGTTTGAATCCTTGCCCGGCCATGGAAATCCACCTTAGGCAAATCACACTCTCTCAGCAATCTTGCCAAGAAACCTTCATGATGTGTTTGCCTTAGGGTCACCTTAAGTCAGAACAACTTGAAGATACATGACAACAAAAAGTGGTTCTAAAGAATTACTTAGAAGGCTACCTTAGGATTCAGAACACAGAAGTCAGAACCCAAGTGGATGGACAGGTCTAGTAAGGCTACTAAGACAAGCAAGGCTTTGACTCTGCAGAGATTTGCCTACATGCTTAAATTGGAGCACTGAATGTTTATCAGGTGTGCAGTCCTTTGCAAGACTGGGAGCTTCCCTGCAAACATGCACGTAGCACACCCTCAACAGATCCTTTGAATTTAACCTTCAAAGCCTTTCACAACTTACTACCTTTCTGCTTCATTATATAGCTCCACCTAACAATACTATCCTCACCTGCCCTCCTTTACACATTTCATGCATCAATGGGAACTTTCATATGCTTTCTTAGCTGGTTCTGAGCACTCTAAGTTCAGCCTGTGCTTGTCAGATATCTCTTCAAAACAGTGAATTATGTTTGCAATGCTGTTAATAACAGCATTGCCCATAATCCTACCCAGCACGTTTGGGAATCATGCATCCCTCCAGATATTGGACTGTAGTTCCAAACATTCTTCACTGTTGCCTATGCTGGCTAGGGCTGCTGAGACCTGCAATCCAACAATATCTGGAGGCTCACATGATTTGTGTATCTATTTCACAGCTCCTGAAACTGGCAAAAGGAGTGCATCTTGCCTCAGAAATTCATCCATCTCCTCATGCTTATGATTCAGTCCAACAAACAAAGCACTCTTTTAAAGTGATGCATAAATTGAAAAAAGTACACAAAACACCATATATAATGAGAAAATTGCAATATGTACACCTGTAAAAATTCACTTAAAATATATACATGTTGGGGGGGGGAATATGAACAAAAGTGCACCTGAATTTACATGCACAAAGGAATGGAGAGATGAGTCTCACAATGTGATGCAGAACTGGAACAGAACTATAATGCTGGTGGGATTCTGGGAAATGCAATTAAAAGGACATTGATGGATGCTCACATCCCTGACCCTAAACTCCATGTGAGCAGCTTTTTTAAAAAACTTATAGCTTTAATACTAATAACATATGAGCAAGTCTAGTAACTGCTCCAGAATAACCAGTAAACATCCCAGGGCATCAGATACTAAGTTCAAAAGATATCCACAGTATCTTTAGGGACACTACAGTTTACATTCCAGCCTCAGATAGGGTTGCCATAATTTTCTACCACCAAACTGGGACAAAATGTTTTAAAAGTAGGACAAAATGTAGGGCAAATGTGGGACAAAGTCTGGGTCAAATGTAGGACATTCAAGAAAAATTTAGGACAACAAAACTATTAATATACTTTTTTAAAAAGCATTAATATAAATCCATGCTTCTTAGCCATGCTCAAAATGGAGGAGATTTTGACATTCTTCCTGGACAGAAAGTTGAAATATAGTTCCTCTTCTCTTGAAACAGTTTGAAGGCACCCAACAACAAACATAATAAAAGACATCTGAGATTTTGGAGCACCTCTGAGACTAAGGGGGGTTGCAGACTGCCAGAAATA
This sequence comes from Phrynosoma platyrhinos, assembly GCA_020142125.1. NCBI lineage: Eukaryota > Metazoa > Chordata > Lepidosauria > Squamata > Phrynosomatidae > Phrynosoma > Phrynosoma platyrhinos. Next base: position 15,895,383 of record CM034708.1, on the reverse strand, counting down.
GTGCAAATTGAGTCCACTTTTAGGGTTAGGGTTAGGGAATCATGGGAACTGTATTTTATTGTGGCACCAGAGCTCTCTGACAGAGAAGGCTCAATGTCTCAGAGAAAAAACAATGCCCATGATTCCCTAGCACTAAACCTAACCCTAAAAGTGGACTCAATTTGCACTATTTCTGGCAGTCTGCAACCCCCCTAAATGCAGACTTTAGTCTAGGAAAGCTCATGCTGCCAACTGGAGGAGGAGGAGGCCTCACCGCAGCGGTCTCCCTTCTTGGGGCCGAACCAGATAGCTGAGGCCCTGCACTGCTCTACCACCACCAGAGAAGAAGGAGAGACCTTGCTACTAAAGCCTCCCTCTTCAGGGCCTTGCGCAGTGGCTGAGGCCCCGCGAGGTAGGCGGCGGTGGAGGCCCCAACCCCGAAACACCCCATCTGGCCCCAGTGAGGCCTAGCAAGGTAGCTAGGCCTCGAATTCTGTCACCGCCGCACTGAAAGCACAGCAGGAGGAGGAGGAGGAGAAGGAGCTGGGAGACAGGACTGGCTCCAAACCCAGGCCAGGACATTCACAAAGGGTTAAAAAATGTCCCGGCAAAAATCAGGATATGGCAACACTAGTCTCAGAGGAAGACTATGGCAAACCCCCATGAACAAATCTTGCCAATAAGGCTTGCTATAGGTCAGAAACAACTTGAAGGAACAGAACGATGACCTGTTGATACCACACAAGTAGAAAGGGGGGGGGTGGAAGTAGAAGAGGAGGAAGAGAAACTAATTACTACTACTACTAAAGGTAAAGATAAAGGTATTCCCCATTTACAAGGTTGTCAAGTCGTGTCCGATCACAGTGGGCGGTGCTCATCTCCGTTACTAAGCCAAAGAGCCAGCATTGTCACTCACTACTTTGTGATCGTGTGGCCAGCATGATTTCAGAGAATACTGTTTACCTTCCCACCAAAGTGGTGCCTATCTACTTACATTTGTATACTTTCAAACTGCTAGATTGACAGAAGCTGGGACTAGTGACAGGAGCTCACCCCCATCATGAAGCGCTCGGGCCTCGAACTGCCAACCTGCTGATCTTGCAATCAACAGAGTCAGCATCTTAACCCCTTGAGCCACTGCATCCTACTACTGCTATTATTGTTGTATTCCACTTTTCCCCCAAAACTGGAACTCAAGGCAACTCACAACAAGATGTAAAACATAGATACTAATAAAAGCTCAAAAGTATATTTTTAAAATTGCTATTAGGTGATTTATAATATTATAACATAAATATTTATAATATTAAAACACAAGTGAATTGAAATACACACACACATATACCTCCCCAACAACTAAAAGCTCCTTTCTTGGCAACCACTCCTTTCTTGCCAAATGGGACTGAGGAACTGGCCGATTAAACATGGGAGGCCTCCCTTGGAAGAGAGTTGCACTGACTGAGAACAGTCATCAAGCCCTCGCGGGCCTTGTGATTCACTGTGGAACCAGGGCAGGATATAAATGTAAGGCACATAAAAACACATCCTGCTCCTGCCATCTCAGAGCAGATCCTTTAACAATTTAACTAGGCCACTCTGATTCCCAGATGTACTGATTGATGGAAACTTCAGGAACACAGGAAGGTGGCCTAATTATTCATTTCTATTGCCCTTTAGCCATTTCCATAGTCGTTTTCTGTGTTCAAAGTCTCACACAATTCTAAACTTAGCTTTTGGGTGAGACCTGTTTACCTGTTACAACCCCATCTCCACACTAAGGAACACTACATGAGTCCATCATGCACCTTGTTACACAGCTTGAGGTGCACAGTGACAGACCAAGCTAGACTGCTGCCTGAAGCAGGGGGTCAGCATCAGCATTGTCCCAGCACTAATCCCGTTCCTTAAAGCCACAGTATATTCCCAAAGGAAATAGCAGCTTCAACCATAATTACCGTAGGTACAGGTGATTTTTTCAGTGGAGATGTGAATGAGTGGGTTTAACTCTTCCACTAGGTCTAACATAGGACTCACCATCCTCCTCCCCGGGGATCAGTCAAAATCTCAGGATTCATGAATATGTGACATCACACCTAGTTTGAGCCTCAGTTAACATACAAGATTGGTCTAAAATGCACAAAAAAGTTATATGCTTATTGGCCACTCCAATCTTGGCCATTATCAGGATGGAGACAAAGGACGGCATAATTTAAACTCCACTAACAACAGTAAAGTAAATTCACCATCTTCTAATCCAGGAAACATATTCATGGATAGCTATGTTGGCCATGAAGCAAAATAAAATAAAACCCAAAATCCATAAAGAGCTATGCCTCTATTGGCCAACCAAGACACACAAAATATATCAGGCAAGTTTTTGAACTTCCATCGTCTTCTTCATCAGGCAAAAGATGTCCCTGTATTTGGAGATACCGAATTTAGCCACAACAGGGGAATCCTAAATAAGAGGGAGCGAAGGATTCAACAACTTTTTGAGGTTACTATCACCAACAAAAGGTTAAAAAAATTCATTTGGTCAGTAATTGGCAAGTTTTATCTATTTGGCACCTAAATGTTTTCCAGATGTAGCAGTATAGAGGCTTCTTGAGCAATTCAATGATGAGCTAAGATTAACTGCTCCAATAAAGAATTAAATAACTGACAAGCTCTAGAGGAAATATTTTGATCTTACACAGACTATGGGCCTCGGCAGATGACTAAAAAGGTCGTCCTCGAGGCCCGGAAGAGGAGGAGCCACCGCACGAGCGGCGCTCCTTCCTCTTCCTGAGGTCGCCCTGGAAGCTGCCGGCCCTCCGCACGGCCGGCGCTTCCAGGGCAACCTCCCGCCGCAGCGACCACATGCGCTGCGGCGGAAAAGACAGGGAAAGTGCGCCCTACGCGTTTAGGGCGCACTTTCCCTGTCTTGAGGAAGGAGTGCTGATTTAGCGCTCCTTCCAGGGACGCCGCAGGAGCGCCGTGGTGCGGCTGCCATGGCCCCGCGGCGCTCCGGACCAGGGCGTCCTGGACGCCCTGGTCTGCATCCCCCCAAAGTTTCACTGGATGGCCCTTGTGGTCTCTTCCAACTCTATGATCTCTCTAACCCATAAAGCCCCATATAGTTCAGGTCCAGGTCATTCGAAGAACCACACTCTCCCGTATGAACCTGCTCCATGTTTTGAGATGTTCTGCAGAGGTCCTGCTCTCTGTCCCACCACTCTCACAGGTACATTTGGTAGAAACATGGGAGATATTTTTCCACTGGCTGCTCCCATGCTCTGGAACTCCCTTGAGTAAAGTACCCTCTTTACTATCTTTCCACAAGCAGTTAAAAATCTGTTTTCTTCCATCAAGCCTTTGAGAATTGCTTTTTCAGGGGAAATGTGCCTTGTATAATGTACTGGACTTTGAGTTGTTACTATTTTAATTTGCTTTAACTGGTTTCAAACTTTATGACAGTTTGAGAGCCAGCATGGTGTAGTGGTTTGAGTGGTTTGACTGTGACTCTGGAGACCAGGGTTCAATTTCCCCACTGGGCCATTTAACCCACTGGGTGACCTTGGGCAAGTCACATGCATTCAGGACTCAGGTGAAGGCAATGGCAAACTTCCTCTCAACAAATCTTTCCAAGAAAACCCCATGATAGGTTCAACGTAAGGTTGTCATAAGTCAAACATGACTTGAAAAATACAGCAACAAATTGTTGTGTGGTTTTTTTTAAAAAAAATTGTATGCCGTTAATTTTAGCTATGTTTGTTTGAATCACTGTAAACCACTCTGAACCAGGGAAAAGGTGGGATGGTGATGACGTCAATGATTTCTCTCTCATTTCTCCAGGCTGGTCCTCTCTCATCTTGTCTTGTAAAGTGACCATAATACTTTCATTTAACATCCTAGAACAGTGCTTCTCAGGCTACCTAAGATATGTGACCAGCAATTATTTTTTTCTCAATGTGCCAGGAACCACGTGTGTCCTGGCTATAAGTATTTCTTTCCTTCATGGGAACCTGCTAGGAATCAATAGCAGTTCAGGGACCACCATTCTGAATAGCTCTGCTCTAGACTAAGCAACTGCAATCTGTTCCTTGTAAAACTCAAAAATGTGTATATGACTACAACCTCAGATGCACATATGCTTATGACTACAAAAAGGGGTTGTTGCAATGTCTTTCTTCCCAAAATAAGTCATCATAACTGTAATCTTATGCCTATTTATTCTGGAACAATTTGCATTTGAACACTGCAATTTTATTTCTTCTCTAAAAGTAGAAAAGGAGATGGGGGTGGGACAGTGTATTTAGCAGAGCTGCATACCAGAAATTAAGAGCATTCTTGCCTCTCAGATCCAAAGCTTGCACTTTTTTCATAGTATCATAACCAATTCAACAAGACCTAGCTTCAGTCTAGAGTAGAAGACAGTTTCCAGGAAAGGAGTTAAATCACAGATTATCTAACCCTCTTTCTCTATACCAGTGTTGACAATCTGGACTAGAGATGGTCAGAAGAAAAAGCAAATGCTGCTGTCTCTCCTGAATTAGCAGGACACTACCTGGCAGTGGAACTGATAAAAATGGCAACACAGCCATGGACGCAAAGCAGCCCTCCCTAATCTGGCACCCTCTAGCTGGGTTGGATTGCAACATCTATCATCCTTGGCCAATATGATGGTAGATGTAATCCAAGGCAGCTGGATGGTGCTAAGTAAAAGAAAGCTGTATGCTAATTGCTGAGAAAAACAGAAGAGACCAACAAACATTTGTACCTTCAAATATGAAGGTTTGCTCTTCCAAAACAGTCAAGTCAGGAAAATCAGCTGTTTAGGAAGTGCTTGCTCTGAGATCTCCATAGGAACTCAACAAGAGAACACTGCACATGATCCAATCCTATTATCCAATATTAGTAAGGTTGCCCCCTTGTTTTTCAAAGCTGGAATCTTAAGTTTGTAATGATGTTCAATAAAAACACACACACAAACACACTATACCACATATAGCACATTAGCACATTTAAAGAAAAAACATGTTGCAAGCTTCAGCTCAACCATGGGATGACAACCAGCAGTCTCCCCACAGATGCATAAAACTTGCACAAGTCTATAACTAAGCATATGGACCTCACAACCCAATCTTTGAAACATGTTAATTTACAAGTGTCTCCTGCCAAGTTCAATATTACTTGCATGCTCATGAAATATGACTATGATTTCAGCCTTATGGTGGTGGTGATGTTATGTGCCTTCAAGTTGACCTCAACTTAAGGTGACTATATCATGGAGTTTTGACAAGATCTATTCATATGAAGTTTGTCTCTGCCTTCCTCTCAGGCTGGTTTTCCTAAATTCATCCAGTGAGTTTCTACGGCCTAGAGAAGACTCAAACTCTGATCTCTCAAAGCCCTAGTCCAACATTCAACCACTTACACCATACTAGCTCTCCAGCTATATATTCAATAAACAACACAACAGAGTCCTTCCTAGCCTGTATCACTCAAGACTCCTATTGTATTTTTAATGTTCCCAGATGTTTTCAATTTTTAACTGGGCCAGGGAGGATATAGCACATAAGGAGGCAGGCTCTATCAGCAAGTGTATCGCTTGTGTCCTGGTTTTCAACAAAGCAAAAACTACAGGAGGTATTCAAAACAATATTTTCCAGTTTTGAAAAATGATTTGAATAAATATGCCAAAGCCCAAAATGCAATTCACTAAAACTACATTACCCTTCTAACTCTACCTATACCTAAACCTACAGAACTCAGCATATGCCACCAATCTGTCTGCTCTCTCTGTGCTAACCATATCGTGCTGGTGTCTTTATCCAATGACTGGCTTCCAAACCATTTCTGGACTCAATTCAAAATGCTAGTTTTGACCTTTAAAGGCCTTCAGCTCTTGGGATCAGAGAGCCTGAAACATCCCTACCATGTGCCCAGGCATCTACAAATCTTGGCTAGGTAGCCAGCCAATTTTTTTCTTACTGTGAACTTTTCTGCCCTATCCTGTCTAAGGAAAATGGAAGGTTCTTCTGATATTCCACTGAACTTAAAACTGAGTACAGACATCTACAATAGGCAGAGTGACACTCTGCCCTTCTCCACAGCAGAGAAGGGGGAAAAGGATCTCATCCCCATGGTGCCAAGCCAAAAATACTCAGAATGTAGCAAGGGGTCTCATAGCACACCAAAAGCCTCTGGGATCCAGTGTGGCATTAGGTTGTCTCTTTGCTAATTCTCTCTGCAGACACAAACTTCGTGAAGTGTCCTTCGTGAAGTGTCCTCACGGAGTTCATATTCTTAACGTAATTAAAGATATACAGTTGGCCCTCCACACCTGTGGCTTTGACTTTTGCTGATTTGATTATTTGTAGTTTTTATTAATATGTTCTCTCTAGGAATCTCTAGGTCCTCCAGCGCAACTTTGCCAGAAGTTGGTCATAGAGTTGTGCTGGAGAACCTTGAAGTTCCTAGAGAAAACACTTCTCTAGGCATTCTCCAGCATAATTCTATGATCAACATTTGGTAGATGTTGACCACAGAATTGCTGGGTAGAAGCTGGAGATTCCTAGAGAGGTGTTCTCTTACAAAAAAAAATAAAAAAAAAATAGTGGTTTTGTTATTTCCAGTTTTCCGACATTCATGGGAGTCCTTTACCCCTAACCCCAGTGAATGTGGAGGGACCACTGTAGTTGACTACGGTGAATGCTTTTATGGATATTTGCACATATCTTATCTGTACACCAAGATCCTCATCAAAGACCCTGCTCTTATTTCCCCCACCATATAAATTCCATGGCAATGGTTACTGGGGAAAGGGTCTTCTCAGTGGTGACATCCTGACAATGGAGTTTACTCACCTTGGAAGCTTGTCGGGCACTTACTCTGAAACTGTTTTTGGTGCCTTTTCATTGTCTCAGGCCTAGCAATTCCATTTGATCCATTCTTTATGTTGCTCCTACTAACTTTGGTGTTTTTAGAACATTTTTTGTGTTGCTCCTTTTGATTTTGCTACTTCGGTTTATTATTTTAGTGTTTTTAATTTTATTGATGAGCATACTATAAGTTTTTGTCATAAATACATTAATAAACAACAACAACAACAACAATATTTTTTTTATTTCTTTCCCTCCTCCCATCAATGCTCAAGGCAAGGAACAGCACGTACATGACAATAAAAAGTCCCCCTTTATTTACACAACTCACAGCAAAGAGTACCAAATGTCTGTTCTAGATTCTCCACAACTCCACTTAAAGCAGAACAAAATCATATACAGCATGCTGGCACTCACAGACGTCTTTCTCAGAACCAGCACCACCCAAAACCATTGTCATTTGAATCAGCTTGGTATTCCAACTCTCCGCATGCTTTTTACCAGAGCATCCTCACAAAGGAGGGCATGAGCCAAATCTTTATGGAAAATGTCAGGACTGAATGATTCACCTTCAGCTGATCTTTTTTCTGCACTGAGAAAAGGACTCTATACCCGCAGTCATCACTCAGGTAACACGGCAAATCCAGCTCGTAATAAGGAGTGCACCATAACACATTATACTGCAGTACTCGGCTGCACAAAATGTCACAGAAGACTCTTCTCCATTTTGCAGCCTACAGTTATATATGAGTGCGGTATGTTAATAGCTCTCCTGAGAACTACTGCATTCTGCTTCTTTTTGAGAACATATTTTACAGGTAATAATGAGAGTCGAACCTTGCGCCATTAGCCAGCCATATTCAATCAGAAGGGGAAACCACCGGGAGAGGGGTAAGAAGAGAAAGAACCATCTGCATTTGTTAAAGCTAAGCTTCTCCCTTCTTTATTATGAGTCTTACATTCATCCAAACAGGTGTTCTCCCTCTACTCAATCCTTTTAGCAGCTCTGAAAAATAATCTCTATATGTGAATAATAGAAGGGTGGCAATGTCCAGACCCAGACTACTCTGAAGAGAGTACTTGAAGCTTTTATTCGGTTAAACCTTTCTCAGTATAGTACCTCTCCTACCCTAATGTTAAGATCAGGCATTGCTCACTGATGCTCAGAGCAGATATCCACCCATTACTATATTCCTATTTTACAGATGCATTGGAAAAGCTGGGAAATTATTATTTTTCCTCCCAAAGAATGCCAATGAATACAAAGAATTTGTAAGGAACAAATTCAAAAACAAGCTCAGGTACGTAATAATGAGACCTTATGGGTATACTGAGGATAGCCACAAAACTAGTACAATGGAATATAGAAGAGAAGCAACAGGTATATCTGCTAGAGTAAATGACTACTAATAAGGAAAACATTTAGGGGTAGCTGTGTTGGCCATTTAGCAAATTGAAACAAAAATCCATCATTGATACTTTATTGGCCAACCAAAATGCACACTTGCAAGCTGGCAACAAGTATATTGTGCATTTTGGCTGGCCAATAAAGTTATCACTGATGGATGTTTGTTTGAATTGACTACTAATAAAATAGAATAATACTTTATTGGGCACTAAAAGGTGAGCTCTGGGGTCCTTCAGGATTCACCATCAAACTGAGTATAGGAAGGAAGAACAAAAGATAAAGTTGGAAAGTCATATTGACAGACTCCAAGGTTCAGTTTGTAATGATATTTTAGTCAACTAATATGAGCCAGCATGTTATAGTAGTCTGAGTATTGGACTAGGACACTGGAAGACCAGGGTTCAAATCCCCACTCAGTCATGGAAACCCGCTGGGTGACCTTGAACAAATAACACTCTCTCAGACTCATAAGAAGGCAAAGGCAAACCACCTTAGAACAAATTCTCTCACCCTTGGGGTCACCATAAATCAGAAATGACTTGAAGACACACAGCAACAAAGGCTGCATCTGCACTGCAGAAATAATCCAGGTTCACACCACTTTAACTGCCATGACTCAGTGCTATGGAATTCTGGGAATTGTAGCTTGTTGTGGCACCAAAGCCCTCTGAGAGAAGGCTGAATGTTTCACAAAACTATGGAGCCAAAGTTAACTACATCACACACTTTTATTTCTTTTTATAAGACTAATGAGTCTGTTTATACTAGAAGGCAACCTAGACACACCCAATTATTCCAACTGGATCATCATTTCAAGCTCAAGAAAATGTATTATTTTGACAAATCATTCCCAACATGGAACCCTCCAGAAGATTTACATTGGAGGCCCTTTAAGACCCAGCCAATATGAACAATAGTCAAGAATGCTGGGTGGTGTAGTCAAAAATATCTGGTTGGGGAAGACAAGCTTTGACTATTTAGAGCAGACAATGTAGAAAACTGCAAGCACATCATTTCACCCAGAGAAGATCCCTGGATGCAAAGCAGGATACATATTTTGGAAACTGTAATCTCCCAGGGTTGCAAGGATAAATGCCATCTTAGTACCTGTTTAGAATCATAGAGCTGAAAAACACCTCAAGCGCCATCCAGTCCAATCCCCTACCATGCAGAAATACACAATCAAAGCACCCTCGACAGATGACCATATAACCTCTGTTTAAAAACCTCCAAAGGAGGAGACTCCACCAGACTCTGAGGGAGCGTCTTCCACTTGTCGAACAGCCCTTACTGTCAGGAAGTTCTTCCTAATGTTGAGATGGAATCTATTTTCCTGTATGTTGTATCCATTGTTTTGTGTCCTATTCTCTGGAGCAGCAGAAAACAAGCTCGCTCCATCCTCAATATGGCTTCCCTTCACTTTTTTAAACAGGGCAATCATATCACCTCTTAACCTTCTTTTCTTCAGGATAAACATACTCAGCTCCCTAAGTCTCTCCTCATAGGACATGGTTTCAAGACTCTTCACCATTTTGGTTGCCCTCCTTTGGACATGCTCCAACTTCTCAATATCCTTTTTGAATTGTGGTACCTAGAACTGGACACAGTATTACAGATGAGGCCTGGCCAAAGCAGAATGGAGTGGTACTATTACTTCTCTTGATCTAGACACTATTCTTATATTGATGCATTGGCCTTTTTAGCTGCCACATCACACTGTTGACTCATGTTCAACTTGTGGTCTACTAAGACTCCTAGATCCCTTTCACATCTACTGTTGTCAAGCCTGGTGTCCCCCATTCTATATCTATGCATTTCATTTTTTTCTGCCTAATTGCAGTACCTTACACTTCTCCCTGATGAAATTCATTTATTTAGTTTTGGCCCAGTTTTCTAATCTATTAAGGTCATTTTGAATTTTGATCCTCTCCTCTGGGGTGTTAGCTATTCCTTCTAAATTAGTATCACCTACAAATGTGATAACCATGCCCTCTATTCCTTCAAACAAGTCATTGATAATGATGTTGAATAGCCCTTGGCCCCACTGGTCACTTCTCTCCAAGATGAAGAGGAGCTATTGCTGAGCACCTTTTGGGTTTGGTGAATCAACCAATTACAAATCCACCTAACAGTTGCATTTCTAGCCCACATTTTACTAGCTTATTTGCAAGAATACAGAGGGGCACCTTGTTGAAGGTCTTATTGAAATCAAGATATGAAACATTCAGCACAGTTAAACAATACATCCATGATGAATTTACTACAGTACTTCAAAAAGTAGAGCTTGGGTAATCATAAAACCGATACCCTAATATTATTTTTGGATTCCACCCCCACCCAGTGTAGCTATACAGCTGCCTGCAGTTTTTGTTTGATAATCCAGTTACTGTAGCATGTCCCAAGGTTTTCAGGAAAGGGGAGGGTGGAACCTCCTGGTGCAGTGACACAACCTCTATCCTGCCCAATTCTCACCACAAAAACCGGTTTAGCAACACATTCTCAGTTGAGACAGTCGTCAGTCAAAGTCTAATGATACACGAAATGGAATACACAAAAACAACTAAAGTGAAATCAAAAAACATAGAGACCACTAAATAAGATTGTGCTTCCATGTCTTAATGTTTCTGCTAGCATTACCAAGTTGTTGTTGCTGATGCTGCTGTTGTGTGCTTCAAATAATTTCTGACTTATGGAGATGCTTACTTATGGACCCTGACCTTTGGACTTATGGGGGTTTTCTTGGCAAACTTTGTTCAGAGGAGGTGTGCCATTGCCTTCGCTGAGAATGAGAGCATGTGACTTGCCCAAAGTCACCCAGTGGGTTTCAATGAGTTGGGAATCGAACCCTAGTCTCCAGAGTCATAATCCAACACTTAAACAACTATGCCGCTATTGCCAAACATTCCCTAAAACAAACATTCTGCTGGAGCTGTTTTGAGCTTATTAAGAGAATGGAAGCACATAAACTTCTACTGTTTCTGCCCAGTTCTGGTACTCGCAGAGATGTGGGGTGCATTTTTTCCCCTGCATATTATTGTTATTGTTGTTGTTTTTTGAGGGAATATGCTATTGTATTTTTCTGTGAAAATTTTTCCACACTATGTATAGATTTATCCATAATCATCTGGACTGTTTCACTGCAGTCAATCACGTTAGATGAGTTAAGTGTTGGATATGAATGTCTAGTTATTCTTCTGAATAGACATGCTCTGACAAATCCTACCACTCAGAGGAACAAACTAACAAATGAGTACACTGCTAAGCTTGTTTCTGTTTTGCAAAGTCTCTTGTTTCTCAATCAGTCAGAAATGCAAGTAGTCAAGATAAAATGTGGTATGTTGCCTGTGCCCACAGACTCATATCCATCCTTTTAGTGAAACAGAATGTTGTACTAAATCAGATTTTTCTCAACTTGAAATGGAACTGGTAAGTAGTACAGAGTGAGTAAAACTGAAAGTACTACAGTAACATCTAGCAAAAGAAAGTTCAACTGTTGAGAAAGCTTTTATTGTCGAGTTGTCTCCCTTCATTCATGGACATGTAAGGTGGAGAGATGGGTGTGGATGGGTGGGAGAAGCAGACATCCTCAAAACCCTTCTATCTTTTTTCATAACTTTTTCATTCTTTCTTCTTACCATACCAAATCTGCTAAACACACAAAATGAAGTAGTTGCACAGTGTTGTTTGGCTGTAAGCCACCTAGAAGCATCCTTAGCTTTCAGACTTTTTTTCACTACTCTGCTGGAATGGGTGCCTTCCTGTATTTGTAGCATTCACACAATTAGAAAATGGAGTTAGGAATGCCGAATCATATAGAATTGCAATGCAAGAAAATGAACTATCTTCTTGCCCAGTTTGCACAGCAGAAGAGGTCTTGATACACTGCATGTTGGTTTCCCCCAAAATCAAATACTATACACATTGCCCAGATTATGTTATAAGAATACATTTTCTGCAGATTCTACAATGAGGGTACAAATTGTGCTGTCAGGATGGTGCAAATTAGGCATAATGGTTAATGCTGAATAACTTGGTCAGGCTGTTGCTATTAGTAGGACACAGGAAAAGGTGGGGTCGCAGAGTAAACAAAGAAACTATGGGACAGCAAACATGCAAGTGTGCACTACATTATACAAGCCCAAGCCCAGAAACTGGCATTGATGCAAAACACAAAATCTTAAAAATCAAGTTTCTAAATCCTAATGATGAAAATAAGTTGATGAGTATGGCGCTGCCTGATAAAATCTCAAGAGCAAGGGGCTAGGAGCCAACTACCAGTTAGAAGGGGCCTGGGAAACATGCTTTACTGTGTATCGCCAACACAGAGAAGAGACAAAATGTAGATCTGAATATGTGATGTACACTTTCTAAAATCTTTGGGATTTAGATAGAAGGAACGTTCACTTAACAGAGATTTCTTTGCTTAACAGAGGTTTAGAAATTTGGCTAATTTACAGGGCACAGAGATAATAATCCTATGTCCACATAACGAAGAATAAGACCCACTGAATATCTTTGCGCATTCTGACTGCACTAGAAAATGCAGTTTTTCTTAATGCAAAAGATATATGAAATGTAAATCCTGCTATGTGGGCAATCAGCATTCCCAAACTGCTCTAGTACAGATTTTAATTAAAGTAAGTGTGATTTATATAAACAGCCTTGCAAACAGTCATCATAGGAGAGAACTGAGGCACTCTGCAGTGCTCTCTAAATGCATCCCCCTGACCACCAAAGATTACCTGAATGTAGATGAATTGCCCTGACAGCACTTTCTGCACTTATACAGCAATCAACGACTCTAAATATACAGAGCTCAGCACAGGACTGTACTCAAGACCCTGTCAACATTTGGCAGTCACAGTCCAAAGCCTGTTCATGCTGACACTTTCCAAGAAGTAATGAAAAGGGGACATAGCTACTGAACGATGTGTGTGCTTTCCATGCACATGTTTGCCAGTTCAATCCCCACCATTTTCTAATTAGATCTGAGGACACTGGCCTAAATCCTACTTTAGTCCTGATTAGAGCAGACCCATGAATCAACCATATTTACCTACATGCTGACTCACAATCCAACAAATTATTCAATTGTTCTACTCTAGCTGGGACTTTGTTGTTGAGTACCTTCAAGTTATCCATGACTTAAGGCAACCCTAAGGTGAACCTATCATAGGATTTTCCTGGCAGTATATATTCACAGGGGGGTTAGCATTGCCTTTCTATGAGGATGAGAGAGTGTGACTTGCCCAAGGCCACAACAGTGGACTCAGCAGGGATTTCAGTCCTGGTCTCCTGGAATCCAAGTCAAGAGCTAGCCCAACAGGACTCCAACCAATGTCTGCTGATACCCCAGATAGCTACCCCAATTCCTGAGCTAAGTGGTATAAGGCAGCTTCCTGTGATCTACGTATTTTTAAAAATTGGTATGGGAAACTTCAGATGCTTCAGATATTGCTGAACTCCCATCAGGACCCAGGTTTCATCACCCTATTCTAGATCATGCAAATCACATTGTATGTAGGCACTTTCAGACATAGGGCTGCTAAAAATGAAATGAAGCAATTAAGAGCTTTCTGAGTGACTGAAAGACTCCATATCAGTTTCTTAAAACAGCATAAAAAAGAAAAGATATTGCCAGTATAAATGGCCAAAAGACCACACAGCATGTGAGATGTACAATACAATCCCCATATCTGCAAACTGAATATCTGCAAATTCAGTATCTGCAGTTTCACTTAACCACATCTGAAATAATATGTTCTCTCTAGGCATTCCTAGGTCTTTCAGTGTGATTCTAAAGTCAACTTTCGGCCCAAGCAGACCACAGAATCACACTGATGGACCTAGAAATGCCTAGAGAGGATCTTTTTCTCTAGGCATTACTAGGTCCTCTGGTGTAGGTCTCACTGAAAATAATAGAGTTCCCTATTATCTATAGTTTCAGGGATCTTGGAACTTAATCCCGCGGATCCTGGTATCCTTGAGCCCAAGGCTCATACTGTTTTATCATTTGGCTGCTGACCCCAAAAGTCCTCTTAATAGGAATCTACACTTGAGCCACTTTGGGGGCACAATTGACCCTGCCTGTGTGTACCAGTCACATGCAGCCTCCAGACCATCAACATCATCAAAAGCAGACATGACTACAGGGGAAGGGAAAAAGAAATAAAGCAGAGAGCAGTTGAGTGCTGGCTTACAGTGGGCCTGCTGTATCAGTGGACTAGCCATCTGTGGATTACGCTCTCATGGATCACACCACCCCATATTAGTCAATGGCAATGTGTGCACACAGCCATACCAATGCAGGCACATGTACATCACTGCCCATTGACTAATATGGGCTTCAGCTCCCATGTTTTTCCCACCTGTGTGTGTGGGGGGGGGGGGGGGGAGAACGCAAATCCTGCAAATGAGAAAGGTACACTGTATTTTAAAGTTCATCGCGATAGATAGCCATATAGCCTAGAGCCATATTCCCCTCACCGACTGCCAAAAAATGCAAGCAGCAGTGCTGATCCATATCAACAAACCAGTTCTAGCAGTTTTCATCTGCACTAAGAGCAAGTCCATGACCTAAATACTCTAAAGCAGGGGTTCCCAACCTTTTTGACTCATGGAGCCCTAAGGGCTCTCCATGGAGCACAGGTTGGAAACCACTGATCTAAAGGCACCAGATCCCCCTGATTTTGGAAGCTAAGAAGGGTCAGCCCTGGTTAGTACTTGGATGGGAGACAGCCAATGAATACCAGATTCTATAGGTTATATTTCAAAGGAACTCACACAATCATGTCCTTGCATAAGAAAACCCTATGAAAAATTCATGGGGTTGCTGTAAGTCAATAGGCAACTTGAAGGCACACACAAAGGCAGATCTTCAGTAAAGGAAATTAATTTAATACAAAAAGCTGCCCCCAAATACAGGGATCATGCACAATAATATACTGACGCTTGTAAAGGCACCTCCCTTTTGCCCCGGTTACTGAACTGCAGCTAAACTCAAAGGAAACAGAAAAGGGATAGTCCCAGCTAATTGAATGGTTCAGGCATTCCAACTCTGTGAGTCCTAGATCCATTGCATAACTGGCAGAGGGGGGAAGAGATCCATGGAAAAGCCTGCAGAGACAGAAGGTCATTGGCTGAGAAAGCTATGCTGTTTTAGGAGTCTTTTAGATGCAGGGAGAGTATCCTGGCAACATGACCAGTGATCTTTAAAGATCAGATATTGCAATGCCAGGTATTGTTGACTGCATACAGCCACTGTAAACTGCAGCAATCTGAGCCCTGTCTACATGTAATCATTTTCTCAAGTCTAAAAAGATAATATCCCAGTGCTGGTCAATGACTTGAGCCCAACAACAACCACAAGCATCCTTCCAATATCGATCAGCTGACCCCTGCAATTTCCCCAAATACGAAACTCGACTGCATAATTTGTGGTATGTGGCTGACTCAGTCTTGGCACTCTCCTCAAATTAAGTGAAGAGAGCAGTTTCTATTGAAGAGGTCACTTGGGTGGACTGCTGAATTTTAAAAGGGGGACATAAGCAACACACCAATCCTTGATTTGGAAAATATTATGAGAGATCAATGCTCAGAAAACCAGGGTGGCAAAGCAGTTAGTGTTGGGACAGCAAGGCTCAAGCTCTCACTCAACCATGAAATTCAACTGGACCTGGGCCAGTTATCTACTCAACCTGACACAAGGTTGCTGTGAAGATAAAGTGGGGGAACAGGAGGGCTACATATATCGTAAGATCTAAAAATGCAACCACAGCAATGATGATGCTGCGGCACTGGGTCGATTCACATCTATGTCTATAAGATGTATCATCAGAGACCTGGAAACATTTCTTCCAGACATTACGTTGAAAGCAAAGAGTTGTGGTTATGCAATGGCAACAGAAAAACACTCTGTACATGTTCAAAAGATTTTACCTACATAGTTTACATCAGGGTGGACAAGTGGAGTCATCCACATGATGTTGAATTAAAAATCCCAGTATTCCTCACCATTGTCTATGCTTGCAAGGGATGGTGGAAATTACAGTCTCACGAACAATTGGAGAGCCACACATCCCCCTTGCCTAGTTTATGTATGCATCAAGAACTGCATTTTTTTAGGGATGCCTTGAGAATGAAGAATGAACACAAAGTTCTTTGGAGGGTTAAGTTATAGGCAAAGAAAAAGTGATCACAAGAAATGGAGAAAAGGAAAGCCAAAAACAGTCTTTGGTGGGGGGAATGAAAAATTGGGTTTTTAAACATTCATGCGGTGGTTTCCTTTAAATAATGGACAAAAGGATGAGGCAGGAATATAATAATAATAATAATAATAATAATAATAATAATAATAATAATAATAATAATAATATCTCGCCCTTTGGAAACCCAATCAGGGCGGCTCACAACCATAAAAACATATACAACACCCAAACCCAACAACCCCTCTCCCCCTTAAAACAGTATTAAATCTATAGAAATTAAAACTAACAATTCGTCAATAAAAACAATTCAACAACCAACATATAAACCCAACGGCAATAATCCTAACCATCCTTATATATAATGGTTATATATAATATAATCATGGATTGCATTTCCCAGCTCCCAGTTAGGCTTTTAGTGCAGGCCTTTAACTGAAATTTGGTATGATTACATTTAGTCTGATCTACCAAACCATTATTAGAATTCTCCAGTTTTCATATGCCAGTCATTCCTGTATCATTCCTGAAAGCAGGCTTATCTCCTCATGAACACAGAAAACAAAATTAAGCAGCAGGGGTCTGTACTGCAGGTAATGGTTGGATGCCATTTCTCCCCCATGTTCTCCCTCATAGAAAACTAACATAGTAATAAAGGAAAAAATATTTTTTACTCAAGAATAGCACATAGTTGAGTTGGCCTTCAGCGCAGTGCCACAAGTAGGCCACTGCTCAGCACCACTTGGGCCATTTGACAGCATTACAGCTGCAGAGCCACTAGTAACTTTCTCTTCCTCACAAGGTGTGCTTGTCGCCCTGTTGTACCTCCAAACAATGCAATGCAATGTTAGGAACTGCATTTGGAAAAGTAAGATGGCCTCCACAGTGGTTGGAAGTGTTCAGTACCTATCCTGAAAACTCTAGGGGACAAAGTGTGAGGAAATGCAACCCCAGTGCTGTCAAGGGGGTCTAAGTGGTGCAGACAGGCGAGTCAAGTGAGGTTCATGGAATGATGGTGAAACTCTGCTGAGGGCCCACTCAATCTTAGTGCTAACCTTGGACTCAATTTTTGCTGCTTTCTCCCTGCAAAGTACTGCTATGTGGTTACTATGGGCACATAACAAAACACATCCCTCATGTGTAGACTAGATTCATACTACATTATGTCACATACACAAATCAAGCCAAAGAAAGTTGAATTTCCCCTTAGGCCATCAATGTGCAACCACACTATACTAATATGAATTTGTATGGAGACATGCAAGTTAATTGTGCATATGTCCAGGTTTATAGTCAAGTATTTTTTCTGAATGTAATGTGCAAGCCTGCATGGAATGATGCCAATGATACTGATACTGATACTGATGTTGATGCTGATATATTTATATCCTGCCTTTTCCTAAGTATGGGACTCAGGATGGCTTACAACAGGGAAAACAAGCATGGCCAAAAATTCTCACCATACAAAAGTTTAAAATGTAAACACACTATCAAAGTATTAAAACCATTAAACATCACATAGCATGAACCATTAAAAATAAATGAGAAAATAGAAAATCCAGCACATAGTGCAAGATCCCCTTAATCAGTGCTCAAAGGCCTGCCAAAACAAAAAAGGTTGGTGGAAAGATAGCAAAGATAGTACCATTCTAACCTCTCTGGGAAGGGAGTCCAGAGCCTTGGGACAGCAACTGAGAAGGCCAGCTCCCATGACTAGATGCACCTTTGAGGGTGGAAGGACAGAGAGAAGGGCCTCCCCAGAAAATCCCAAACATAGGGCAGGAACAAATGGCCCATTAAAGATGCCTTCCAGGTGTCTTGGGAACACAGCGTTTACACCACATGCTCTGATGACACCCAGAAGCTGGTTGACTTTTCCACTCCTATTTGGGCCAGGTTCAAGGCAGATTGGGGCTGCAGCATGTGTTTGCCGTGGCCCCAATGCATCTTCAGCAGGGGTGGCTTCAAGCTGCCCTTTCTTGCCAGTCTGTTCCAGCCCATAGCCAGGTTCATATGTGACTCTGTACCTGAGACACACAGGGCATTATCAGAATTTTGACCAACAGATCAGCAGCCAGTGGAACAGTTGCAACAAAGGAGTTGTGTGCTTCCTGTAGCCAACCCCAGTTAATAATCTGGTTAAGGCGCTTTGGACCAGCTGAAGTTTCCAAATACCCTTCAAAGGGAGCCTCACAAAGAGATATTACAGTAACTCAAACTGGATGTAAATAAGGCATGTGTCACAGTAGCCAGACCAGCCATCTCTAGGAATGAGCACAGCTGGTGTACAAGCCTTTATTGTGCAAATGCACACCTGACCACCACTGAAACCTGAGCTTCCAGTCTCTGAGATGAATCCAGCAACACATCCAGAACAGAACAGCAGCAGACTATTCACCAACAAAACATAGTTAATCTGCTGCCAAGCCAACAGATTGGAAGTGATCAATATAATCTCCCATGCAAGCAAAATCATGCTTAAAATTCTGCAACATAGACTCCAACCATACATGGAGAGAGAAATCCCAGAGGTCCAAGTGGGGTTGAGGAAAGGTAGAGGCACCAGGGACCACACTGCAAACATATGCACACCAGGGAATTCTAAAATAAAATCAGCATGTGCTTTATAGACTACAACAAAGCCTTTGACTGCATCGATCATGAAAGGCTATAATAATAATAATAATAATAATAATAATAATAATAATAATAATAATAATAATAAATTTTTATAGCCCGCCCCTCTGTGCGGTAATTGGGGGGTACATTTTAAAACAAGCAAGTTAAAAACATTCCCTCATCCCATAATCCAACCCTCCCATCCCCTTAAAACAAAATTAAACTAGAAAGAAGTTAAAATACAGCAATAAAAAAAATCCACAATAACGCAAGGAATCAGAAAATAAACAAAATAAAAACTCATCTCTCACCAGACA
>CM034708.1:15836656-15847585 GCA_020142125.1 Phrynosoma platyrhinos | reverse complement strand
TCACAAAACTTCAAATCCCAGAATTCCATAGTCTTGAGTCAGGACAGTCAAATTTCTTTAATAAATTTCTGCAATGCAGACACAGCCAAACTCTATATTTTGACTGGAAAAATGTGGGGGTCATCTTATATGCCCAGTCATCTTATACGCCGGAAAATACGGTAATTCCTGTGTATCACTGAATGTAATGGCAATAGACGTGACATAAACAAGTAGCAAAATTAAAATTATGTACATGTAGATCTAGAGAGGACCCCAAGGGGCTCAGAATCTGAGAACCACTGCCATACCTCATACAGTAGTACCATTCACAGTAATTCTGCAGAATAATATATATATTTCTAAGATATCTCCACACCTTCTGAGCTGTTAATATGCATCCGTGTTCTTGAAAGGATAATAATTGTTGGTTGTCTCACAAGCATTCATCTCTATTCAACAGAAGAGAATCACTTTTTTTAGTCTCCAGAAAGCTGATTTTGTGTGACAGGAAAGGGAAGCAAAATATTTAATTTTCATTATTGTATTTTTCCATCCAGGGATGGGGAGAAATTCCAAAGCTTATATAACCAAATCAGAAACAACCAGCTTCAAGAGGGAATTATTGACACTTCCACTTCCTCCCCTCAGCTGCGCAGCCAAGTGACAGGATCCAAAGCAAAGGGGGCCCTGGTAAAGAAAAGGTTAAGAACCATTGGTCTAGTGTAGGGGTCCTCAAACTACAGCCCGCAAGCCGAACCCGGCCTGTCGAGGCCTTGTATCCGGCCCGTGGCCGGTCCTGCCCGCCACGCCGCCACTGCCTTTCTAGTGCGCGCGCAAGCGACTCCAGGTGCCATTTTTGTTCCAAAATGGCGGCCAGAGTCGTGCTCATGCACGCGCAACTCCTGGCACCATTTTGGAACAAAAAATGGCGGCCGAGTCGCGCATGAGCGGACGAACGGCCGGCCTCCTCCTCCTCCCTCTGCCTCCTCCGCCTCTTCCTCCGCCTCCTCTGCATAAATAGAAGAGCGGGAAGGGAGCGCGCGAGGGAGTAGAGAGAGCCCAGAGCCCAGAGGTTGGTTCAGGGGGGAGGGAGTTGCCATTGCTATTGCTATTGCCTCCCTTGTTGTTGTGTGGCTTCAAGTCGTTTCCAACTCATGGCAACCCTATCCTGGGGTTTTCTTGGCAAAATTTCTTCAGAGAGGGTTTGCCATTGCCTTCTTCTGAGGCCGAGACAGTGTGACTCACCTAAGGTTACTCAGCAGGATAGTCCTGCACTTGTTTGTTTGATTTAAGGTAGTTTTATGAATTATTGATGATGATGATGATGATTTGTTGCTTTTGAAGTTGCTTCCTGGTGGTGGGGTTTTCTTGGGGTTTTCTTGGCAAAATTTCTTCAGAGAGTTTGCCATTGCCTTCTTTTGAGACTGAGACAGTGTGACTTGCCTAAGGTTACTCAGCAGGATAGCCCTGCACTTGTTTGTTTGATTTAAGGTAGTTTTATGAATTGATGATGATGATGATGATTTGTTGATGATGTGGCCTGCATTTTCTGTCTCCTGTGCAGGAGGGAGAGGGATTTCCAAAATCACCTCCATTTGGGGCATGTGCATTTATCTATGAGTGGGTCTTTTTTTAAAAAAAAGCTTTTATCTTGTTGTGTCCTACATTTTTTCTTGCAGTTTTGGTACTTTGGTGTATTTCAGTTAATACATTTTTTTTTAATTAGATGATGAGATGAAAAAAAAATATATCTGGCCGTCATTTTTTTTTTTTTACTTCAGCCCTCCAATGAGCTGGGGGACGGTGAACCGGCTCCCAGCTCAAAATGTTTGAGGACCTCTTGTCTAGTAAAAAGGTGTCCCTTATATAAAAGGCAAATTACAAAATCAAAGTTTGCTTTTGGGATTTTTATAAAAATATTTTCAAGCCGTGGATAATTGAATCTGTGGATGCAGAATCTGTGAATGTGGAGGGCTGACAGTATTCTGAATGGAAATCTGGATTATGGTGGATGGGAAGGATGTGCATGATACTCCAGGAGTGGACCAAGTATGTCACTCCCGATGTTCTTGGTCCACAACTCCCATCAGACCTAGCTTTCATAGCTAATTATAAGGAATGATGGAAGCTGAAGTCCAACCATACCTGGAGGGTCCATCTATGTTGTAGCTCATGAAGATTCTCACTGCCCAACAAGTGGCTCAACAATTATTGTCTGAACATTTGTTGTTGTTGTGTGTCTTCAAGTCATTTCTGACTTATGGCGACCCTAAGGTGAACCTATCATGGGGTTTTCTTGGCAAGATTCTTCAGAAGGGGTTTGCCATTGCCATCCTCTGAAGCTGGGAGAGTGTGACCTGTCCAGACTGCCACTTAATGCAAAGCTCTACCCAACGGATAGTAAGCCTTCTAAACATTTTCTGACTTGAGTGCTTTAACCTATGATTCCACGTGCAGATTTAAGACCACTTGTGTCACCAGAGCTGCCCATTTTAATTCAAAGGAAGTCTACCACAACAGTGCTTCTTTACCTATCAGATGTAGGAGTCCAACAACCTTTCTTTCCAATATGTCTGGGATGGGCACCATATTTGCACCCCTTGGTTACAATTATTTGTTTCTGGAACCTCTTCAGGGACCAGCAGTACAGAGATTAAGTCTGCCACTGGGCCAATACTCAAAGCCTTACTAGCTTAGGTAGAGCCTACTGGATGTTGTACATCACTATCACAATATTTAAGCCACCTACAACTACAACAAGGGAGCAAAGTAGAACTTGGAAAGAGAATGAATAAATATCAATCAATTTAAACATCTTTTTAAAACTATACAATCTCTTGTTTTTTTTTTTAGCTTCAAGTATAAACCTGAAGATGTCAAAGAAGGTGTTTCTATATTGCTGCTTCCCAGTTTTATCTCCTGCTTGTAACAGCTTTCTTTGACAGAGCCTGCTAAGAAGAGTTGCTGAAAGCAGCAATATTTGGGAAAGTGTCAACAGGAGAATGCATAATTTAATAATGCGTGCTTGCTCAGCTCAGCAAAGTTACTCAAATATGTCTTCTCTTAGGAATTTCTCCCTTCCTTTCCAGCTGGGATGAGGCGCCACTTTGGACACTGGTATTCCTTTTGCTGGAACAACACAGAAAACAAAACAAATCCAGCTCTTGGCTTGCTTCACAATTTGGCTGGCAAAACTGGAACCACAGCATATGTTGAACGTTCTGTTCCTTAAGGTTGACAATCTGTTCCCAACTTCACCCGTCATGAACCTTATGAAGGAGGGTATTGTGTGGCAGACATAACTGGCTACCTTACTAACCAACATCGGGGGCTCAAGCACCCTAAAAGCCATCACTACCTCTTTTCTCCAGTGTACAAAAGCATACTTTTCAGCTATCTCAATTTGGCAGGAACAGCTCCATTTAATCTTGTGCTGTCCCACTTTCTCAGCTGCCTTTAAAATGTCCTGTTGTCTCTCTCTTCCTCCCACTTTCCCCCTTTGTCTTTGGCTTACTTCAGCTCCTACATTCAAAGTACAAAAGTAGTTTCTATTCTTTTGACTCAGTGGGAGGGAGAGGAAAAGATGAGCAGAGTCTTGTCCTTCCTAAACTCAGGATGTTAATGTCAGGATATCTCTCCTTAAAATAATAGTTTTGTGTGTTCTTCCTCTTAAACCCTTCCTCTGCATACCTCTTGTTACCTGGCTGGATCCTTTTTACCATGTGTGTGGCCTGATTTTCATTTGTGAAATGTTGGCAAATGGCAAATGTTGGAGTGTATGCAAAGGTGAGTGTGGCTATTAAGGTAGTCAAAATAGCACCATTAATGTGTAAGAGGTATCCATGTTGTTATTGTTGTTGTTGTCGTTGTTGTTGTTGTTGTTGTTGTTAGTATTTATTTATATAGTGCTGTAAATTTTGCATGGCACTTTACAGAATCAAAACAACATAAAACCTGCCAAAGGCATACAATCTAAAATCACAAAATACAAAAATAGTAAAGAAACAAACCCATAAAATAATAATAATAATAATAATAATAATAATAATAATAATAATAATAATTTGTATCCCGCTTATTGACGGACAATCCAAGCGGCTTACAATAAAACCCCATATAACATATCTCAAAAAAGAAAAACCAACCCACCCCCCCTTAAAACAGTATTAAATAATACATAGTTAAAATAGCAATAACATAGAATTAAACATAAACTATAAAACCTATGACATTTAAACATTAAAACAGATTACAATGTCCTCATCATCCTGTGATGGGGGCCACGGGAGGAATGCAGGAGTCAAGGAACAATTTATCCGTTAAAATAACTAGAGACAATAAAACAATAGATAGACACTCCAGGGGTAGGCAACCTTTCCCCTTTAATGGCCAAGGGACTTCAGCTCCCAGAATCCCAGGAGCTATTGGCCAACATGGGACTATTGGCCAACATGGCTGAGGCTTCTGGGAGCTGAAGTCCCTCGGCCCTTAAAGGGGAAAGGTTGCCTACGCCTGCACTAAACCCTCGTCTGAAGTACTCAAAAATATGCAGCCTGGAATACTTCCTTAAACAGAAAAGTCTTTAGTTCGGACTTAAAATTGACCAAGGAAGTAATGTTGTTGTTGTTGTGTCCTTTAAAGTCGTTTCTGACTTATGGCAATCCTAAGGCAAAACTATCATAGGGTTTTCTGGGGCTGTCAGTATGTGACTAGCCCAAGGTCACCCAGTGGGTTTTCATAGCCGAGTGAGGAACTGAACCGTATCGTAGCCCTGTTGAACCAGAGTTGTAGGGCCTCAGCAGACGGAGGCCCCGGAGACGCCACCAGACGGAGCGCCACGGGACCGCAGCCTCCGCACCGCAGCGCTCCTGCGGCGTATCTAAAAGGAGCTCCAAATTGGCGCTCCTTTTAGATGTCAGGGAAAGTGTGCCCTAAAAGCGGCGGGCGCACTTTCCCTGACTCTTCCGCCGCAGCGCATGTGGTCGCTGCGGCATGAGGTCATCCCCGGAGCGCCGGCCGTGCGGAGGGCCGGCGACTCCGAGGGCGACCTCAGGAAGAGGAAGGGGCGCCGCTCGTGCGGCTGCCCCTCCTCTTCAGGGCCTCCAAGACGACTCTATTAGTCGTCTGCCAAGGCCCGTAGTCTAACATTCAAACCATTACATCATGATGGCTGTCAAGAGATAGCCATCCTTTTGTATAATTGCAGGAGTATCAGGAAATTATTAGGAACCTCATCCCTGGCAAAACCTGGGCATACTGGGGTGGCATGTGGAATGCTGTAGAATGCTGAAAAATGGAAGGAGAATGGAGCACCAACAATTGTCGACTGGCTCAGGAAATGTCTAAACATGATGGATACGGATAACTTGACTGTATTATTGAAGGACAAACCAAACCAAGGATGGAATAAAGACTGGGAATTACTTTTAAACTTCTTTGAATTGAAATGGTCCACAAAACAAACCTAAATTTGGGTGCTAACAAGCAGCTGAAGATCAGACCAATTTATACCTGAAATCAAAACAAACAATATTAAGAAACAAAGTTTTTGATACTCTGAGAAAGAACCAAAATATCTTTATTATTCTCTGTTCTATCCAAATTAAATCAGTTAAGAAATATCTAGTTCAAGGTTAACTAATAAATATAGGAACGGTAAAGAATTTTCATTCTACTAGGAGGATGCAAAGTTAAATAACATTTATTTGAATATTGCACAGTCTACAAATATCTGAGTAATTATAGAAATATGTGCATGAACGTTGTAATTATTTCAATTTAAGGAAGAATAATGTTAACACTGATGTGCTTTATTAGAATCCAAACTAAGAATACAATATATTATAAAAGGGGGATTTATTCTGTGGTGGGATTTGAAATAGTGTTATAGAGAAGAATTATGAACACACCTCAAGTTATACAATTATTAGTAATGCTGTATGAGTTTATTCTCCAATTTAAATAAGTGTGGGTTTTGTTTTGTTTTTTGCTGCATTTACATATGGAATAAAAAATTAAATAAAAGAAGGAATGCCAACTAATTGGTACATTGGGGATAAAATAAGGAATGCAATAGAGGATCCTGAACAACAGCATCTCACACTGCAACATTCTGTTGCATACACTATACAGTATAGTTGGCCCTCCACATTTGTGGCTTTTGCAGATTTGATTATTTGCAGGTTTGATTAATATGTTCTCTCTAGGAATCTCTAGGTCTTCCAGCGCAACTCTGCTGGAAATTGACTATAGAGTTTTGCTGGAGGACCTAGATGTTCCTAGAGAAAACACTTATCTAGGCATTTGTAGGTCCTCCAGCATGATTCTATGATCAACCTCTGGCAGATGTTGACCAAGAGTTGCACTGGAGGACCTGGAGATTCCTAGAGAGGTGTTCTCTCAAGTAAAAAGATTGGGGTTTTTATTTGTGGTTTTCCCATATTCACAGGGGTTCTTTACCCCAACCCTAGCGAATGTGGGGGAAACCACTGTATATACCTTTTAACATCATAGCCCCCTTCACTAGTATTCAGTAATGTTGAGACAGGCTGTAGGCACTTTTGGAAAGTTCATTTTTAGACTATAATGCCCAGGTGGCTGGGGTTCTGGGAAAAGTAGTCAAAAAGTAAATTTCCCAAGCTATGAGATGTGGTCGCAGATAGGTGAAAAAAAAAAAAAAGTTCTCTGTTTATACCAAAGGACATCCTTTATTATTTCTTTACATATTCTGGTTGCATTTTTTTGTATTTAGCAGGATTCCTGTATTGTTAATTGCTGGTTCACAAAAAGAAGGTAACAAGTAAAGTAATTCTCTATTAATGTATTTCCAAGCTAGAAAAACGTCTACTGTTACATTTATGGCAATTTTCAGCAAGACAGCAGCCTGGTTCAGTAAAAATAGAAGAAAGCCGTCAAGTGGCACCTTTGTTATTGTGTACCTTTATTGTGTAATTTTTTATGGCGGCCCTAAGGTGACTATATCATGAGGGTTTGGGAGGGGGTGTTGCATGATTTGGTCAAAGCTTGCTTTTTCCTTCCTCTGAGGCTGAGAGAGAGTGACTTGCTCAAGATCACCCAGTGAGTTTCACAGCTGAATAAGGATTCCAATCTTGGGGTCCTGGAGTCTCAGTCTAACATTCATACCACTATACCACACCATCTCTCTGTGGCACCTTTAAAACTAATTTATTTCAGCATAAGCTTTTGTAGAATTTCTTCCTTTCTAGCTGATGAAGGATGAGGCAAACTTTGGACAAGGCTACTTCCTTTGGTTACAGTTATGCATGCCAAACAGTTACTAAATGGATAGGAGCCCAGCTAGAAAAAAAGTTGACAACATAGTTCACAGTTTGGCCAAATAAGGCTGCCATTCAATAGATCTAAAAGGTGCAGAGCACAAGGTAAATACAGTGATTAGACCGCACCAGCAGCAGGTTTCTGTGTCTAGAAGAGTAGGGCTTTATATCATGGGATTTGCAGGATAAGGTCTTCTACCATGGAATGATTTGGTCTAAATAGACAGCTTCTTCATTCCAATGCCTGCATGGTTCAGTTCAAATTATTGGCAGAAAGCCCTTTTTAGAATGAACACAAAAGGAAGTGTTTTGTTCAGCATGCAGAACTAATGGATAATCAATGTCATATGAGTTTAAGAAACTGTTTGGGGCTACAACTCCCAGAATGCCCATCCAGCACGGTCACTAGCAATGTTGGCTTGAGGATTCTGGTAGCTATAGCTCAAAAGAGCAGCATTTTGAAACCCGTATTCAGAGACAACATGCATCCGATTACTAAGTGTTTGCTATGAAAGGGAAAGGAAAAAGAAAACCGAAGAAATAATTTGGGGAGCCATGTCATCCATCCTGAGATAGCTTCCTCATTCTACCCAATGGTAGGCTTGGCTGAGGTACCTTTATTGGGCTCATAGTAATTGAAATAATTAAAGTTCCATGTGGAGTGGCCACTATGGCTGCATTTAAAATGTCCATGTGAGTCTAATAGAGCCGTATGTACAGGGTGATTAAAAAAGAATGGTGCAAAACCAAATAAGAACAGCTTTACTTTTGCACCATTCTTTTTGAATCACCGTCTCCCTCTCTGTCACACACAAATGCACATGCAAAAAGACAGAAGATGGCACTGTTTTACATAATATCTACTTATGTTAATTTGCTGTTGTTGTTTGCCATCAGGTTTTCCATTTACAGTGCCCCCATGAATGAGAGGCCTTGAAGAACCCTGATCATCAGCTGCCCAGCTCAGGTTTTCCAAACTCAGGGCCATGGCTTCCTTGATTGAATCAATCTACCCATAGTACACTCTTCCTCTTTTCCTCCTGCCTTCTACTTTGCCAAGAACTATCATCTTTTCCAATGAATCATGTCATGTAATGACATGTCTGAGTACGACAACCTTAGTTTAGTGCAAATTTGGAAATAATGACTATAATTTAAATAGTAATAGATTATGTATCCTCATCATTTGGGGAACTGTGTCTAGGTGCTTGCTTGTACTACACAATTATAGTGCTATGATTCTACTTTAAGTACCATAGCTGCATCCTATGAAATTCCAGGATTTGCAGCTTAGGGAGGGCATTTAAAATTGCCAGCCATAGAGCTCTGGATGCCTCACTCAACTACTAACCATAAGAATCCCATAGAGTGTTGCCATGACAGTTAACGTGGAACCAAAGAACTTTAATTGTGTAGTGTGAATAGGCTCTAGGTGACCTGTGTCTGCGCCGTCCTCATGCTGCACTAGCAGGCAGGGCGCCAGGAGTTCAGAAGCCAAAGGAGGAAGGAGATGTGACTCGTGAACCTGTGGAAGTTGCTCACCATCAAAACAGAGACTGCCTTCTCACATCTCTTCAAGCAGGCAAATGAAAAAAATTGGCTAGCTTTCTGTCTTGCGGTTAGGAATTTGTAACCAAGAGTCATGAATCTGTAACTGCTCTTTGTTCAGTAGGACTGTAAGACTATGTAAATTCCCCGAAGCCCACCATAACAGCCAGGAGCTGCATTGGGCAATAAAAGTCCATTCAGCTGCCAATCAGAGTCCATGTAGGATGATGGTTTCATCCCCCTTTCACCAGGGAGCAATGCTGTGACAATCAAAAGGAGGATCTCTATCACAATTACTCATCATACAATTATGCACTCTCGCTCGCTGGTGGAAATAACCTGGAAACAGCCGCCTTGAACCCTGGTCAGAAGCTGAACGGACCTCCTTTATCCAACGCAGTTGCTGAGTATTAATTTGGGCTTGGAGGGATTGAGCTAAGAGACATTACTTATTTACACATATGTAACTATATAATCAACAAAGAACATTGGCAATTATTTTTAAATCAAATATGCATTCAGTTGTTTGCTTTTTAAATAGCATGTTTATTTTGACCAATAAAACATACAGAGAAAAATACCGGTACAATAATCAGAAAAAGTCCAGTCAGGCCACTCTGACCCCTCCCTTTACTGCCTGCCTTCATCATATTCCTTGTCAAATTTAGGAAATAAAATGTAATTTGGCCCTCAAAACCCAGAGATTCCAAATTAATAATGATGATTGTAACAACGACAGTAAAAATAAACTGTCATAGGTAAAAAATAGTCTTATGCATAAAGACATAACCAAGAAGTCTGTATATTCCTGCATCAAGATGAATAACGAAATCTTCTCTTTCTTATTGGGATTGTGGGATAAAATAACCCGAACCATTTTGTGCTACAAGCAGAAACATAAACCCGATTAGATAGTCTGAAATGATGGTTCAACCTGATGGTTCCCTGTATCCTGACACAGATACATACATTAATTCTCTGTGTTCATGTAACCACTGTCCATCTAATACAGGGGTAGGCAACCTTTTTCAGCCCTGGGCCGTGTTGCTGTCCCTCAGACACTTGGTGGGCCGAAGCAAAATAAATAAATAAATAAATAAATAAATTTTTTTTTTTTTTTAAAAAAAAACAACAACAAGGGAGGGCTGAGGACACCCGTGGAAAGTGAAGGAGACTGGCCTCAGGAGAGCGAGCTGAGCGCCCGGCCAGCCAGGGTCCTCTTCTGAAGCTGGCTTCAGAAGCGGGTCCTAGCAGGCTTCTGTAGTTTGCTTTGCCTCCCAGGAGGAGGGCGTGGAGCACAGGGGGCGGAGCTTGCCGGGAGCAACCCGGCAGCCATTTTGTGTTGCTGGAGATGCCCGGCAAAAAAAAAACAAAAAAACCGCGGCGGCCTTAGTGCCGCCGCAGCAGCGGCGGCAGCGGCAGAAACAAAACGGGGCCGGTAACAAGGCCTCTCTGGGCCGGATCCGGCCCGCGGGCCGTAGGTTGCCAACCCCTGATCTAATATGTAGACATTTAATGCACAAATCCCTTTCAATGTTATTGTTTGATCTGTCATTTGTAAAGCTAGTTAAGGCAAAAAGCCACTAGATGGAGTCTGTACCATAATTTTTAGAAGCTGCTGTTTACTGGACTAGGCTTAGCAACAAGGACACAACCCAACAGCTCTCATCTGCTTAATTTTTTGGAGAACTGTTTTTCTCTCTCCAAGGTAGATACACTGCTGTGAGTTCAGCTTTCATGGAAATTTAAAAATGAACCCTCCCTGTCAGTAGAACAAGGCCTAAGGGTTGATATCCCCAGGGAATGAGGTGTATTTCAGAGGCACAGATTTCCATCCAAATTTCCCTCTACTCAAATTCGTACTGTCACAATGTGGTCATAAAGACAGATGCATGAACTAAAGGGTTTGATGATTGACAGAAAGTGGAGCAGAGAGAGTAGAAAAGTTTGCTTTCCTTCTAGACTCACCAATAATATCAAAATATTTTAGTTTGTTCTATTGTGTGATGTGATGTGGCAGCTAATAAAGCCAATGCAATTATAGGGTGCATCAATACAAATATACCGTATTTTTCGCCATATAAGACGCACTTTTTCTTCCCCA
>CM034708.1:15799210-15826934 GCA_020142125.1 Phrynosoma platyrhinos | reverse complement strand
TACAGTTGGTCCTCCACATTTGTGGCTTTGACTTTTGCTGATTTGATTATTTGCAGTTTTAATTAATATGTACTCTCTAGGAATCTCTAGGTCCCCCAGCACAACTGGAGGTTTGAAGTTGACCATAGAGTTGTGCTGGAGAACCTAGACGTTCCTAGGGAAAACACTTCTCTAGACATTTGTAGGTTAGATGTTGACCACAGAGTTGCACTGGAGGACCTGGAGATTCCTAGAGGAGTGTCTTAGATAAAAATAATAATGTTTTTTTATTTGTGATTTTTCAACATTCACAGGGGTCCTTCATCTGTAACTCCAGCAAATATGGAGGCACCACTGTATTATCAGGGCTTTTGTAGCATCAGCATAAGTCGTCTGAAATATGAAGTAAATGAAAACATCCTAATCTATGCAAACTTCAGAATGTGTCTGGACAAACCAAGACACAGCCATTCTCTTTGAGCATGTGAGCCTGGAAAAATATGTCTATCTGGAACTATGTGGTTCTGGAAATTCCCAGTCCAATCCTGAAATCTGTTCTGACAGCTAGAAGTACCAGGCAGAAGAAAACAGATGAAATGGACACCAGACAGGATAGCCACTTCATATTTTAAAAGTGTCCTTTTATTTACACTGTGGAAATGCCTCAGCAATTATAAGCTTACACATCTGAAAGTTCGACATTTTTGGTAAAAGTATATAAATATATACACAATACTCTATATAAAGTAAACATTGTAACTTGTGATACAGTAAACATTTGCTATTTTTCCTTACACTAATAAGACGTCTCATAAAGCTTAAATACTGATTTCAAGTATTTTCTATAAAAAGCTCTACTGCATTGAAAAGACAGCTCTGCTATAAACAAACTTTAAAAACAGACTAATAAAAATGTACCTGTAAGAAAATCCACCAGATAAAATACTGTTCTCATTTCCCAGCCACCCCCAGCATTAAAAATGCACTATAAAGTAGCTGAGGAAAGAACTTGCAGAAGGCATTAATACTTCTTTTAAAAATAATTTTAAAAAACTTTTCTTTAAAAAATCCCAATTGCTTATCATAGCCTGAAACAGCTGCAAAAATGCAGCACTATTAAATATAAATGATGAACCCCTTGTTTTAAAGGGGGATGGCGTTATAGTGGTACTTGATCCTTGATAGACACTGGAAGTGGAACTATATTGGCAAAATGCACTAAGGGTAAAGCTAAGCTACACAGGTTTGTTTATACCAGTTTCATTGTTATGGCTTCCCATAAAAAAAAGTGGGAATTGTAGTTTGACAAGTGGCTAAAGATCTTCTCTGAGAATTATTGATCTTTATTATAGAATCACAGTTCCCAGGGAGGCAAATGAATGTTAAACTAGTTGAACTCTGGAGTGTAAATATGCCCAAATTATTCATGGACCTCTTTTCTCTTTTTTCATCTTAATACATATTCAGCTTTATAATTTTAATTGCTTTGCTGTTCTTCTGCTTGCAGACGTTTTAGGATGTACAGAATAACTTGATAGCAGAAAATGTATTGGTCCTGCAAAAAAGGGGAAATTAGATATAAATGTATTGGAATAGAAATCTGTAAGAACAATGCAAATTGGCTGTGAAAGAAGAGATTCCTTTTGACAGCTGTAGCCTAACACACATGTTGTACTGTGCAACTTTGCATCCTTCTATCATTAAGTTCTTTTCTTTCACTTAAACCTTTTTGTAGCTTCAGAGCATATTTGCAAGATGGTTTGGGAGAGGCCTGGATGTCATTACAACATGCATCCAGAACCCACAGCCCATATTGTGCTGGTGATTTTTATCTTCGATAATCTCGTCTGGCTTCTCAGATCTGCCATATCACTGATGTGGCTAAGCAGAGTATAGAATATGGCACATGGCAAGTGATACAGGAAAAGCAGCAAAGTGGGGCAGGATCTGTATGTAGCAAAAGACAAAAACAGGTTCTCAAAAGTGCCTGAGTATTTCAGAAATATACTTTCTTTCTTTGAGCAATCTGAATAAATCAGCTTCATAACATTGGGATATTCTGTGGGGTTTGATTCAGGAATGCCATAGAATTAAGAAGGATGCTTATGTAGGATTGTCCCTACAAAAGGAAATTGTATTTTTGAATTAAATTAAGCTTCAGTAGACTCAGGCATTTTTGAGTTCCAATTTCTTTCCTGTGCCTTCAGAGAGAAAAAAAAGAAACATATTTTAGTAATTCAAGTATGCAGCTGGGTTTGTGACCAATCAAAACCACAAGCAGCTGTGAAAACATGAATTAGACTATATATTTGTCTGTGCAGCTCAGTATTGTCTAACACTTTTAAGACAACTGGCAACAACTCTCCAAGGTCTCAAACTGAGGTCTGCTGAGATACTTTTTCCTGGAGAAGCGGGATTGACTCTGAGATATTCTATAATCAAAACAAGGATGCTACTACTGGACAGCAGGTGCCAAGGGACCTCCTGTGAAGATGGCTATATTAGCAAACTGGTTGGATTCAGACCAACCTGGGATTATACTATATGTTCAAACCAGCAGCATGGCAACTTTCCAGTCATGTTTTCCTGGTGTGCTCAAGCAGTGTTACATGGCTCTCCTCCTTCCCACTGTGTCCTCATATCAGGTCAATCCAGAGACACTGACTGGTCCAGTGTCACCCAGTGAGTTCAATGGCTGACTGGAGACTCAAATCAGGATCTCTGAAATCCAATTCTAATGACTACATCATACAAACACTCCAGCATGGAAGCTGTTTCCAGCCCTGGCTCTTTCAGGTAAAGCCTTGTTAGAAGCTCTACTGGGAGATCCCTGAAACAGCTGGAGATCATTTTTGCCTCCCAATCTCCCTGTGAACCACTACTGTTTGAGAATATTAGAAGTGATGTGTTATTTCCAATCATCATTTTGGGCCAATATACCACCACTAAAAAATATGTTTGGGGCCAATGAAGGTTCTTAGGATAGGGTAGGGCAAACTGCTCCATTTGCCTATGGTTTGTGGTGTGCTATTGTGATTTTCTGGAGGATGCAGTAGGGACTGGAGGTTACACACTGTCCATGGATAATACCTTACCCACCCCAAATGGAACAATGATATCATCCCATATGCACTCTAATCTTAACTCCCCTTTATGTCCACATCAATGTTTAAATTGATTAAATTACACACAGGTTTTAAATTCTGTTGTTAGTCCTGAGCAGACCCATTAAATCAATGGGATCTACTTATCTCTCTCAAAAATTGGCTGAATAGGTCATTCTAGTTGGGACTAACCAACAGGATGCCAGCCAGCATCTTAAATGTGCAGATGCACTGAACAGGTGACTACAGAAATAAGGAGATACCATATACATCTAAGCAAGTGAAACATTTATGGAAAAAGGACTTTTTCACATATCACTATGAGATGAATTAAAGGGCACCAACTTGGGAAGCTTTAATAGAAGATTTTAGAAATATTTACAGAGGATATGGTAATCAGTGGCTATAAAGTCATGTTTATGCAATTATTCCCAATCCCAGAGGTAATATAGCTCTCAATACCAGTTGTTAGGGAGCATGTGCTGGAGCACACAATTTGTGGACCTTTGTTGGGCTATTTCAGAAAAAGAATGCTGGACTAGAAAGAAAATTGGTCTGAGCCACCACAGTTCATATGTTCTTAAATTCCTTAATTTCAAAATTCTCTCCTCTCTGCACTGGATTTTACCCCTGCGAGACAAAAGTTGAAGATGCTCCCAAATACCGGTACTCTTGTTACCAGCACAGCTGAGGAGATAATGCTGATGAAAAGGTCCCTAGGAACTAGAAGCTGAAGCTTATGCTGCACATCAGGACATACATACCTCGGTTTGCACCATGCCAGGCCTCTGCAGGCGCATTGTGCGCACCACGTCAGAGATGTCAAACTGCAAAAAACGCAAACATAATACAACAGTCTTGAATGCACCTGCCAAAGAGAGAGTGCACCAGTACCTTGCTTTTCTCTGCATAATGCAAAACATGTGTTTGCAACTCTGGAGGAAAAATAGCTACAGGGAGGTGTACAGGTGGGAGAAAGATAAGTATCCCCTTCTCATTTGCCAGTTCTTCATAGCAGGTCATCCCAATCTTGCCTGCAGATATTTAGTCAAGAACAGGGTTCACAGATCTGAGTTGACTGACAAACATCTAGTTCTAACTTCAGAGAAAACTTGCTGAAATCTAAAACAAGCATTGCTAGGTTTATGCAATCAGCCTTGCTCAGAGGCACTATAGTACTTGGTCACTTATTACCTGCAAATGCTTTAAAGCAGGGGTAGGCAACCTAAGGCCGAATGCAGCCCCCTGAGACCTTTGGACTGACCCCAGGCTGGTCCTGCTGCCGCCGCCACCGCCCCCCATGATGACATTGATTGTTGTTGTTATTACTTGTTCTTCAGGTTTTCTTGGCAAAATCTCCACAGGGGTTTTGCCATGGCTTTTCTGGGGCTGAGAGTGTGTGCATGCATATTTTTTAAATTTTTTAAAATATTTATTTATTTATTTATTTATTTATCTATCTTTGGTGCTTCGGCCCCCCCAATTGTCTGAGGGACAGCAACCCGGCCCCCAGCTCAAAAAGGTTGCCTACCCCTGCTTTAAAACATGTGTTTATTTCTCAAACATTTATAAAATGACAAACTGACTTGCATATTAGCCCAATGTTAGTGTGAAAGGAATGTTAGAAATTAGCCTATGGTAGCTAATCACATATTTCTGAGAATATTCTCATTAGCATGTACCAAAAGAATGCTGGATCTATGATACCTGTAAAGGAAAGGTTCTAAATAAAATAGAATACACAGAGATGCACAATGGTATGTTAGTTTAAAGAACCATACAAGGAAGGATTAAGAGAGTTCATGTAAATTCACTCACCTCAAGATCTTGGCTGATTAGTCCCAAAACTACATCTATACAAATAAGGGTCCCTGATCGTCCTATGCCAGCACTGCAGTGAGTGATGATTGGCCCTGATTTGTAGATGTGCCTCATGTAGGATATAAAAGTGAGCAAATCATCTGGTTGAGAAGGGGTGTCATGATCTGGCCAGGCAGTGAAGTTTAAATGAGAAATATGCCGGAGTTCACCTGTCTAGATTTTAAATGAAAAACACACATAGAGCAAAAGAAAGCATTAAGGCTCCTGAGACGGGTAAGAAATCGCTAAGCAAATGCAAAATTGACTCCTGGCAGCTGTCTCTAACATTTTGTTCAAATATGACTCATAGCTACCTTGCATATAGTATTTTCTCTTCCTCTCTTATATGGGGATGATGTGATATTACTTTCTGAAATGGCTCAGATATGTTATCTTTTTTGGACTACACCTCTGCAAATTCACAGCCAGAATGGAAGAGCCAACTTCTGTTTCCTGTTCTTTCTCTTAAAGCAGTTTTTACATTTTCTTCCAGGAAGATCTGAAAAGGTTCTGAAACATGGCAAATGTGGCCTATGGGCCACATGCATTGGCTACCAAAAATGCAGGCCCTCCTTGCACTAGGTAACTGACATTTGAACTCTTTGTCATTCACCACCAAACTAGAAAAAATTACCAAAAGTAAACCACTGAACCATAGGAAGAAATTGACAGCACACCAACACAGGATGTCAAGCAGATCATTGGAGATAGGAATGCAAAATTTGGAAGCAAAGAAGAATAAAAATCAGTAGTCAGATTTGGATTAGGCAAAAGAAATGAAGCAGGTGAACATCTGATAGATTTTTGTGAAGCCAACAACCTATTAATTGCAAACACATTTTTCATAAACCAGAAAGAAGGCTATACACATGGACATCACCAGATGGTCAACACTAAAATCAAATAGATTATATAATCAGAAGTAAAAGATGGCGGAACGGTATACTGGTGGCCAAGACAAGACCAGGCACTGACTGTGGCATAGATCACAAATTACTCATATCAAAAATAAGAGTAAGACTCAAAAAGAAAACAAAACCAGTGATTATACCAAAATATGATCTAAATAATATCTCAACAGAATTTACTGACAACATAAATAGATTTGCACACTAAGCATAATAGACCAAGAACCAGAGGAACTATGGATTGAAGCCAGGGACATAATAAAAGAAGAATGCAGACAGACACTTTCGATAAACAAAAAGAAAGAGAAAAAAACATGGATGACAAAAAAACACTACAGGCAAAGAAAAGAAGAGAAAAAAACACAAAAGGGAGATAGGAACAAACTCAGAATTATGAATGGAACGGCACTACGGCTTCTATGGAAAGATAAAGAAAATTACTACAACAACCAATGCAGAGAAATAGAAGACAACAACAAAAAGGGAAGAACAAGAGACTTATTTCACAAAATCCAGGAAATCAAAGGAAAATTCAAACCAAGACTGGGATGCTGTATGACAGGGACTGGCAACCTACGGCCCGCGGGCCCGTTAAGGCCCAGGTCCCCGTACTTACCGGCCCAGGTGAAAGGTTGCCGCCGCCGCTGTGTGTTTTTGCCGCCGTGCGGCAGCGCGCACCACGACCGCCATTTTGATTGTCAAAATGGCCACTGTGATGCATCTGCGCATGCGCAGGAATACTGCACATGCGTAAACGCATCGCGGCTGCCATTTTGAAAATCAAAATGGCCGCCCCACCGCCATCACCCCCCCTCGGCCCAGCGGCGGAAAAGACTTCGCGGGACTGGCCCCTGGCTCAAAAAGGTTGCCTACCCCTGCTCTATGACAATAAAAATAACATAATTCAAAACCAGGAAGGAATAAAAAGACATTGGATGCAATACTCAGAAGAGTTATACAAAAGAGATGCAAAATGAAGGACACATGAAATGAAGAGCCAAATGAAGATGAACCCCAAATCCTACAAAGTGAGGTGGAAACTGCAATAACAGAAAAAGCGAAAAACAGATCACCAGGAACAGATGATATTCTAATTGAACTACTGCAATCCATATTAACAGAGTCAACTCTAGTGCTAATCAAAATATATCAACACATATGGAAAACAAAACAATGGTCAACAGATTGGAAGCAATCAATATACATCCCCATCCACAAAAAGGGAGACACTAGAGACTGCAGCAATTATAAGACCATAGCACTGATCTTCCACACAAGCAAAATCATGCTCAAAATTCTGCAACATAGACTCCAAACATACATGCAGAGAGAAATCCCAGAGAATCAAGTGTGGTTCAGGAAAGGAAGAGGCACGAGGGACCACATTGCAAACATACAATGGCTAATGGAACATACCAGGGAATTAGAAAAGAAAATCAGCATGTGCTTTATAGACTATACCAAAGCCTTTGACTGCATAGGTCATGAAAAGCTATGGAATGCCCTTAAAGACATGGGAGTGCCAACACATCTGATAGTCCTGATGAGGAATCTGTGCTCAGGACAAGAGGCTACTGTTTGAATAGAACACGGAGAAAAAGAATTGTTCCCAATTGGCAAAGGGGCCAGACAAGGCTGCATCTTCTCACCCAATCTGTTCAAATTGTGTGCAGAACATATTATAAGAAAAGCAGGTTTGGACACAGAAGAAGGAGGAGTGAAAATAGGAGAAGGAATATCAACAATCTAAGATATGCAGATGACACCACAGTACTAGCAGAAAACCTCACAGACCCGAAACACCTACTATGGAAGATCAAAGAAGAAAGTGCAAAGGCAGGCTTAATGTTGAACATAAAGAAAACAAAAATAATGACCATCAAGAACCTTTTCAAGTTCAGCCTAGATAATGGAGAAATAGAAATAGTAAAAGAATTCTCATACCTGGGATCAAACATTGATAGAAATGGGGACTAAAGTCAGGAAATCAGAAGAAGATTTGAATGGGGAGGGTGGCTATGAAAGAACTAGAAAAGATGCTAAAATGCAAAGACATACAACTCAGCACAAATGTTAGAATCATACAAGTGATTGTATTCCCTATTACCATGTATGGATGTGAGAGTGGACAGTTAAGAAAAATGAGCTGGAGTTGGAGAAGAGTGCAGAGGATCCCACAGACAGCCAAAAAGACAAACTAATGGGCCCTACAGCCAGAATCCTCCCTGGAAGCCAAGATGAACAAACTGAGGCTGTTACACTTTGGACACATCATGAGAAGGCATGAATTGTTGGAAAATACAATAATGTTAGGAAAGGTGGATGGAAGTAGAAAGAAAGGAAGGCCATATGCCAGATGGATGGACTCTATTAAGGAAGTCATAGGTATTAAGGGGTTGCAGGAATTAAGCAGAGCAGTGGAGGACAGAGGTTCTTGGAGATGTCTCATTCATAGGGTTGCCATGAGTTGAGATCGACACGAGGGCAGTTAACAACAACAAAAACCACCGAATTAAACAGGGCCAGGGCCAGGGCCAGGGCCAGATTTGGTAGGAACCTCAACATGCCTTCCTATTGTCCCCACCACTCATACAAGGCAGCCTCATTCCTCTCTTTCCTTGCCAGTGGCATAGTAGGAGTAAAAAAACTCTCAAGCAGGAAAACTCTTCTTTAATTTTCCTATAATGCTTCTCTGCACCCAATACCACGCTGCTCCACAGCAAAGCTATATCAGAGCCTCCAGAGGTATAATGGGGAAATTTAAATGGCAGGCACCAGCACCATCACCTGGGCTCCACCAATGTTCAAAAAAGAGCTGGGAAGACCACTGAATCTTTGCTTGCTGTAGCTGGCATATGGGATTGGTGGCAGACTTCGCTGAGCGCTCAGGACTTTTAACAACTGCCCAACAATGTTGCCCACGTGTGAAGCCACAATCCAGAAAAGCAGAACTGTCATCTGGCATCTTGGCTTCTCAGTAATTCCCACCTACAAGTCTATCATATGCATTGTGACAATTGGCTCACTTACCTGAATGTCCTCTAGCTCCATGACTCTAATGACAAACCCTTTGTGCTGCTGCAGCTTCACAAGGGAGAGCCGGAGTCTATCGCTGATCATTGTAGTTTTGCCAAGGGCTTCAGGCCAATACCGCTGACATTTGACCTTTTCCCCTTCTACTTCCTGGGTCATCATGGCTATGACAGTGCAATTTTGTTCCCAAGCCATCTGCCAAAAGTCTGCTACGGTAGTAGGAAGGGGTCCTTGGCATGCAATATAAACATATTCCTTGCTTCCCACTGGCATCCGGATAAAGCTGGCATTGATGTAGCCACCTTCGGCCCCTAGAGGAACCCTTGTGGTATCATCTGCAATTCGCAACACAGAAGAATCATGTAATTTACCACCTTCACCATCATCATCAACCATCTCTGTGCATGGAACCTATCTGATTAGATGAGTTTATAATTCTATCATCATCATCATCATCATCATCATCCCACCTTTCTCCCAATAATGAAACTCAAGGTGACTAACAATGTATTTAAAACAATACAGATTAAAACTATACAAAAACTTTTGAAAAAAGTATAAATATTAAAGTTACTTAAATTTACAGTCTAAAGTATGAAACAGATGAAACAACAGATAAAAGGGAAAGAAGTGGTGGAAGTCATAAATGGGGATGGTGGAAATATATTCAGATGCTTTTCCAGCATACACTGAAACAGCTTTGGACACAAAGACAAACTAGAGAAAGAAGGTGTGTTAAGTGCCCTCCAGTGTAGTCCAAAAGGCAAGTGTACTTCCTTCCCTTCATACTTGGATGTTCAAATCCAAACTGAGCAGCTATGTACTAGCTTAGGGGAAGAGACAGCGTGATTTCTCAAACAGCAAGAATTATACCCTGGAAACAAATGCCCCAACAAGTGACATAGGGCCTTTACAGACTGCCAGAAATAATGCAGCTTGAGGCCACTTTAACTGTCCTGGCTCAGTGCTAGGGAATCATGGGAATTTTATTTTTTTCTGGGACATTGAGCCTTCTCTGTCAGAGAGCTCTGGTGCCACAATAAACTACAGTTCCCATGATTGCTTAGTACTGAGCCAGGGCAGTTAAAGTGGCCTCAAGCTGCATTATTCCTGGCAGTCTGTAAAGGCCCATAGTACTGTCTGTAAGGCTGTATCCCAAGTGCAGTTCTTTACATGAGGCCCTTTCACACTATACAATTAATCTCTTCAACTGTCAACTGTCATGGCTGCTATCCAATGGAATCCTGGGATTTGCACTTTAGAGAGTGATCCTTAGGATTCTCATAAAGAGAAATCTAGTGCCTTAACAAACTACAAACTCTAGGCTTCTACAGGATACAGCCATGATAGTTAAAGTGGCATTATAGTGATATAATTCTGTAGTGTGAAAGGGTCCTTTGCTCTCCCCTCTTTGACTTTTTTATGTTTCCTTCCCAACATTGACTTTGTTCATTGCTTTGCTCCAATTTGATGTGAGTGGGTAATTAAAACAAATGTGTTAATATTTATGCATATTTTTCACATCGAGAACTTTAGCAGCACAGAAAAAGAGGTATCAAAGCAGGCTAGGGGGAACTCTGATTATGCAGGGATAAATAACTAGAGCTGTGCAAGACTGCTATCTAATCTACCGCCCCCTATCTAAAATAAAACAAGGAAGTAGTGATGTGTCTCTTGGTGAAGAGGAATAAAGTGCAGTAAGAGAGCAAAGGATCACCAATGGTAGAGGCAAGTGAAATTGCAGGAATTACGCCCTAGAATAACAGACGGAGGGCAAAACGTTCAATGAGGCATTAAGTTAAAAGTTAAAAAACCTGTAAAGAGGAAAGTTAATCAGGTCACTATGTTCTGCAATGCAAAAACCTGAAAAAGGAATGTTAATCAGGACTAGGTACATATATTCTGTTTTACTTGGAGGACTTCCTGTGAGGTCTTTTATAACATTAGTCGACATAGGACATATTAACTCCTCTCAGGAAATGAGTGGAGTTAATAGTGGGGATTTAGCCTCATCAAAGCTGACAAAAGACCCCCAGTCTCTGTATAGGTTCACTGAATACCATCCAAAGGACAGCCCAGATGATTTTGCATCACAGGGCCAAACCACATGTAATTAAGAGGACCCATCCTTTTATTCATGTGGCTGCTTTGGTCATGTCTAGTTACATCTCTATCTCAGTCATTGTCTCACTGCTCAGATGCAGATTTTCAAGATTTGCTCTTAAAAGTCCAGAAGGATTTTACAGTTCTCAAGCCTCAGACAAGGATGTTCACCAAGCTCCTGGTGGGCCACTATATATGGTTTGTGTTCTGCGTTCGGTTTAGTGACTAATAACTTGGAGGGGCCCACCACTGGTCCAAGGTGGTGGCTTCCATTGTTTAAAGATTTTCAGCAGATCTGAGTCAAACACAGTAGAAAAAAATACTGAAGAATATTTACCCAAGAAATGGCTATGTTTATCAACAACTAGTTCTGTTCTGTTCTTTCATTTAACAGGCTATTTGTATCTAAATCAATTCTAATTAAATTAAAATAAATGTCTTATCACTCTCTCTGCCTGAGGAAGGCAACAGCAAACCTACTCTGAAGAAATCTTGCCAAGAAAACCCCATGATAAGTTCACCAAAAGTTGGAAATGACTTGAAGGCACACAGCAACATATAATGAATCCTTTAAAGTTTCAGTCCAAACTTTCAAGGAGTTTATCCAAGTGTTGAATTCCATCCATTCATATAGGTTTGGCATCTCAGGCAGCTCCTATAAAGTGCATACAGGAAGCCCTGCTTATCTGATGGGTTAGGACCAGAGGACTATCAAATAGTGGTTGAAAAGCAGAATGCAATTTTTTTTAGCTTGTAAATCCTACACTAGTAAACACTAGATGGTGTCAAGTCAATTGAGAGGAAAAAAGCAGCACTCAGAGTGGACTGAGAAAGAGAAAGAAAGAGAGAGAGAGAGTGCTGAGGTGAGAGAGATGGGAGAAACAAGCAGCTGCAATGGTCAAAAGAGCAGACCAAGCTATAATGTAGATCTGACAAAACAGCAGAACGTCCAAAAAATGAGCTGTCGAAAAGTGGAGAATGTCTACACTGAAACCCAGAACAGATTCACCAACCCACCGACCAGGAATCCACCACTGCCAGAAAAGGAGCTGTCCTCCTCCCCAACCTTCACCCTCAGTCCATCAAATCTTACCCAGAGCTTCTACTGTACTTTTGCCAACCATTAATGCAGCTATCCCCTGGCACAGAGAATCCATGTGAAAGAAATTAATGTGCCAACCAGAGAGCTCTTTTTAAAAATATCCTTAATTAAATTATTATAAATAAATAAAATTACACACTTGCTTGTGGAAACCAGGACTTACAGGGCAATATATTCTTATATCTGTTCTTCTTCCTATTTTCCTTTGTTTGGCCCACCAGACACTGATCCAAAGGCTTCAAGTCATGAAGATTCTATAATAAAACATGTTGACTACATAAGATTTTTGGAAGAGAAGGGCTATTACTGAACAGAATGGTTGACAGTACATGTAACTTAAACATTTTCAACAGATCTGAGTCAGGCTTAGAAATGCATGAAGTAGAAAAAATCTTACAGCATCCACTCTAGAAATAGTTGCATTTGTTAACCAATTATTACTAGTTCTTGTTTCTTTTTTTAAAAAAGCATTCATCTGGATCTGGGCCAGTCCCAATTAAAATGAAATAAATGTAATATTATCAAGACCAGTATACTGAGATTTCTTGAGTAACTGAGATAAACTTTTGTTTAATAGCTTGAAAATTTCAGTTAATTTTCAGGCCCATTGATTACAAAATTGCCTCTGATAAATCAAT
This sequence comes from Phrynosoma platyrhinos, assembly GCA_020142125.1. Classification (NCBI taxonomy): domain Eukaryota; kingdom Metazoa; phylum Chordata; class Lepidosauria; order Squamata; family Phrynosomatidae; genus Phrynosoma; species Phrynosoma platyrhinos. Next base: position 15,814,207 of record CM034708.1, on the reverse strand, counting down.
TGTAACTTTAGAGGAATACTCTACTGGTTGAAGCTTCTGGTCTTAACATTATTATTCAAGAAGATAATGATGAATGATCACAGTGAAGTGAGAGACAAATCAGTAATATTGGCTAGTACAGTTTGGGAATAACCAAAATCTAGAAAATGTTAGCCACTTTATATTAATAAATATTATTAAAAAAGCAAGAATATACAACTGAGTAAAAATGAGTAACAGAGGATAATGATGATGATAAATGGTAAGAATAAATAATAGATTGTGGAATAGGAAGCTATTTAAATGCTTGTTTATAATTTAAATCTCTAGTTGTTAACTATTGGTTGAATTTAGGCTTCCGATTCTAATTACTGCACATGCATTTTCTTTATGTATTTTTCCTAGTGTACACAATTTTCTACACCCTTTTTGCCAAACAGAGGAAAATATGTTTGCAAGTGTTTTTCAACTGCACACACACACTGTTAACCATTCAAATCTTAATAACATGCATGGCTCAATGTATATTTTATTTCTCTGAAAAGGGCAAGATTGGCAAATGTGCAAATGGCCAAGGCGAATTCTACAAGCAGAATTGTGACAAATCTTGGGAGTGTGTAACGGGTACTTCATTGAGAATCTTGACTCCCCATTATTTTCTTTTCCATCTCTAACTCTAACATAACAATTGTCTATATAACAACCTGCCCACAGTGTTTGGGTTCAGTGATGGGAGGCTGGGATTCAAATGTGGACTGAGTATCAACACTATTCTCTTGGGCAAGCAGCATGCAACATAAATGAGAACAATTAAACAGGAAAACTACACCCCTCCAGGACTGCACACATTGTGAAACCAAACATAATTTCAGTATAGTTGCTCACTTCTTTAAATGGCCAGGTGTGCTTCCCTATGACACATTTATTGCACAATTGCACTTAATAGAATTTTATGGTGGATTCAGATATTGGGATTTTCCACTTCTAATCCTCCTATGTTTTCTCACTGCTTCTTTGGTTTCCTTCCCCGACTTTGTACAAAAATGTCAATTCAGGGGAAAAGACAGAACGCTTATACAGTGATTATCTGTCAAGAAGTACCCATATGTAACTGGCTGTTGGAGGTGGTTAACTAGGCCAGAAAGGCTGTTTGTTGTATTAGTGCTTATTTTTTGGGTGCATCTTCATAACAATTCAAAAGAAAAAGTTGTACAATAAGAGCAGATCAGAGCTTATTGGGAATAAAAGGAACACAGGACTGGCTGGCTGGAGGATTATGGGATTTATAATCTGTAAAACTAACTTTTTTCAACCTCTGATACAGATATACTTCACTTGAACGATGAACTCTTATGGAAGTTCACTCACTAAAAACCTACTTCCAAGATCAACCTCTAGAGAATGTGAAGTTCCAGAACAAAATCAATGCTTTCAGTTTCCTCAACCATATAAAGGGTAAAACCCCTATTTGCTTCTGTCTAAGAGTGTTAGCACCACATTAGGAACATTAGTATGCATAACTTTACCCTAACACATGTGTATATCCTTTTTTGGGCACGTCTGGCTATAACGATGCAGCCAGATGCAAAGTAATTACAGCAACACTAAGCCCCTCAAAGGACACTCATAGATGTCATTATTATGTCATCATTTCACATCTACGTATGAGGAGACACTTATGTTCAGAGGCTGTTTAGTAAGTTGGAGGTGGTATATGGTACAGCCTAGTATAGGCCTGCATGCAGATCTACTACTCTTCACTGAGCCATACAGGACTGTAGTCACTCACCTCAATCTCCTTAGAAGGGACTCCTTGTTCCAACAGGCCTCGTAGCATCCGGATAGTTGACTTTAATTTGGACCCTGTGTATTTGCCCAAAGGAAGCACTTGAACGACTGAAAGCACAGGAAACTCTTCATTTGTGACTGAAAGGCAATATGGCATAAGAGATGGATTTATTGGCGTCTATAAAAATCCATGCATAGAGAGCAGCCCACGTGGCAATGCCAAACCATGAAATATAGCAGTGGCTACCTGCATCTGTAGGGCAGAATGTGTATAGGCTGTCAGGAGTTAATTATGATCATAGCTTTTATAAAGGCTACCATAAATAATCCATATAGTAAACATTTTCTCCCCATTATTCTTGTACTCTGAACCTTAGTATTTGCTACCAACAGCAGTTTATTCAGCTTTTCATGAACTTTTCATATTTTTCATATTTAACAGGGAAAACAAAATAAAATGAAGCAGCACACCTATGTCACTAGTTTTCTTGCACAGTTAACAAACTGTAATAATTGTTCTTTCTCTCCTATAATACTAGAACCTAGGAGGAGAGTTATCTATTTAAACTAAATGGTGCAGGATTCAGGAGGAACTTGAAGAAATATATGTTTTGCTTTTGTTTTGATGTACTGCCCTTTGGTGGAAAGGGCATTATAAATAAACATCATCATTATTATTAATACTTCTCCATAAGAAGCATTATTAAACTACAGAACTCACTAACACAAAATGTAGTGACAGCCATCAGTCCAAAGAGCTTTCAAAGAGATGAGAAATGTTCAGGAGGACACTGTTATCAGTGGCTATTAAACAAGAAGTCTATATATTACTTCCAGTGCTACAGACAGCAGGTCTCTTAATACCATTTGATGGGGATCAGAAATGGGAGGATGCTCCCATCCTGCTTGTGGGGCTTCTCATAGGGATCTGAATTGCCACTGTAGGAAGAGAATCCTGGACTACTACATAGTCTTTGGACTGATTCAGTATGACGTTCATGTTCTTTTGTATTAGATACATTTATGGTGTTCTGTAGAAAAGAAGACTAGATAGCAGCTTATATTCTTGAATACTGGTGTCTAGAACCTGCTCATCAGTTCTTGAATTCTAATTCACAGAAAAAACTAGCAGTGGACAGAGAAATTAGTTGGTACACTAATCACCCATCTCTATTATCAATCAATGAAGCTGGACACTCCAAAATTGGCACTTGTATACCAGTCAAATGGTGTGTTGACTATAAGCAGCTATGTCAGAACGCATGCTGAGCAAATACAGGTCTGTATCCAGGACTTTGCAATGGCCCTTTGCCCTGAGTACCAAGGCTGTTGCAATCTACATAGCTGGGTCCAAAAACTGTGTTATCTGTGAACTCTGAGATTTGGTTTTCTCTCAAAACCTACACCAACCTATGTAGGTGTTTACAGTACAAACCCCATGTTTTGTAGCACCACTGACAAATTATAGCATCATGGAATCATAGAATCTTAGAGTTGGAAGGGACCACAAGGGTCATCTAGTCGAACCCTCTGCCATATAGGAAAACACAACTAAAAGCACTTCTGAAAGATGGCCATCCATCCTCTGTTTAAAAAACTCCAAAGGTGGAAAGTCCACTCCCCTCTGAGGCAGCCTATTTCATCAATGAACAGCTCTTACAGTAAAAAGTTCCTTCTAATGTTTAGGGAGAATCTCTTTTCTTGTAATTTGAAATATATGTAACCCATAGATCAAATTATGGACATGTAATATGTACCTCACAAATCAAATCAAGGTTCCTAGTTAGCAGTCCCAAATCAGACTGATAAAGTGCTGAGGGGGGTTTAAACTAGTGGCTTATGCAGAAAAACAACAACAACAACACATAAAACCCCTATACATCTACAACAAATCTCTGGCATAGGTTTTGAGGAGATACCCTATTTCAAGGTTTGCAGTTAATATAGCCACATCTAGGGTGACATAGCTGCTTGAGTGTGATAAAATGGAACTTTTTTACACAGAAGATTCCAATGGCTGTTTACCTTGTACAGTTGACTGCTGATTTATTGATTCAATTGGCAATTCATCACTTCCCCACGTAATCTCATCATCATCTCCCTGACCCATCAGAGGCTGACGAGGTAATCTTAAAAAGACAAATGTGTCATTAAATGACAAAAAATGCTCAATTTCTATCCAAAGACAAAATAAAAATAAAATAAAACCCACAACAACTTAGTATTTCAAATGTTTCAAATAACAGAACTTGCAAATTAAATGGATGTAATGAGAACTTTAAAAAAAGAAACGCAAACAATACATAATATGACTTCTATGAAAAATGTAGTTCCAACTTTATTTCATAGGCTATGTTATTTGACATACTGTCTCAAAATGAAGACTAATCTGCAGGTAGTAAATGAAACCTGATCTCCTGAGCAGGCTACATGAAATCAAATGGCATAAACCCAATACATCGCTTGTTGGTTTTGTACTAGGAGACATCATTTCCACCCTTATTCTATATAAAAAACAATGCATATTTCTAAGAATATGAAAAGGAATAAATGTCCTATGTAGGGGTGAAACAAAAATCTGCATCCTTCCACAGAAAGAGGACTAAATTCAACTGTTAGTCCCAACTAACAGACACCAATAACAACAACAACAACAACAACAACAACAATAATAATAATAATAATAATAATTTCTTAGTTGCCCTTTCCCATAGATTGAGGTGGGGAATAGCAACAGATTGAAGTACAGAATGTACCAGTTTAAAACACACAATAACACTTAAAACTCATAAACCAGCAACATTAGTTTAAAAGAACATACAAAATCAATACATATTAAAACAGTCCATAGTTTAAAACTCATAATTTAATATTCATAATTTAAAAATAATCTGGATAGGTTTGCCATAAGAGACTGGACTTTAAAGCTATTTTAAATTCAGACAGTGTATTCCACAGTCTAGGGGTAGCTGAAGAAAAAGTCCTCTGAGTGACAGCTGCTATTTGCTAACCTTGTCCTGGTTGACTGGGGGACCTGATGGTTATATGGTAGGAGGTGATCCCATAGATAACCTGGACCAAAAACCATGTAGGGCTTTAAAGCTAAAAACCAACACTTGTACCTTGCCTGGAATTTATGTATGTGCTGATTTATAACATTCTCAGTGGATCTACTCTAGAATTAACACTTGGATTAAGGCTATGATCCACCACAGACAGACATGCTTAAGCATGAGATAACTATTTCAATGGGCTTATTTCAATAGTTTAATTTTGTTTTGGACTGAGGCCATTAGGTAAACTGGTGAACAGCAAAGTGAACAGAGCTTCCTCACTGAGTTCAGTAGATTATTGGAGTCAATTATGAAATAGCCTGGAAGAGATATGCCTGTGATGGTGTTTTAATGTTATGAAACTGGTCTGATCTCTTGAATGGTAAAAGAAGTAACTATGATAATAAAGAGGCAGCCCTGGTCTGGGATATCCTGTCAATCAAAGTGAATCACTACAGTGCCTGTATCTGGATCTCTGGAGTCTATTAAAAAAAAAAAAAACCCTGAAAGGGCTTGCGATAATCTTCCACTCTCAATACGAACACACCCACCAGCCAGCTCTCTATTTTATCTCACTGTTCAGTTGTCCTACATGATGGTAGGAATCACGCATCCCTCCAGGTGTTTTTGGATTACAACTCCTAGCTTTTCTCACCACTAGCAGTGATGACAGCTGCACTCCAACAACATCTGGAGGCCACATTTTGCCCATCCTGTTCTCCACTCAGGTTAAAGGATGCATCATCTGTCTTCAGGACACTATGCTGTCCTGGGTCCTTGAGTGGCCACAGAAAGTTAAGAACAGCATTTCAGATGCTTGTGTATAACTCCATGAATGAGCTCACCTTTCAGAAGTCCTTCTGTCATTGTTGTGATCTTCACAGCCATTTAGCTGGGGTGGCTAAGGGGGAAAACAGGTCAAAGAGTTTGTAATGAATGACAAAATATAGCAGTAAAGATGAGGGGTGAAGTTGCGGGGTGAGTGGGAGAACAAATTCCCTGCCTTTCAATAACTGACTACTTCTAGCAAAAGAGGAACATCTTGGCTGAATGTAGATCTGGAAGATTGCCAGAATTTCAAAACTATTTCACTTGCTTCAGGGCATATTTATATAACTGTAGACATGCAGGACTGGTTTAGGATACCTGTCCCAATTCATTTTTATTTCATTATTTATCAGTTTTTGAACACCTGGCTTTTTCAAGAGACAGTGAAGGTGGCAGGATGAAATGGGCAAATGGAAGATAGGTTTGCTACAGAACTGCACCACTCATCTCAAATAAAGACAATAAAGGAAAAGAAAATTGATCAGGGACACAGTACAGACCCTTCTAAGAACAAGACACTCTGGAAGAGAGTTAGGATATCTGCACCACTTGGTACTAATTTGCTTGGAAATAACAGCAATGTCATGATCATCACCACATTTATTTCACCTCAGGAAAATCTTCAGGCAAAGATGACCCATCACAATCAGTGTCTTCTGACTTCTCTTCTGAAACTTTCCCATTTGCCTCTGTAGTGAGAAAAATAAAATGGAGCTGCAAGAAAAGACCAGCACTTGAAGGAAGCCTGTTTATCTCTGACTGCATGCACCAATTGTAAATTTATCCCATTAGAAGACAATAACCAAACATTGTGATGGTGATGGGGAATTGTATCAGATGAGTATCTGCTTATCACACAATTGACAAAGACATGGTGGGCCTGCATTAATGTACATCCATGGGCTTAATTTGGAAAACATCTGATGATCCACATTGAGCCCCCCTGTCAGACTTTTAGGATAGGGTTAACCAGAATACACGATGAGAAGGAGTAGGCTAATTCTATCTCATTCCCTCAGGCTCTCTTCAAGTGAACAGTGACAATCTGAAGAAGAGAATATCCACTGAGAGCCAGTGGTGGATGAACTACAACTACAGAGACCAGGGTTTAAATCGTTGCTCAGCCATTGAAACCAAATGAGTGACCTGGATAAGTCACACTCTCTCAGCCTCAGAGAAAGGCAAGGGCAAACCCCCTCTGAACAACTCTTGCAAAGAAACCCCCATGATAGGTTTACCTTAGTGTCGCCGTAAGCCAGAAATGACTTCAAGGCACACAACATACACAGCATCCTCTATGTGAAATCTCTGCCTGAAATCTTTGTATTTCAGGATTCTGGATTGTTGAATCTCTGAGAATACCAAGCTGACATTCTCAACCTGAAGGCAGCTTACATTTATATTTGCTCATGGAAGATTTAAGCATTCAGCCATGTGTCCATTACCAAGGCTGGCTGCTAACTGGGTCTTAGAGAGAAATGGGGGGACTCCTGGTAAAACATAGAAGATAAATTGTGTAAGAATTTTTTTGTGAGGATGGGGAAATCTCAAATATGTATTTATTCATTTCTCTTGGTTTGAGACAGAGTATTTTAGTTATGTTCAGTCCCTCTGAAATTACAATTGGTCTCCTGTATGTGTTGGCCCCACAGATTCAAAAGTACCGAATGAATGAGACATAAGGCTGGAGAGAGATGAGAGCTGGAGAGAAACGGAGGATCTCTGAAATGACAGGAAACCAAGCATACTGCTTGTTCTGAAGTCACCTCTCACCATTTCACAGATCTTTAAACTCTCTCCAGCCTTGCATTTCTTTCCAACCTTGCATCTTATTCATTTTATTTAAAGGACCTGATCATCGTGGAATTTGGTATCCAAGGGTAGTCCTGGAACAATCCCCCATGAATACGGAATATGGCTAACACATTTGGGTGGTATTAAAGTGTGACTTAATCAATATATTTATAGCCTCCTTCTCTGTTATTTATACTCAAAGGATGTAATCATCTGGTTAAAAACTTTTTAATTAAAAAAAGATCTCCCTCAAACAAGTGGACAAACCATTATTAAAACTTCACAATCAAAACATGTATAAAAACAAACATAATAACAGGAAATTCAAAAGAAGCTTTAATACATCAGCTGTGAGATTTAGTGCAGCAACCATTAAGATTCAAAGTGGTGTTAAAATATGTGAGACAAATGCCCAGTTGAAAAAAAGAAAATAGCCAGGAAGAACTTCCTGGTGCCACTATAGGAAAGGTCCTTCCTTCAAATAAAAATAATGCAGTTTCACAAGACTGACACAGGTACTTTAAGCTACACAGCAGAATTCATTTTCCAAGATATTTTAAAAAACCCCAAAGCCTTTAGTTTTAGATCTATAGCTGCACAAGTTGAAGAAATGACAGAGTTAATTGACACACGTCAAAGATTTTGTGAATGTATTAAAAAAATTATAAATAATTTTATTGGTTTAAAAATACAGATATGTAGAGATAAACTGAATGTATTAATTTAAGCAATACTATATTTTCAGAAATTTTAGAGAGACAAAACATTCCATTAAGAAAAAGCAAATGAAATCAGCCATAAGAAAGCCTCTGCTTTACACATAACTATGGCTCAATAAGAAAATGTGCTTCATCCCTCATAAAAATTAATGTTGCAAAACCACACATCAATCCTGAAATGGTCTCTACTAGTACTTTACGATGCTTCTTACTTGCATGCAGTATTTTCCTGAATGTACCTGGCAGATGATTCCCAGATGCAGCATTACTACGGTTTAGCAGATTTTGGGCTTCTTCATCTACAACATCTAAAAGATACTGAATGACTTCATTAGGATCATCCTCATCATAAGAATCCTCATCTTGTACCTCCACTGAAAATAAAAATAACAAATAAATAAAAATAAAATAATTGCATTTTACAGATTACATTCAATTCCTGATAAAAAGAAAAATACAGTATTTGTATTTGCAAGGAGTTAGGAGGCCAGAAACTTTTGACCTGTATAAAATGAAATTAATCTTAACTATGGGTAATGAAAACAAATTAAATTCAAAACATACTTCATGAAGTTTCCCTCATTCACCTAACCATAAAGAACAGTTTATGTTGCTTAAAAAATTCCAATCTCTTCTTGGCAACTGCACTAGTAAAATATGAAAGAGCAGCAATTATGTGTGGGGGATTGGGTTGGGTGTGTGGATATGCAATATATAAGACTGCCAACTTCCTGCTTCTTCCCCTTTAACAATAACCTGTTCTGAAGCAATTAACATATGACATGATTATCTCCATAACATGAAGAAAAGATGAATCTGCCGACTTTTGAATAGGAAGCCTCTGCTAAAATAACAGCAGCAAACCACATGGACCAAATCTAAGTGGGCTTGAAACTACATTTGCTCATAATTCAATTTTCCTTATTTCTCTTTTTCCATGATTCCATCCCATTCCTGTTATCTCTAAAATGAAAAAAAAGCTATTATAAGGTCCTAGAGAAAGACATTTATTCTCTGGAGCAAGTTTGTCCCTTGACGTTGATGAACAACAACTCCCGTTATAACTTACCACTAGCAAGGCTAGGGCTGATGGGAATCAGAGTTCAGCAACTTAGAGGATCATGTAAGCCAAAAGCACTATATATTCATTAAATATAACAATTATATTTAATCATCTAGTCATTACACTGAGGCAGAAAATACAATTTAAAAATAGAATATATGGGAATAACCAAGTGAAGAACAGGAACAACAGCAACAACAACCTCACACTGTATATATTAAGCTGCCTTGGGTCCCTTCTGGGAGAAAGGTGGCATACAAATGAAGTAAGTAAATAGTTATTATTCCAGCGCACTGCTAAAAGCTGTATTAAAAGAAATATACAAAGTTGTTCCACACAGTATGTCTTACCTGAATTGTTACTGTACTTGGAAAAATCAGAGATCTGACTAGCAGCATTATTATATAAGGACATCTCTTGAGATACAGTGACATGTGCTGGTCCTTTTGCCTGGTAGCTATTGTTCATTTCACCATTAATCTAATAAAACCAAGAAGGCTGATTCAGCATTACATAAATAATGCACTTATTCACTTAATTCAAAGTTTGGTGAAGTTAATTTTTGTGGCTACAACCTCTAGAATCCCTCAGCCTAGTATGGCACAAAAAGCATGGTGCCTAGGGGATTCTGGGAGTTGTAGCCCTCAAATGTTATATTTCCAAGCTCTGGTTCATTTATTAAATTTATAGGCTGCTTTTTTGCAAAAAACAAAACAAAACAACTATGCTCAGAGAAGTATGAACTCTTCCAGAATATTACAGGGACCATAGGGCATATAAAAGATAGTTCTTTGTAATTCTAGAGAACTGGTGCCAGTCAGCATAAGACAACCAGTAGTCTGACAAGGTATAAGTCAGCTAATGATGGTCCTAAGAGAGAAGGGTCTGGCATAATTGTACACCTTAATTTGGCATTACAAGAATCAGCCTTAAGCACTGTCATTCTTTCCGCCCTTCCTCCTCTCCATGAAAATGTGCTGACTTCCAGCTTAGCAGTAAGCTACAGTCTGTCCTTATGGTTGACTGTTACATCTGAATGAAGTAAGCTAGAATTCTCACAGACCACAGTCGATCTGTAAACCAGAATGGGAAACAATAGTTTGATTGTGAGTTTCTAGTTTTGGTTTTCAGACAGGGCTGAGATGCTATATAACACAAATCTCCATATGTAGAGTTATACACTAATTGTGTTATGCAACCTTTGTGCTGAATAGCAACATTATGCGACTGAATCAAGAAGCCAAATGCACATCCAAATTTGCCCACAGATCCATGCAAACATCAATGGCGACATATTTGTTCACTGGACAGTCCAAAAGGTTGAACTGTGAAAGCTCCCCTCCTCTAGCAGAAACAGATCCTTCTGCTAAAGCAGGGGTCAGCAACCTATGGCCTGCAGGCTGGACTTGGCCCGCCGAGGCCTTGGAACCGGCCTGTGGCCCGGTCCCGCCGCTGCCGCCTCGCGGGTGCCATTTTAGAAGGCCCCACGTTGTTTGTGCTGTGCGAATTCACACGGCGGTGGCACAGCCGCCGTTGGGCCTTGGGAAGGCCCCACTGCACCTGCGCAGCTACCGTCGGGCCTTGGGAAGGTCCCACCGTGGCTGCGCAGCTGCTGTGGGGCCTTCCTAAGGCCCCACTGTGCCTACGCTATGCGAATTTGCACAGTGCAGCCGCCATGGGGCCTTCCAAAATGGCCCCCACTTCGTGCGTGCATATGTGTGCGCGTGAGGGGGCACCATTTTGGAAGGCCCAATGGTGCCGTGCACATGCCTTGGGTCCCTTCTGGGAGAAAGGGAGGAAGGCCCAATGGTGCCGTGCACATGCGCATGCCGCCATTGGACCTTCCAAAATGGCACCCCCCCACATGCGTGCGCATGCATATGGCATCGGCCCCCACGCCATTCCTCCCCCCCGGCAAAAAGGTTGCCGACCCCTGTGCTAGAGAAACCTCTTTCTCCAGAGTACAGAAACCTTTGGATTTAACCCAATGCATTTAGTTTCAAGAACAAAATTTCTTATCAGTAGAGTATAGCATAATGACTGCTCCAAAAGACCAAATAACCACTTCCATTCCATTTTTAAAAAAAATCTTACCCAATCATCTGGAGATAATTCTTACATGCCAGGAAACTGGTTAATAACAAGCCTAAATTAGCTCTTTAGTCAAGCATATCCTACGCACACCTGTGGTCAACATTACCAGATTAACACAGTATTATAACCATTTTTGGTGCACATTTATCTTGCTCACAACCAAAGATCAGATCTGGCTTGCATCCAATGGGTTGGGCATCTTCACAAGTTGGGTCAGGACTTGCCTCCATTTTGTTTTTTCCTCTTCTTCTAAGTTGACCATGGACCACCATACCATGTAAACTCACAGGAGCACCATCAGCGTAAATGTGTCCTATGTCAAGTTGTTCCTCTTTAAACAGACATTTTATTGAGGTACAACTCCTCCAGCCAGAGCTGTATGTGTGGTTACTTACCTTGGACACATATACATCATGTCCTGTTTCTGATTTACCATATATTTCTTCAGGAAAATGCCCTGAAAAACAGCATCAACAAATTGGGAGGTGGGGGAGGAAGAAAGAATTTGTTATTTGTCAGTAAAAAAACTTTTTATAATTTTTTATTCCACATGATCACAGATTTACAATGCTGGCTGATGGAATCTGGGAGTTATAGTTAAAAATAATAGTAATTTTTCCAATATGATTTGAGCTTAATCAGCAGACCATTTTTTTGAGAAATCATCTGTAACAATAGGATGTTACAGATCCAATTACTAAATCCAATTACTAGTTCCTACTAGAAATTACTAAATCCAATTACTAGTTCCTACTAGTTCCTACTAGAATAGACCCACCAAACTAACAGGGGTTTACCATTTAGTGATTGATTGATTGAGCTTACTCTAGCTGGAGCAAGCAATGTATGTGGCCTAAATCATTACTAATCCAGTGTCTGACCATTAACAGACAGTTATTAGGGTCAAAAGTATATCCTTACCATTATGTTTGATTGATTTCAAGATAGAGCTATCAGGATCTTTAGTTCTTGGAAACACTGGGTGACCATCTCTGAAAAAAAAGGAGAAACTGTTCAGTGTATGCAATGGATTCAGAATGTATATGATTTCATGTCAGTGTGTGGATGATGGCTGTTGCATTGATGCTCTTTGACACCCAGCAGAATCTGCAGGACAAGCTGGCTGCTGCGATCCACAGCCATTTTGTATCTCTTACATCAACTAGCTCAGCTTCTCTTCTCCAGGCAATCCTGTCTTCCTCAGTCAAGAAGACACATTGTATAGTCCAAAGGTATAGTTTTATTAATGCATATGAAAGAAAATAAGATAATTAAGTAAAATCCATTGCGATGAACTTATCCAGTTCAGCCATGAGAGATTACATCTTTAGCAGATCCAAAAGCATAGGATCCCAACTTGTTGTAGTTGAAAGTTAAAAAGAAGTTACAGATCTATGTTTCCAGATCCAGGAGTTACATTGTAAAAGCAGGATAAACATACTCATAACTAAAAGCCAAAACTAACCCCATAGTTAAAACCACTGCCGAACACACACACACACACTGTGTGTTTTTAAATATAAACAAAACTAGACAAAGGATCCCCTTGGCCCTTCCCATAATCCACCTTCTGGGTATTAACCTTATGCTGATTGGATAATGCCTGTATGATGTGTATTAACCCAGCCTCTGATCCAACCCCTAGCTGTGTGTGTCATCTCCCATGTGACCTGTCTCTAAGCAACCACTGATGTCATTGTTTACCTTTTTGATATCTTGTTTTCTCATAACAAAATCTGTGTCTATGTGCTGTATCTATGGGGAAGTTTCTGTTTACATCTGTGGAGCCATCTGGTGCTAGATTAAGTCCTTTTTACCACTTAAAACTTTCTCATGGAAAACTCCATACATCTTTTACATTTCCATCACTCTATATCCCATGCATAACTGGACATTTCATAAATATGTTGTTGCTGTTGTGTCCCTTCAAATAATTTCTAAGCCATCAGCACAGGTTCCTAGAAAATACCTTGTTCCTTTCAGTGTCACTGTTGGAAGGGACATCTCCAGCATCCTCTTTGCTTCTTTCAAAGTCATTCCCTGAGTGCTGAATCCATTAATGTAATGGATGACATCAAAGGTACGGAGAGTCCCCTCCATGTCTGCTGCAGATCTGGGACTAATATCACTAATATATACCACCTGATAAAGGCTGTCATGACCACCTGCAAGTGAGATGCCTGGAGAAAAGAAAAGAAGAAAGCTTCATGCATGTCTTTTTCATTATTTACTTTTACAAAAAAAGCAGCCTGGTTCTACTTCCATGCAGTGGCACATGCCTAAAATTTTTGATTACCCAGTTGTTGTTCTTTATGGCAAGTTAAGCTAATGTCGGGCAGCAGATGTGGCATCATTGGTATTTTGGGTAACTCCAAAACACGTCCAAGCACCAGCTTGACCATCTTTGGAGCAGCTCGGAGGAAACTGACTGCTTCCGTGTGGCTCATGTTAGTGACATCTGTATCATTAACCTATGAAAGGAAATGGCAAAAAGAAAGGGAGTGAATGAAGTATGTGATATGGATTCAAACAAGCTAACAAACACTTCCAGAAAGCAAAATAATGGTTTGCCACCAATACTCTCCACTAATATTCTTCCAAACTTGGTGCCCCCAGACATGTTGGACTAGAGATTTGATCATCCTACCCATCAGATACAGGAAATAATGAGAGCTGCAGTCCAATACATTTACAGAGATAAGACATCAAAGCGTTCATACCAGGGTCCTTGTAGTTCAAAAGAAGTGCTCTTTTAGTCCCTAAAATATTGAAGCTGGTGGATGGAAAACAGAATTACATGCACTATGGGGTAGAATACTTGCCTCATAGTCCCAAATCCTCCTAGAGAGAATCATTTCATTTATATTAGATTTATACCTCACAATTTTTCATAAAATATAAATGTCAACAATGCATAGAACCAAACCACTGTCAAACCAAGAATGGGGGGGGGGGGAGAGGTTTCTTCTGAAACCTTTGAGTTTTTGCAACATGAACAAGCAAAACCACTCCAAGATTTGAATTCTACCCCACCTTGATCAGGCGATCTCCAGGTCGCAATCTCCCATCACTTTTGGCAGGGTCTTGAATGACATCATGGATGTAACAGCCAACATTGTCACTGCCTTTGGTCACTGTGAAACCAAGGCTGCCCTTTTCAGATTTAGTTAGCACCACATGGAGCTCCACTTCCTGCGGTAAAAATGGGAGATTTCACTACAAGACCAGTGAAACACAATTGCACTCTGGGTGTGATTCCTGTTTACAGAAAAGCAGAATTCAAGACAGCATGATGACATAAGGCAGGAGACAATTTGGAACATGCCTCCCATGGACAGTGTTCATGTGATCTGAACACAGATGTACTAAAAACATTTGTATCCATTAAAAATAATTTTATTTTCATTGATAATTCATTTTTTAAAATTTAATTTATACCCTACTTTTCTCCCAGTGTGAGGATTCAAGGCAACTTACATCTGTTTGCAAGCTTCCTCATTTGTTTAATGTGGAATTTCAGACAAATCCCTCAGACAATTATGTGGATGGTCACTAATGAGATGTCCTGGTATTTTCACTTTTATCTAAAGGAGCTACAAGGAATTCTCATTTAATCAGAATAGCTGAGGGGAATGAAGAGATTTAACCCAATCTCTGGTATAATTATTCTCCCCTGCTC
>CM034708.1:15771330-15790041 GCA_020142125.1 Phrynosoma platyrhinos | reverse complement strand
GGGATGAATTCCCACTGTTATCTCCAATCAGTAAACTGGAACAGCCTTGGGATTCCAACTGGAAGAGTGCATGAAGGTTCAAACAGTGTCTACAAGCACTGCTTTGCTTCACCTTCCTCTTCCCAATATTAAGGTTTTCAACTACAGTATTCCAGACAAAATTTTAATAGATAAAGCTTTTCCTGCTCTCTGTGATGAAAATGGCTGTTATTGAATTTCTTCTTGTAGAATATTGGAAACACCACCACCAGGGAAAATAGGGCAGCTTAAAGCATAACCTGTGATCTCTGGACAGTGATTATGGGCCAAGGCTAAGAAGAATCAAGAACAGAAGGTGTGCAAATTTCCTAAGCAGAAACCTAATACAGGTTGAATCTCTCTTATCCGAAATTCAAAATACTGTAAAATCTAAAACTGTCCAAATGGATGGCTGAAATAGTGACACCTTTGCTTTCTGATGGTTCAGTGTACACAAACTTTTTTTATGCACAAAATGATCAACAATTACCTTCAGGCTATGTGTACAGTGTATAAAAGACATAAATTAATTTCATATTTAGACTTGGGTCTTATCTCTATGATATTTCATTATGTATATGCAAATATTCCACAATTAAAAAATCTGAAATTTAAAACACTTCTGGTTCCACACATTTTGGATAAGGGAGTTTCAACATGTACTTATTTTAAGAATTTACTTCCCCTCCTTACTGTGAGACTAACAGACTAACTAATATCTCTACATATTTACTTTGTGTGTTCAATAAGTTCACTTCCAGGTAGCTATGTATAGCAGCCTTCTTGAACCTAGTTCCCTTTAGATATGTTGGACTACATTTCCCATCATCCCTTTCATCATGATTGGGGATGGTGGGAACTACGTTGGGGAAGGCTGCTCTACATGATTGAAAAAGGAAGAGGTTTCAGCATTGTGTCAGCAGGATACCCATTGCTTTAAACTTCAGGATGGAAACAGCAATCCACGTGATCACAATGGAGCACAATTAAGAAGTGTGCTGCAAGAAGTAGGGCATTTGTTTTCTACAACCTACTTTTCACTGCAAACCATTTAAGGTTAAAATGGATGAAACTCTTGATAACTTGGCCAAATACCTCAGGGAATATCCTAGGCTTCCCTTTCTTGAATGATCCTGCTTTTTCTAACTCTCTGCATTTATTACTCCGTTCAACATGTTCAAAGGGCTTTCCAACATTCTGGGGTACAATCCGTAAGTCTAATCTTTGGGTTGTGAACCAAAGATTGCTATAAAAAAGCAGTAACAAGCAAAAACAGCAATAAAGAACAAGGCATCATATATCCATTTCTGAAGTTTGTCTTTAAAGTTACACTGTCAAGTAGCTACACAGCATAGAGACAGTAATGATGTTATACAGTTTGGTTATATTTTTCTCAAACTGGAAATACAATACAAAAAAAAAATAGATTTAAGATTGCCAGACTTACAACCAGTAATGCTACATGTAAGTTTCAGCATGCTCAGAAAACAAGAGCTGGTACAGCTATAGGTTTTTCTACTCCATTCCTCCTCTAGTATCTTTACATGTCCTCCGCCCCAGTTTGCTACCACTGAGGGGACTAAAAGAAGTGGTGAATCAAGGGCTGGGTGAGGAATGTAAACAGAGAAAACACAGCTGTGCCTTATTCTATTTTCTTGGCATTTTCAAAGCAACAGAGACAACCTCCAGATTGTAATCCAGCAATCCTGAATTAAATGATGCATAAGCAGAAATATTTAGTGGCATTCTGCTTTGTGAGCAGCAGAGGGAGCTCAGAGGATGTATGACAAAACTATATTGACCGCTCTAGTGACATTCTCAAGATGTCAGTATAAACCAAGGATCGGCAGGGGCCAGTGCCCCTGTCCCCCGATGCCCCCCAGGCCGTGGTGTGTTGTGTTGTGTTGGGGCATTATTTGGCAAGTGTTGCACAGCCTAGGAAAATCACTGTGTAAGGAGATGCTAGATACCTCCTCACGCAGTGACAAGAAAAGTAATTCTAGTCACCAAGAAGATTCCACTTTTTATATAGTAGATTGTGATGTGTGGAACATTCTTGATGCATTGGCTAGCCCTACATCCCACACACTTACAAATATGTAACTAGAAGCATGTTTGCAACCTTGTGGGCTATTGAGAGAGGCTAAAGATTAGCAGCAGGCAACTACTTGACAGTACCTCTTTAAAGTCCACTGCTTCCCTGTATAACAAACATATTTAACAGGTCGCTTGGAGTGGAGAAAAAAAGAAAATATCTAAAAACCTTGTCAAACAGTACCGTGACACTTATTCCCAGGCCATTCTCATTTTTCACCAGTTCAGCTTCAAAGATATCTCCAGGTTTAAGAGGTGGTGTAGAAAACTTTTTAGAATTCATTGAATTTGCCAAATTCATGAAAGAAGACTCCTTTATGAAAACAAAGAAATAAATGAGGACATGGGGAAGGGCAAGAAAGGACAGCCTGTTAGAGTATTAATTTGTGATAACAGTATTATATATTTATGAGGGGAGCCAGATGATTAAACCAGGAAAGGTAGATGATATGTACATCTACATTTTAGATGCATTAATGTATAAAAAAGGAAGTGCAGCTGGGCCCTCCACATCAAGATTCAACCACCCACAGTTTGAAAATATTAAAAATAGCCCCCATCATCTCCAGCAAGCACAGCCAATGATGGAAGTAGCACTCCAGCACATCTGCAGGGCATCAGGTGGAGAAAGACTAATCTAATATTTTAACAGGTATTTAAATAAAGTTAGTATTTAATATCATGAGTCAATTAATTTGCATTAGGGAATATATAGAATAAAAGAATCAATATGTGAATAGGAGCATATGCTAAAAACACTGTCAAAACAATAGTGTCTCAGGCAGTCATAAGGATAGTTAACCTAGAGGAGGACCACATACCCCAACAGATTCTCAACTGATGACAGAAGTCTTAAATAACCCAGTCAAAAGACAATGTGAAGGTAGACTTAGATATGGTCAAAGAATTACTACCTTCTCCTGACAGAAATGATTAAGGTAGAAGAGGAATGCGTTTAGATACGAGTTCTGCACCTGAGCACAATCCAATCAAACAGAAACACTTTCATAATTCCATTTCTTTAAAGCAGTGGTTATCAAAGGTTGTCCTCCTGGTGCTTTGGACTTCAACTCCTGTAAGTCCTTATCAGCATGGTCAATGGTTGGGAACAATGGTTGTTGAAGTCCCAAATATCTGGAGGACTAAAGGTTCAGGACCACTGCTTTAAATGAATGTTCTGTTATGCACATGCTTAACTCTCCTGCTGAAAACAACATGGCTTTAAAATAATTCAGGCTGGCTGGATCTCATATCTATTTTTTAAACAGATAGCAATCTAGATGCTTTGTGATGAGAAACGCATGGACTGCAATGCTAACAAGTCTACCTGGAAGTAAACCCCATTCATTTCAATGTAACTTACTTCTGCATAGAAATGTACTGAGGCTTGTTCTGGGTAACATATTGGTGGAAGTAACTCCACTGGCTATAAAGAGCTGTGCAGACCTCTTCTGGCTTGTGATTCTCCCTTCAAATCTGGGCAAAGTTATATTTTTGGACCATAGTTCCCAAAGGCTTTTAGCCAGCATGGCCTATGGCCAAGTGGACTGGGGGCTCTGGGAGCTGTAGTCCAAACAAGCAATTTAGGTAACCTCTGATGACAACTATAGAGCAAAGGGCCTTCAAACAAGAGCTTGAGTTACATATTAACATTCCTATTTACATCTTATATATAAGTAAAAACTGAAATATCATGCTGGTGCTAGACAGTTTGTATAGAATCATTTCTCCTCTTCTGCTTGCTCTTTTAGGATGAAAGAAATAACATATCTAACGAAACTTAAGCAAGGTAAAGGGACTTGGGGAGGGGGCGTTGAGTGCTTGGGGAAATTAGTGGAGTCCCCATAACTCCCACTCCAGGCCAGGTGGCCCATGCATAAACACAATTCTCACTTCTGTTCTAGGTAAAACCAGAGCTTTTGTAATTGGCTTGTAAATACAGTGGCAATTTAAAAATATCTCCATTGAAAAACAGAAGGTCCACGAATTTTTAAAAAGACAAGAAAAAAGTAGTGTATATGGCCAGATTAAAAAAAGACTTCTGTACTTTTATAATAGTTGTGTTATAGAAACTATAATGATAAATTTCCTCTTCTACACAAATATTAAAGGTGCATGTGCTCTGTCCTCTTAACCTCTAATAGGTCATGAGCTGAATATATCTTGGTATCTCCCAAGAGAGCTGCTGCTACCAAGAATGGTACCCAGCTCTATAAATCATTAAACCAGCTCTTCCACTGTGCAGAAGAAATGCTTCCATTAAAATAACTCATATTCACACCTGAGAAAACTCTTTATAAGAACAGGTGTTTTAAGCGTCATTTTTTCCAGGTGTTGGTGGTAGTGGTGGAGGAAGTCAAAATGCCTAGAAGCAAGCAACTTTACAGTGCTTCTTAGAAGCACAAATAGACTCTTGGTTTGTTCCTTTTGGTGATCACCTAACACTGATACATTAGCAAAGAATTTCACCTCCAAGAAACCTGTACCTCAAATCTTTGCACATAGTACACAAGCAGTTAAACACTGAAGTGGTGCTGTGACACACAGTTCTTATTCATTACTCTCCCCCTGTCCAAATAAGTATGTTACATTTAATAAATGACATGTCTTTTGGGGTGGAAAGGAAACATGCTATAGAAATGGACTATGCCTTTTTGGAGGCAGCCGCTGTTTGCTCCTGGCTGCTGGAGTAAGTGGCTTCATCCATGTCCGAATCCCCTCGGTCAGAATACTCAGTGGTTTCCACCATCCTGGACTTTTGGGGCTTTGTCAGATTCTCCTCCAAAGAGGATCCATTTTTCTCCTTGCATTTGGGAAGGGTAAGCTGGGCATCACTGTAATGCTGAAATTCCTGCTGGGCTCTGTCACTGATATGGTTGCCAAGTAATCCACCATTTGCTTGGCTCTGGGACAAGCTGGCACTTTCAGTCCTAGAATCTTGGGAGCTCAGACTTCCATCTCGCTTGCCTGAGCAAAGGCCAGAAAAGTTCCCTGATGCAGGCCTCTGGTGGTTTTGTGGCCTGTTGTGCTCCTCTGAAGATGACTCTGCCTCATTGTCTGGTATCAGAGAAGTCTTCTTTAAATATCCCTTTGTACCACTAAGAAAACTGGATGACACTAAGAATAAATAAAAGCAAACAATAATATTACTGCACTCTGTTCAATTTTTTTTGTCCTTGTACTGTCTCTTCACTCCTCCCATTCTGGCATGCTGTAATGCAGTACTTCCCTGGGCTCATTAACTATAGTTTCCTGTAATTTCAACATGTCAGGTGCCTAAGTCATAGTTTGATGTTGGCTTAAGATCCTGTTTGCAGATTTGCATGCCTTGCCCTTTCTATAGCAGTACCTCCAAAATACCACACACAGAGGGTTGAGGAACCCTTCTGAATGCATAAGGAAGGGGTGATACCTGAAAAAATCAGGTGGATTTATCTTTTGTGAGTGGAATTCTACTGAACCAAAAGGTGCTTGCATCTGATTTTGTGGCTATGTCTGGATCCATCCCACTATCAACTGTTCATCTAAGAGGGGTGATCAACGTCTGGCTCTCCCAATGTGGTTGTACTGCAGTTACCATAGCTGGCCCTAACCAATATAGCCAATGGGGAGGGATGATGGGAGGTGTAATCCAGCTACATCTGGAAAGCCTCTAATTGCTGTTCCCTAATCAAAGCAAAATAATATTTTTAAACAATAATGTTTATTCTTGGGGAAATACCTTTGGTAGATCCTTCCTTAGGCTGTGAGATGACCAGAGTCACATCTTCTGGAGCATGTTCAATAATTTCTAATGCCATGCAATGGCTGACCCCTTCCAAGCTTACATTGTTCACTGATATCAGGCGGTCTCCTACAGAGAGAATGATTCAGAGATAAATAATGCAGTATGTAGATTTCCAGGATTCACAGATGGGCCTGAACAGGGTCTGTAAATAGAGGATGATCTACAGTTTCCATGCACATGACCACCAACAGCAACTTTTACTGGTACCAACATTATAGATTCTGTGCCTTTTTTCTATTGCATTGATTTAAAAAAAAATAAAGCATGGAAGAGTTAATGGTGACACAGAATTAAATCACTGTCTCCTATTTCTCTCGCTGCACACTGTAGCCCCAACATTTACCTGGTTTTAATGACCCCTCCAAATCTGCTGGTCCTCCAGGAGTTATGGAATGAATAAAAATTCCAAGATCCAGTTTTCCAGTTCTCTCCCCACCTGTGATTTGAAACCCTGTAAAAAGGCAGCTCTTTAATAACCTTTACAAGTTTTTAAAAATTGCATGAGATGTTCTTGAAAGATCTATTGCTCACAGCTTGTTAGGAGTTCCTTCTACAAAACAAACTTGGCAAGGACAGGTGTTCCATACTTGTGCTTGGAGACAGCATACTATTGGGGCCCCTGCCATTCCCATCTTGATAATGAGTGTGGGGTCAGTGCAGCTTCTGCACAGGTAAGGCTGAACTGGAGTCTTTCAAGCATCATGTGAATTTACTTTCAGACACAACCACAGGGTTATTTTTAAGCTTCTATAGGCCATGATGATGGATTCAACATCCCTCTGATGGCAGTACATTTCTAAATATCTCACATTGGTGGGGAGGGAGTAGTGGTTGTGTTGTTTATGAATCCTGGAAGAACTTGGGTTACTCAAGACCCATAAGTCTTCTCCAACCTGGATCCATCTACAACACCAATTCTACCATCTGAAAGGCTGTCAAGGCACTGAAGCATTATTCAGCATGGGACTATTTACAACTTGCATCAACAACAGGTGGTTTGATCAGCTGGGGAAGGATCCACTTTGGGGAAGGAACTAGAGGGACCTTTGGCCTTGCATTTTATTGAATGAGAAAGGATGGCTTTGAAACAGGAAGCTGCTATAAACAGTCAGAACACTGGCCCATCTAGATACAGTCAAAACACTGACTTATGGCAGGGTTTCAGGTAGGACATTTTTTCAGCCCTAACTTTGAGATGCAAGGGATTGAAGTGGGAACCTTTCACACAAATCATGGAGCTAGAGCCCTTTGCCAAGGTAGATTTGATATAAAGGTCAGAAAGCTAAGCTGTTTGTGTATCTCAGATTTTTCATGTTCCCAGATGTACTCCTCCACCAAACATTTTTATGCTGGATTTTGTTTATTTCTGTATTTATACACAACCTTGTGTAAGCACACACACACAAGTTACTTTTGGCGATGACAGTTCCAAAACAAAGTAGCTTTTTCAAATTCTGGAACATTCAAAGCATATTAACATACCTAAGCCATACTTTTCATCTTTTTTCAAGCTTACTAAATTGATTTCTCTTTCTGGCAACAACACTGTATTCTGCTTTGTTTGTAGAGCACCTGTGGGCCAAATAAACATACAAATACAATTAAAATCAACACTGACATAATACGGAGCTGTATTTACTTTTAAGAACATGATATAACATGAGTCAAACCTTTTAAATCAAGGCTTCATTTAAACTCAATATATAATTAAAACTTTTTTTAACGCTTTTTTACAACTCAAAGTGCATTAAATGATGGCCCTCAACATTAGTACACCATTTCCGGAGAAAAAGCAAAGGGACTGAATATTCTTTTCATTCCAATATGAAATATTAGGATGTGAGATGTGGTGAACAGTGGAGAAATTTACGAACTTACACCCAACACAAAACACATTGCTACTGAATGAACCAAGTACCTGTAACATATCTGCATACTTATCTGCTTGACATTTGCCCCACAAGGCTGTTTTTGTAGTCCTCAACCCTCCAGGTTCCCTAAACTGTCCTCCTTGCCTTTTCTGAAATCCCCAGGTTGCAAGGCCCCCAGGATTGTTTTAACATCAAAAAATACCATTTTTTCAAAGCCAGACATGCACGTCTGGCCACTTCTGATTTTGCACTCCATTTGGGGGCATTTTTACCATCTGTGCAGCCCTAAGATTGTCCGCACAGTCTTGAGACAAGGGCAGAAAATTGGCTCCTAGACTCATTATAATTACCCACCCCTGTTTTAAATATTTCTAAATTCATAGTAGAAAAGTGCTGAATCAAACAATGCTGACCTACAACATAGGCTTGGCCAGTATCTTCAGCAGATGAAGAGTCTGATTCATTTTTCCTCCTTTCTAGGCTGGCACTTAAATCTGCATGACAGTATGAACTAAAAGGTGGTTGAAGAAGCAGTGAAGGAGAAGAGAGGAAATGAGGAAGCAGAAGGAAAATGAAATTAAATGATATAAATCAACATGACACAAAACACCAACTGCCGTAAAGATGCACATTTGCATTGAAGAATACACCAGCAAAAATCTGCGATGTATGAAGAGGTTTACATGTGTGGAAGCACAGCAAATGGAAATATATATGAATACAGCAGCTCACAAAGAGATTGTAGGAATGATGAAATGAAAATGCATTCTTTAATTTTATAGATGTAGACTACTTTGTTATACATAGTAACTCAATGGCAGCAGAGGTATAAATTGTGGCTACAGAATTATTCAAAATCATACTTCTGGTAAAAATAAAATATCAGAATGGGTTCTACTTGCTTTTGGGGTAACCATACCAGCCACTTTAGTCTAATGAGCCCAGATACTGACTAAAGAGCATTAAGATTTACTCTAAATATGGAAGAGGGCTCAGATTAAAGTAGGGACCTAGCCCTTTAACCTCCATAACTATGGCAATTCCTTTTCCTGAAAAGGTATACATTAACTCAGATTTACCATGAGCAGAGATACAAGGCCAGTTGAAAAGTTATAGCCTCCATGGCCAATGAAAAATGCTTATTACCCATGATGGTGTGCCATGTAGCGGGCCCAACAACATAAAGCCTCTTATTATGGACAGTTTTACACTGTGCAAGAAAAGCTTTAAACCAGGGTTAGGCAACATGGATTTTCTGGATTACAACTTTATCATGATAGGGCAGTTAAAACTCATGAGAATTGTAGCTTTAAAAAGGTGGAGAAGGATACTAGATTGTCTAATTCTATTTTAAACTTTATTGTCCATTGCACTGAGCACTTCTACAGATATGAATGTTCAAATAGCGACAGCCCACAAGAGAGATTCTTACTTGTTTAGCTTTGCTCCCCCAGCTACTGATTCTGTATCCAATTTTGGCACCTGTTGGAAGATCTTCCCCATCAATTCCTCCACTCTTCGCGAAGTGGAATCCATGGGGCTGGCAACATTCTTCCGAAATGGGCTGACAGACACCTGAGTTTGGGTCAGGTCATGAAAGGATTTGCTCATTATTTTGGGTCTTTCCTCCCATGGTGGTTTCTCATTTTGGTCTCTGGGACAACCTTGAGAAGGCTGGAGGAGGGATAGTTCAGAGTAGGAGAGTCTCTTGAGGATCTCGGCTTGCACTGACAGTGGCCGGACTGCAAGTCTGTTCAACGTGCTGCTTGCAAGACTCCCCGTGCTGATGGCACGGCCCATGTTAAATCCCTTAACAGAATCCGTATGGAGGTTGAGGCTCCTAAATGATGCTCTCTCTGCAAGGAGATGGAACTGGTTTGTGCACATCAACAAGAGGAAAAAAATAATGAAATTTCTTCTCTACAAGATCAGGATTCCCAGAAGAAACAAAGCTGTGGCAGAAAGTCCCATACAGCTCTGCATTCCCACACAGAATGCATTCAAGATGAGAACTATTCCAAAAGAGTGATAACCCATAGTACTTTTAGAAGTAGCCACCCTTGCCTTTTTTCAGTAAAAAACAAACAAACACTGAGCCCCTCTCATGGAACTTGGGAGTTCCTGCATGGCAGGGGGTTGGACTGGATGGCCCTTGTGGTCTCTTCCAACTCTATGATTCTATGATTCATCCTTCAATGTGATCTATGCCACACTGTGTCAGCAACGCCCTTCAGCACTTTACATTGGGCAAACAGGCCAGTCCCTGCACCAGAGGATAAATGGACATAAATCAGACATTAGGAATGGGAATATCCAAAAACTGGTGGCAGAACATTTCAGTCTCCCTGGCCATTCCATCTCAGACCTCAGAACAGTGGACATTGAACAAAAGAATTACAAAGGTAGATTGAAAACAGAAACAGCAGAATTGGAAGTTATCCACAAACTACAATTCCTCTGCAATGGATTGAACAAAGACAATGGTTTCCTGACTCACTGCACACATTTCAACACTATCTGACCCCATCCTCATGGGGGTGCTCTACATTCATCTATTACTCCCACTACAGACTAGTCCCATTGCAAAACTGGATCTGCCAGCTCATCTCCATGCACAAAGAACAGTTTCCTATGCCTTTGTGTACCAACAACCATTGTTAAAACTGGACCTGCAATTTTATTTCCTACACAAAGGATTTGTAATTTGAATTGACAGCCTCACATACTAATGGTATATATATGTCTGTGCCTGGCTTCCACTCCACCAAATGCATCTGCGGAAGTAGACTGAAGTCTATGAAAGCTCATGCTGCCAATTTATTTATTTCAGTTAGTCTCAAAGCTGCTACAAGATCTCTGTACATACTAACGTTATACTATGTGTAGTGTGCCTTTGTCCCCCAACAACCATAATTAAAACTGAACTTGTCACCTTATTACCATACCCACAAGTTTTGCATTTCTACTGCTATTCAGACATACAACCAGCTCATTCATAACTATAAAGGTCTGCTCCTAGGTATTTCACTCTGTGCATCTAATGAAGTAGACGTAAGTCCATGAAAGCGTATACTACCAACTTCTTTCTTTCAGTCTGAAAGATGTTAGAAGATTCTTTTGCTCACAGTTCACAATTATAGTGCTATATTCCATTTCAACTCTGATGCAAACATCCTAAGGAATCCTGGGATTTGCAGTTCAGGTAGAAGTATTTACAATTCTCAACCATAGAACTGTAGTGTCTGACTATACTGTAAACCTCAGGATTCCACAGGATGCTGCTATGGCAATTAAAGTGGAATCATAGTACTATAAATTGCATAGTGTGACAGTCTTTAAAATTCTTCATACGCTGGGATCAAACAACCTTAAAGTCCCACCTAACTTCCACATGAACTGGTCTGACTTTTAAGGTAGTTCTTCAGAGTGCTGATTCTGACTGCTGCTACCTTTTGAAATGAGATGGGAATGGCAAGAAGGAACACAGCATTTTGAGTTCTGCCCTCCATTTGGGATTCTCTCCCTCCATTTGTTCAGTTAGGCTCTCTCTCTACAATGTTTCTTCTAGATACCACAAATGACAATACTTTTCTTCTCTTTCTACTGTTTGTTAATATGCTGCTGTTCTGAACTGGGATTCTGGATTGTTGTTTATTGATTTTTTCATCACTGATGTTTTGTGATTTTATTGCAATTGCCTGTCCTTGTATTATTTTGGCTACCCTTGAAAATTTACATTATTAATAGATGAAATATAAGACGTCAGTTCTGATGACTGGAAGATCGGATGGCTGGCAGTTTGAGGCCCAAGTGCTGCATGATGGGGTGAGCTCCCATCACTAGTTCCAGCTTCTGCCAACCTAGCAGTTCGAAAGCATGCAAATGCAAGTAGATAAATAGGTATCACTTCAGTGGGAAGGTAACAACATTTGGTGCAGTCATGTTGGCCATGTGACCACTACAGTAGTCCTCAAACAACGCTGGCTCCTCCGCTTAGTAACAGAGATGAGCACCGCCCGCTACAGTCAGTTACAACTAGATATTCATGTCAAGGGATTTTACCTTTACCTTTACTATAAATATTTTACATTAAAGCAATAATCAAGGGTTCAGTGAAATGTCATATCTCTCTGTATTTCCATTCACAGAACATGAAGCAGGGTGGGGGGCAATTTCAATTATAATAGGGGAGAAATTTGGCAACAGTGGATGAAAAAAGTGCCTTATGGAGGCTGCCATTTTAAAATTCCCAAAATGTCCCATTCTGAAGGCATGGGAAGGGCAAATGATGGTCATTACAACAAAGGCAGAGTATTCCCTTCTCCACAAACTCCTCAGAATAGGGTATTTTGGGGCACCTAAAATTACGTATTCCAAAGATCTTGAAGAAGGTCAGTGAGATTCAATATCCCCAGCCCAAAATAAATTGGAAGGACCTCCAAAATACAAAAAAGGAGGCAGTCTACCCCCCTCTCCCATTGCTTGTCAAACTGGGGCTGAACTCTCAAATAAACAAACCTTACAGCAGGGGTAGGCAACCTTTCCTCTTTAAGGGCCGAGGGACTTCAGCTCCCAGAAGCCTCAGCCATGTTGGCCAATAGTCCCATGTTGGCCAATAGCTCCTGGGATTCTGGGAGCTGAAGTCCCTCGGCCCTTAAAGGGGAAAGGTTGCCTACCCCTGCCTTACAGCATGTCATGCGGGTTGTGAATGAACAGGACCTTATGACATGCATGAGACACAGCTCTGAAGTTCTTCAAATACACACTTTTTATCACACACTCTTATCTTGCATGAACCATGCTCAATTCTTTGAAGCCTTTCTGTGTAAACTTTAATCTTCAGGTGATCTTGGTGATCTTCCTTTGCACTCTTGAATATGAATCTGTGTTCTTTAAGTTTGGTACCCAGTCCTACACACAGGGCTCTTCTTACAAAGGTTTCACACGAATGAAATTATCTCTCCATCTCTAACTAATCCTCCTCATGCAGTGTAAGATCTTGTTCACTGGGTTTTGGACAATAGCAGCTATTTCCCCCTTTGAACTATTGCCTCTTTTCCAGCTTCTTGGTTCATAGTAAAATCTCCCCTGAAATTTTTCTCTCATTTGTATTAGGGATTCTAGAACCGTAGCCTTTAAAAAGCAACATTTTCAAGCTTGCTGGGTATGCACACATACACATATATTCTAGCTATATGTAGCAATGCTGAATGGCAAGATTCATGCTCATTTTTGGTCCATGTGTACCTTATTGCTCTCTGCATTTTTAACACTGAAATTTAACAGGTTCAGTTTACAACACAATTGTTGAAAATTTGTTTCTGTGATTTGAGACAACTGGAATTGGTTGAACAGCTGCTGGCTTATCACTGGTGTTATCATAAATCAGCTATCCAGTCTTGGAGTAGGAACATATGCCAAACATATACTACTGAGCACTGTTTCAAGCCCTATGTGACATTTATGCTATATATCCCAAAACCATAATATGGTTGTGAAGTCGAAGGCTTTCATGGCCGGCATCCACAGGTTTTTATGGGTTTTTTGGGCTATGAAGCAGTGTTCTAGAAGAATGTGTTCCTGACATTTCGCCTGCATCTGTGGCTGGCATCTTCAGAGAATGGTGGCATGGAAATGTGTGGGGTATATATACTGTGTGACCTCTGGTTGAGAGGATTACCATGTAAATTTGTGTATTGTTGTGTTGAAGCAAGGTCTAAGGGTGGGAGGATATGCAAGGAGGATTAGTGTCAATTTAATTAATGGACCATTATTTGCTAGGAAACCCCCTGACCCTGGGTGAAGTTAATTTGCATTTACTGAGTCTTGATTTTGGTGTTTTTGAGAACTGGTAGCCAGACTTTGTTTACTTTCAAGGTTTCTTCTTTCCTGTTGAAATTGTCCAGGTGTTTGTGGATTTCAATGGCTTCCCTGTGTATTCTGACCCGACAGTTGTTGGCATGGTCCAGAATGTGTTTTCAAATAGCATTTTGTGCCCAGGTTGGTTTATAACATGTTCTGCTACTGCTGATTTTTCAGACTGGCCCAGTCTGCAGTGTCTCTCATGTTCCTTGATTTGCGTTTGAACACTGCATTTTGTGGTCTCTATGTAGACTTGTCCACAGCTGCACGGTATGCGGTAAACTCCTGCGGCCATGAGAGGGTCTCTCCTATCCTTCCCTGACTGCAGCGTTTCCTGGATTTTCTTGGTTGGTCTGTAGATCATTTGGAGGTTGTGTTTCCTCATCAGTTTCCCTATTCTGTGACTCCTTTGATGTATGGTAAAAATACCTTCCTTTTGGGTGGTTGTTTTTCTTGACTCTTGTGCATTTTTTCTGGGTCTGGCCACTCTTCTGATGTCAGAGCTGGAGAAACCATTAGCCTGTAGAGCCCAGTTTAGGTGCTTCAGGCTGCAGAAATTTACCGCATACTGTGCAGTTATGGACAAGTGTACATAGGGACCACAAAATACAGTGTTCAAACATGAATCAAGGAACACATCTGGAGTCACTGACCACTGACCATACTGACTGGGGCCGATGGACGTTGCAGTTGAACATTTTCGAAGGGTAACACGTTCCCAATCACTGATGATCACTTAGAGGAAAATGAAGTACAATTTAATTTTTTGCCTTGGGTATTTTTATCCTCTTTTCTACTCAGTTAAAAAAAAAAGGATATGTGTGTTCTTATACACAACCTTCTTTGTCATGGTTCCTCAGTGAATTTTGTGACTCAGAGGGCACCTGAATCCACATCTTCCAAGACTTAGTCCAACACTCAATGCGCAATTGGCACAAGCAAACTGGATGATACTATATTGATAGTAGAAATAGGAATTACAACAGATGTATGGCTGCAGCTCAAAACACTGCTCTGTCTCTTTTCCTAAAAAGAAGGCCCCCCCTGCTGTGTCATGGGGAAAAATTAAAAATGCAGGAAATATTGTCACTGCATCCAGTGTCCTTGCCCCCATGATGCTTATGCCATGTTTTTTACTTGGTAGACAGCACAAGACATGGCAGAGGGAGGTGATACACCAATCTGAACATCTTAAAAAGGGTTTTAGACAGATTCATGTAGCATAAAGTTATCAGCTGCACCCTAACACTGAATCCAGTTCCTGGAAAGCAACAAATGGAAGGCTACTGCTCTTGTATCCTGGCACACAAAGCTTTCTCAGAAGCACCCAGGTGTCTACTGTGGGAAACAGGATCCTAGTCTTGATAGACCTTTGCTCTGTTCCAGCAGGGCTGTTCTTAGCTTCTCAGAGATGTAAGCCTGCTATTTGCAGTGGCAGCCATGCTGCATTCATGAGATTGTTTACTAAAACAGTTTCCAATGGAAGCAACCCCACCCCTGCTCACTTTCAGAGTTCAAGCACCTTAATGTTACAAAAAACAACACAATGAACCTACTGATATTTAAAACTGCAAGAACATGGTGGGGGAATCAGCTGTTGTCAATTAGTGCTTACCAATTTCCTGAGCATCCTGGTTACTTTGCCTAGCTCTCATCTGGAGCTGGAATTTATGTTGTGAAGAGCAGAGCTGCAGCAAGTACTGGCAGGTTTTGCTTGTGTCTGTTTGGAAAGCATGTTTTATACCATCAGATGTGTTCTGTAGAGTTATCTTCCTCTTCTGCAAAGTGAGAGACAGGCAGAGAAAATGAAATACAAAAAACCCAAACCCAAAACAGGTCTGCTTTTCAGGCTTGAAAAGATACCAATCAAGATTCAAAATGAAAGAAAACTTATGAAGGTGCAGTAGCCTCTGTTACTGTAATGCTGTACTGATTACTCTAAAACCAAGGAACAGAATATGAAATCACAGCACAATTGTTGCTAGATGCTATATAAGAGCCAAATTTTATGTGGGCATTTTAAATTCTTTAAAAAGCAGACACAGGGGGATGGGGGAAGAGGCAAATAACATCAATATCATAGGAAGAGAAGCCCTTTTCTCTGACAAATTCCATGGAAACCCCCCCCCCTGCCCCACCAAAACATATACAATGCTACCATTTGCTGCCATGGACATTATATTATCTCCTTCAGCTGACAGATGGTTTGGAAAGAGGAATTTCTGATGGGGTTGCATCATCTCAGAAAAGGGTTAAAAGGGTTAAAATAAACTCTTCCCGCATGACCTGTTGTTGTTTTGTGCTTTCAAATTGTTTCTATTTATGGTGACTCTCAGGAGAACCTAGCATGGGGTTTTCTTGGCAAAATTTGGGTAGGTTGCATTTGTCTTTCTGTGATGCCAAGACAGTGTGACTTGCCCAAGGCCACCCAGTGGGTTTCCATGGCTGAGGAGGGATACTGAGTTGTAGTCCAACACTCAAAGCCACTCTTGCATGCCATGCACCTGATCCTATGTACACCTCTATTGCAACAGCTATTTCATAAAATACATATTGTTGTTGTTCTGTGCCTTCAAGTCATTTTCGACTTATGGCAACCCTAAGATGATACTATTCTGAGGTTTTCTTGGAAAGATTTGTTCAGAGGAAGTTTGGCATTGTCTGAGGTTAAGAGCATGTGACTTGACCAGGGTCACTCAGTGGGTTTCATGGCTGAGAGGCGAATCGAACCCTGTCTCCAGAATCATAGAATTTTTAAGAGATGTAAAATACATGCAAATATTCAATATCTCTTAAAATGTCTTGTTATTCGATACATGACACGAAGTGAGAAAGAGCAGAGTGATAACCTTATTTCAAGTTTTATTGGTCATGCTCCATTTTCAGATCTACACAATAGCATGTAACCATGGTATCTCTCTTGCCATCCACACATTACAGTGTACATTTCACAGAGAGAAACTTATCTCAAGTGTCATAGAAAGCACATCATGTTGTTACTAGAGATAGGCTGTGGAGTGGAAGAAAGAGTAAGGAAAGAAAATATTGAGCATAATCCAAAGTGGTCATGTAGTCAGACCAAATCTGTCTCTCTAGTGGTGATCTAGGTGCTTCTAAGTCCTATTAATTTTAACGGACAAGATGACAGCATCTACTTAACCCTTATACTGAGGTTATTCAAGACACTTAAATGGTTTGTACTTTTTTTATGCAGGAGAGACTAAAGGCCATTCTTTTATAATCAGAAAAAGTATGGGGAAGTTTTCCTGAGAAAGTATCATATCAGAATGCAGGTGGAGGATTCCAGATTTGAAAGTGCCTCTGCATCTGAAAAGAAGCCTCCTTGCATGTAGAAAGGTAGTATGTTAACAAGAAGGCCAGTCTAAATACTTGACATGAACAAAGAATTTTTGAGACAGGAGGAGAGAGAACTATCACATGAGCAATTCTTCACCTGCATTCTGCAGTGGTACCATCTTAGAAAAACACTGAATTTTTTCCCCATTGGTCTTCAACAGCTGAGATTCCTCATGTTTAGAAAGAACAGACTTGCTAAAAGCCTCTGATGTTCCTCCCTTCCATCTTCAATTCAGCCTCTCTTGCACCATCCAACTTGGCTCAATGCTTGAGTCATCTGGATTTTATTACTAAACTATTGTGCTGTATGGTGTGGAACACCTTTTATCATCTATTCTTTGTTTTTGGCTTAACAGGATTAGGATGATGCAGATAATGTACGTGTGTGTGTGTGTGTATGTGTGTATGTATTATTACATTAGCCATGAAAAATGTTAACCACATACACTAAAGGATATTTTCTTTGTTTCTCTCCATGGGAAACGTAGGACAGGTGTACGAGCTCCATTCTGAACCTCAAAAATGATAACTCCTTTGGGACAAACACCCAGTAAAATTCCCGTCTGAGACTTTTTTTCTGGCAACACACGATGAAAATGAACACCATATTCTGTCAGTCTCTGGCAAATCTACAGGGGGGGGGGAGAGAGAATGAAAGAGAAACAGACATTTGTGATAAATATTGATTTGAGGATACTATGAGAGCAAAGCAGTATTTTAAGATTTAAGACAGGAGGACAAAGTGTGACCCTCCAGATGCTGGACTGCAATTCATAGAATTCCTTACCATCAGCTATGATGGCAAAGGCTGATAGGAGTTGGAGGGCTAACCTTTGCCCACCCCTACCCCTCTCTGATTCAACTGAAGAATATTCCATTTCTACTATCAGATGCACTCTTTATTCACAGGCTGCCTTTCAGCAGGCTATGTTATGATGCATGCACATTTAATTTCTTGGTGTTTGGGTAGATAACTGCTACAGTTACCTATAGGCAGCGGCATCTTATCTAAACAGCAGCTATAGACAACCCACCAGAAAGCAGCAAGAATCAATGAAAGGATAGCTACAAGTCAGGAACTCCCTAAACAAAACAGCCAATGAGAGAAGATGGATGGGAGCTGCAGTCCAGAATTTTATAGAAGACCACACATTTCCCATTCTTGTTCTAAGAGGATGTTACATGTTACAAAAATAATGGGGCCTATAGTGAGAAAAGGCAGGGTTGGTCAATTGCCAAAGCCCTCACTCTTCAATGAGGGAAGAGGTGGCGTGGCTATGTAATTTCTCTTCCTGACTGTTGCTACATGGTCTCCTGCTCTCTTCGAGCATGCACCCAATGATTTAGAGCAGAAATGGGGAAACAGTGACCCTTAGGCTGCATACAGTTTTCCAGGACATTACGGAGGACTCCAGACCCCATATCCAGGGTCCCCACATTTTTGGGGGGTAAAATGCCCCCACATAATGCTTTGTCACATCTCATTTCAATTATTTTAGGCCCAAGAGGTCCACTAACTAGGAAGTAAACCAGGAATTCTGGCTTACTTTTTGGTTAGAAAAAAGGCCTCTCTTGGACCTAAAATGCTTGGAGTGGAAAGGGAATGTGTCCAAAAGTCCCCCAGGGGTTGAAGTACATTTACAAGTTTTGTTTTGTTTTTTTAAATCAGGCATGAGAACAGGTAGGGTGTGGACTCCAAAGTGCCATGTAGGACAAAAGTGG
>CM034708.1:15760805-15771175 GCA_020142125.1 Phrynosoma platyrhinos | reverse complement strand
CTGGTGACTGGACTCAAAGCAAGAGGGCAAATTAATGGGCTGTGGTGGCTGTGGCAAGGAAGCGGTGGTAGATAAACCATTTATGGGGATGCCTGATGACAAGCATCTTGCTCAAGGGCTCTTCCAGTCTGGAAAGCATCACTGAAATATATCCACATTTCCATAGTGTGTCAACTATATGCCTTCTACAGAGTTTGAAAGGAATTTTCAGGCAAACAAGCATGCAAAGAGGGTCAAACAACTACAGATTTTAGGAGAACAGCATCCACGTGTTGCCATTTCAAATGTTACAGATGTGCTCTTAGCATTTTGTCAAATTGAGAGACCCATCATTTTCAAATAATAATAATAATAATAATAATAATAATAATAATAATAATAATAATAATAACAATAATAATAATAAAATTTATTTGTATCCCGCCCCTCTGAGGACAATCGGGGTGGCTAACAGTATAAAATACACAATACAATCAACCCCAATAATCTCCTCCCCCCCTAAAAAAGCATATGAATGACTTTTGTGGTGACCCGACTGTGGTGATCACACTGGCAGCTACTACCTCTAGAGATCCTGGAACCACACCATACCTAAGGATACTGTTGCCACTAGGATCCACACTGGATCCGTTTCCACTAAGAATGTATACAACGATATTCACTTTGGCTTTTAGGCTCTATCTTGCTATATCACACTGGATACAGTGATCAAACTGCAGACATGGTTGTGCTAAATAATAAATATAATTTTATTAAATACAACTTCATGGATGTTATATAAGGGTGTCATTTCATTTTTTACTTCTTAGTACACAATAACTCTTGTAACATAATCTTTCCTTTATTTTTACTTTATGTGTAACCATCTGTACTAACCTTAAGAAATTCCAATTCAGCTTCTTTTTCAGAAGCACCAGCGTAAGTGCTATGAAGTTTTGGCAACTCTTCTTTGACATTAGATAAGTCCAAGTTCTCCATCACTCTAGCTGATAAATAGTGTTCCACTCTGAAATAAGACAGGCCATGCACCTAAAAGAAACAGCAGCAGAATAAGATCACAGTCCATGTATAGGCATGATTCAATTTGGTTGTAGCTGAATGTAATGATATTCTAATCATGTCTGAATGACAGAATCATTGGATGATGTGGGACACTTCCTTGTAAGACACTGGTATGAGGACTTTCCCAAACAATGCATAACTGCAATGCACCTGCTCATGATTTAAAACAGGGGTGGGAAATTGCAGTTGGACTGTAAGGCGAATTTTCTTTCCTGGCAGCACTTTGGGCGGCCAGAAATGCTAAAGAACAAAGTGCTAGAAATCCATTTCAGGTTATCCGAAGGTCTTTATCTTCCTATGTGAGCTTTTCCATGTTGTCAGATTTTCTGGGGAGGCCCATGAGCCTCACAGATACATCTGTTGGGGACATGGATGAGGACCATCTTGGTGGTTGCTCCCAGTGCTCTGGAGCAGTTAGGCTGGTGCCTTCTTGCTATCTTTTCATAGGCAGTTGAAGACATTTTTGCTTTATCTGGCTTTAAAGACTGACTGCTCAGTAGGGAAGGGACATTCATCTTCTGAATTGTTTATATTCATATAATGTTGCAAATATTATATTTGTTGCTCTTCTTTTTAATGTTATGTTTTAATTTTATTGATAGTTTAAAAGTTTTTTATGATGTAAAAATTTTAACCTCACCTGTTTTAACTTTTGTAAGCTGCCTTGAGTCCCAGATTGGGAAAGGGTGGGATGATGATGATGATGATGACGATGACAACAATGATGAAAAATAGGGTTTTAAAAAAATAACAGTGTAAAGGAGCCCTGGACCTTATTTAAAAGTCGTTCCCTGAAGCATCTATGAGAGGCAATCCAAGCTTTATTTTTGAATCGAGAACCACTCTAAGAACAGAGACACAACCCTTCGCTTAGCATTTTGTGAATGAGCCAAGGTAACTACCCAAAGAGGTTTCACAATGTGACTTTGAAAGATTTTACTCGACTCAGAAATATTTTGTCTCTTGTGAGCAGAACTGTTCACTTCTACCTACACAGCTACCTTAAAAGTGATCAGATTATTCAGCCATGATTGCATGGGCACAGCAGAAGTTCTCATGTGCAAAAGAAAAAGCCTTTTATGTTTCTGTACATGAGAGTTCCAGTTCTGGGCATGACATGCAAAACATACTAAAAGAAAGCTCTTTTTGCTTATTCGAATAAAGCATACCCCCAATTTTAATTATTAGCAAGCATGCACCAGGTATCAAAAGTTTAAGAAATTCTGTCCTGTTGGTTAGGTGTGACATAAATTCTGTTCTTTTATGATTTTTTTTAAAAAAAAAACCTCCCTTTTTTTGGCTTTGCTTAAAAACTAGAGGAATTGGACCACTTTAGCTTTAAGATCCTGAATGGAAAACACCCCAGAGTTTATGGCTGAAAATCAACCCCATTTGGAAAGCCTATTTGTTTGTTTGTTTGTTTGTTTGTTTATTTATTTCATTTGCATGCTGCCCTTCTCCCAGAGTGGGACCCAAGGCAGCTCCCAGAGTGAGTCAATTAAAAAAACCCGAGAATAAAAATTTAAAAACAATGAAAATCAATGCATAAAACAGTATAAATAATTTAAAAGACATACATAAGTTTCAAAAGATAAATAAAATATCCTGATAAGAAGTTCTCCTGCTTACATATTAAAAGCCTGCTTAAGCAAAAAGGCCTCTGCCTGCCAGTGAAAGGAAAGCAGGGAGGGGACCAGCTTAGCCTCCTGCAGAAGGGAGTTCCTGAGGAATGGATTCTCTTGTGTCCTCAACAAGTGTACCTCTGATGGTGGTTGGATCAAGAGAAAGCTTTCCTCTGTAGCTCTTAGACATCTGTGATTCTGCCATTTTATATAAGGGACACAATTTTGCTACCCCATTGCATATAATGGTACTTGAGCATCCACACATTTTGGTATCCACGGGTGTGTGTGTGTCCTGGAACCAAACCCCAGCAAACAGCAAGGGGCCACTAAAATCTGCCCTAAGCCATATAGGGCTTTATAGGTCACAACCAGCCAAGAAATGAACTTGTAGCCAGTGAAGCTGTTTTGGCAAGGGAGTTATATGCCTATGTTTGTTCTGTCTCGGTTACCTTAAAATTGCTCATCAAGACAACCTAATCAGAGTGGCTTACACAGTGTCCAAAACAACCAAGATGCATTAAGCTACACAGCAGGCAAAGGACTGGAAACAGAATTAACAAACTGCCCACGGATAATCATTATCCTTACTTCAGCCTGGTAATCTCCATATTCTGCCTGCAGGGCCAGTGAGGCAAGTAATAAGGCGGTCTCATCATCACAGTGCATCCTGTCCTCCAGGAGATCTTTCCTTAACTGCAGGTAATACTGATGACACGTCAGAGTATGCCTGTTTTTTTAAATTTTAAAAGGCGGTTGGAAGGAGGATAAATAAGACAGAAAATATTGGATTAGATGAGGTAATAGTCAACTTTCAGAATAAACTAGCATACCCTACTGATAGATCAGGTTCATCACCACAGCAGAGAGAACAGGACAGACACCTCCCACCCCCATACACCAAATCTAGAGACAGCAAAGGTGATGCAATGATTCTGTGCAGAGGTTTATGCCAGTTGCATTTTCTGGTACATTCAAGTATTGTAGAAAGCAGGCTGAGGTGTGACATGAGAGAAACTTGCACTAAGACCACACTTTAGTTGGTGTGGATGACGTTGTCTACAGTGAACAACAGCAACCATTTTATTTTGTATGTCTTTAAACAGAGGCTGGATGGCCATCTGTTGGGGATGGTTTGATTTTGAGTTCCTGCATGGCAGGGGGGGTTGGACTGGATGGCCCTTGTGGTCTCTTCCAACTCATTGATTCTATGATTCTATGATTTTGGAACATGCAAAAAATTCTACCCTTAAAAAGATTTCTTAAACGGATTAAAATCTTGGTGCAATACAAAGCCAGAGACCCAATTTAAGAAACCAGGATAAAACATTCATTAGTAGGGATGAATTAATGAGTCACTGTGAGTCCCATCTTTATCTGTCTCATCTAACAGACAAAATTAAAATGCACTGTAAACCTAGTCATAAAAAGTGTTTGCACCACCCATTTAAAAGACAACAAAAAGGGTTCACAGCTAGGAGGGACAGAAAGAAGTATCATCAATGGATACCACTACTGGAAAAGCCCACTTCACTTTCATAGGACCTTATCCCACGCTGCTCTCAAAAGTGGCAAGAAAGCGATATGAGTATCATTGCAGTACTATAGCGCTAGTATAAATATGGCGCTAGCGCTATAATAGCACTATGGATAAGCTAGCGCTATTGCAATGCCCACTGAAACCGACATTCAAAAGAACCCGAATGATGCTGCATTCCGAGCGGTTTCTTGTTGGATTCTGAGCGACGTCGTGTAATCACCCGGAAAACTATAGCGCTATAGTGCCTGATTCTTAGCGGATTCTGAGCGACGTCGTGTGATCACCCGGAAAACTATAGCGCTATAGCGCCTGATTCTTAGCCGATTCTGAGCGACGTCGTGTGATCACCCGGGAATGTATAGCGCTATAGCGCCTGATTCTTAGTGGATTCTTGCTGCTTTTGGCCCCGTGGGATAAGGTCCATAGTTAGTGTGGAGGAAAAGACTTTTCTCCTATGCAGCTAACATGGAGGCCAGCATAGAAAGGATGGGAGGGATCTGTCTGTCCTTCCATTCACTCACCTACATGGAATTATATAAAATCTGATTCCATACAGACAAGTAATTCCTGGCTGGATGTGGATACCAACCTAATGCAAGGCTGCCATTATTCCCCTTCTGTCAGGGAGTCAGGCAGAGAATTAGAAGAGGACTGTCACAAAATGGACATGGCTTATGAGGACCAAATGCATTTAGGAATAAGATAAGATTCTCCTATAAAATCCACACAGTGGAGAGGAGGATTTAAAAGCACCATGCATAC
Organism: Phrynosoma platyrhinos; assembly: GCA_020142125.1. Taxonomy (NCBI): domain Eukaryota; kingdom Metazoa; phylum Chordata; class Lepidosauria; order Squamata; family Phrynosomatidae; genus Phrynosoma; species Phrynosoma platyrhinos. The sequence continues at coordinate 15,766,189 of CM034708.1, read as the reverse complement.
ACTCACTGTATGAAGCTAATATCATCCACAAAGAACTTAATGCGGAAGAACAAGGTGAAATTTATTGTGCTTTTGCTTTTTTTCTTTGGTTCTTCTTTCCAGCCTTCAGGAGCTACTTTAGTCAGTTTCACCTCTGGATCAATGAAGAAAAATTCATTGTCTGTCATCAAAAAAGAGAGTGGGGGGGGGAACCCAAATAATGAATATGACATTGTTGCTCAGCTGGAAGTTTTTCTTTCTAGTTAACTACATTCTGCTAATTTATGCTTAATCATTAACTGTCTGTGAAATACAGTCTTTAGGTTAAAATCTTACACACCTTTTTCTGGGAGTAAACCCACAGACTCAAGAGGATCTACAACCGAGCAATGTATGCATGACTTCACTATTAAGTGTTTTATTTAAAGGAGGAAGGCCTAGTAGTATAAAGTACTGCAAATTGGACAGCAGAGAATCTGTTTTTGGGCCATGATAGGGGCCTTCAAAACCATTGTTCTCAGCAAAATCAATGCAAAAGCATTGTTTCTGTGGATTGAACTCCACAATACCATGATGTGTAAACACATTTCCCTACGTTTACTTCTAAGAGTAGATTTGTCTCATCCCATATTATTTTGGGACAGATGAGGAGTGGAAACACTCTCTTTCATCTTTTTATCAATGAAAATTACCGCTCAAAGCAGTTTTTTTTATCTTGGTAGCAAAACATATGGGGACAACTTCTGTGCCTGTGCTCTTTTGATATTGGGACAAATAGAAACTTCAGCAGAATTTTCATCAGGAAAATGGCACAAGGGATGAAAGCGTGACTGTCTTTTAACTTTGCTCCATAATCCTAGTGTTGGTTAGAGGTTGCAGTGACTATTATTGGCAAGAATTTTGGAAGCCAAGGGTACATCTACACTATAGAAATAATGCAATCTGATGTCACTTTAACTGCCATGGCTCCATCCTACAGAATCCTGGAATTTGTGGTTTTGTGAGGCACCTGCACTCTTTGGCAGAGAGGGCTAAAGACCTTGTAAAACTACAAATACCAGGATTCCATAAGATGGAGCTACAGCACCTAAAGTGATGTCAAACTGCATTATTTCTACAGTGCAGATACACCCCAGGATGTATTCCTATCCATCTGTTGTCATGTGTGGCTTGGCTATGACATGATTACATAAATTGTGCTCTGTGATGTTTGATTTCTAATGGATAATTCATGTATACAAGTAACTATTTGCATCAGAATTGCATGTACATACCAGCTCATGGTAAAATAGTATTCTTACCTTTTAAAGTGGCCAAACCAAACAGGTGATGCTCCACTAAGCCAATATGGGCCACTACCATATCAAACACATCTTTGCAAATAGTCTTGGTATCACAGGTCAGTTCTAGCCTCTGCCCACTTAAAATCATGACATTTACTTTCCGACGATTATCTTCATTCTTTCCTTTCTTGTTCTGTATTGCATGAAACAAAATGTACATCAATTTTGCAACAATACTCTCTCATACAGAGTCCTAAGGAAAACACAAGGACCATGCCCCTACGCCAGAGAAGGACAGGTTGCTTACCTGTAACAGTATTTCTTCGAGTGGTCATCTGTGAATTCACACAAACGGGTTATATCTGCACATGTGCAGCAACTTTAGATGAAAGGAACTTTTATTGTTTATGAGCTGCATGCTTACACATGCTATTTGACTATTCCCAGTTGGTTTCGCCTCAAGAGGGAGTGGCTAAATAAACTGTGGAAGCTTAATCTATGGTTTATTTATCATGACACTTGCACTAGGGATTCTAACTTGTTTTTTTCAAACAAATCAGAGTCATAAGCCAATGACAAAACATGGCTACTATTTAACCCAGGGGTAGGCAACCTTTCCCCTTTAAGGGCCGAGGGACTTCAGCTCCCAGAATCCTAGGAGCTATTGGCCAACATGGGACTATTGGACAACATGGCTGAGGCTTCTGGGAGCTGAAGTCCTTCGGCCCTTAAAGGTTGCCTACCCCTGATTTAACCTCTAGATAAATTTTTGTCTTCATACTGGAGAACAAATAGATAGTGCTCCCTTACATATAGAAAGGTAAAATGTCAAGTTGACAACTGGTCTAGATGCCATGTCAAGTGTTGAGAACTTTGACACTGGGAAGAGAGAGAAAAATAATACACAAAATGAGAGATCAAACAGCCAACAAATGGCAACAAATTATATATTCCTAATGTGTAAAAGCAAACAATGAAAACTACTCTCTCAAGCAATTTAAAAAGAAAGAAAGAAAGAAAGAAAGAAAGAAAGAAAGAAAGAAAGAAAGAAAGAAAGAAAGAAATTATTTAGCCTAGCTATTAAGTCTTAGCAAGAAAAGAACAAAAAAATAAAATAGGAAAAGTCCTAGAGCAGCAATGGAAAGTGTGCATCCTTTTTGATGTTGGACTGCAACTTCCATAAGCCCTAGCCATGATAGTCAATGGTGAATAATAGTGGGAACTGCAATTCAACAATATCTGAAAGTGATGGGAGTTGCAATCCAACACATTTTTGACCTGTGCTGTATAAGATCCACAGTCCTAGCTTCTCCATCTCCAGATGAGAGAATCTTGAGTAGAAGTGTTAGGAAAAATAAGGATGGAAGAGAAAACTGCTGATTCCATACTTAATGTGAATCTATCTAATCTATCTAACTTAGGGCCTTTGCAGACTGCCAGAAATAGTGCAAATTGAGTCCACTTTAACTGCCCTGGCTCAGTGCTAGGGAATCATGGGGATTGTATTTTTTTCTGAGACATTGAGCCTTCTCTGTCAGAGAAGTCTGGTGCCACAATAAAGTACAGTTCCCATGATTCTCTAGCACTGAGTCAAGGCAGTTAAAGTGGACTCAATTTGCACTATTTCTGGCAGTCTGCAAAGGCCCTTAATTAGCCAATACATGACTCAAAGAGACATCCTATTTCTCTGAATTTTGCCATCCTTCAATCAAAAATGCACTGAGAAATAAGAATGTTAGAGAAAAGTGTGCGCAAAAATGCATTTGTGAGTGAAAATGTACTAAAATGTATATTACAGAAAATTGCTTGAAAATGTGTATAACAGATGAAATTGCATATATAATGCATATAATTAGTAGAAATGTAAACAAAAATGTGCCCACTAAATAAAAAATCAAACTGATACTAAAACATAATGGAAGGAAACAGGATTGGAAAAATGTGAATTGAAAGAAACCAAATTTGTTCCACCCTTATATGAAAGGTGTCTTTCAGAACACCCACAATTTAGAATGTAAAGTACTGGCCTACATAAGCCAAACACTCCGACTATCATATGCTTATCTATAGATTTGGTGGCATTTCCTCTGAAGTCACAAGACAATATTATTTTGTTTTTAGCTGATGTTTTTAATTATTTTGTTGTGACATTATTTTTTAGAATTGTATTTGTGAGCCGCCTTGGGTCCCTTCGCAGAGAAAGGTGGGATAGAAATTAAATAAATAAAAAATAAAATTAAATATTCAACTGTTCCATATCAAAAGACACCAAAAGTACATGACATCCAAACAATATGCATGGGATTCATTTGATAAAAGTTGTTTATGGATACTAGAAGCCAAATCTTAAAAGCTTCAGTTAACAGTTGCCTGGCCTAATGCTTCCCTATCCTGACTCTCTCAGAGAAATTAAGTCAATGGCAGCTATCAAACGTCTGCCTGGAAGAAGGAAATAAATGTAGGTCAATGCTAGAGATGTGTCACAAACAGAGAAGATAAAGAGGAGATATTGGAGGTGGGGGGATTACAGCTAATATACCAGCGGGCTAATAGCTAGTTATGTCACTACTACCAATGATATATTAACAGATGAAATCTTACCAAAATTGACTTTGGCAGGTCCAAGGAGGTAAATGGCTCAATGGTTGTTTTCACAAATTCAGGGCCAAAGAAATTCTGCAAAGCACAGAATTTCATATCAGAATTGCAATGTTTAAGCAACAAGACATACGTAATTACAAACATGATGCTGACACTCATTGGAAAACACATGGGAACTGTAATGCAAGGATAAAAAATCACGCATGTGATAAAGGAGGCTTTAGTCCACAAAAGCTTACACCACTCTAAATCTCTTAAATGCCAAAAGATACTAGATTCAAAGATATACCCGTGTTAGTCTGTAGAATCAGTATATCGAGAGGTCTTGTAGCACCTTTGAGACTAACTGAAAGAAAGAAGTTGGCAGCATGAGGTTTCCTAGACTCCAGTCTACTTCCTCAAATCAAAAGCATCTGAGGAAGTATACTGAAGTCTAAGACAGCTCATGCTGCCAACTTCTTTCTTTCAGTTAGTCTCAAAGGTGCTACAAGACTGGCATAAGACACTGGTTGTGTGTGCTTGCTTTCAGACTATGTCACCTTTTCAAACTGCCATTTTCCACCATGCTGTAGGGATGAACAGTTCAAGATGGGGCAAAGAAAAAAAAACAATATTTAGATGCATTGACTAAACCAACATAAAACAGTATGTTTTGTGTTTGTTTGGCTGAATTCTCTCTCACACACAGACATACTGGCAGTGAACACACTAACCAATCTAACTGTACAACTTTGTGAAAGTCTGTAAAAAATATAATAGTTACATTCTCAAAGCCTTGAACACAGAAAATGTTTCTGTTATCAAACTATCAAGGGAGACAATGACGTACTTTTCTCAAGAAATGTTATCTACATATAAGGGATGGAAAGAATATTTGTAATTATTTGTTCCCAGGCTGATCAAAACACTTTGGGACATTCAAATACAGGAAAAATGCTACAGAAGATTATTTGTTTTTTCTTGCACCAGGGTGAAACCTACCATCATTATTTGTCTTTGCACAAGAACAAGAACACAAAACATTGGAGGATTTATATCCCTACTATTTCCCTATTTATGTATCACACATTCCCTTTGTAGAATATCTGCACCCTGGTCAAACTACTTCATCTGTCAGTAGTTTCTATTTTAGGGAATAGAATATGGCCATGCTTCCAGGCAAGCATGGCCATATGGACTTGGCTACCATGGAATGCTCAAGAATCACAAAGGATTCTGATTTATATTACAGGCAAATCTTGGGGGGAAATACTTTTGAACTATACAGCTAGAACCAAAACAAACAAACAAACAAACAAACAAACAAACAAACAAAACAACAACCAACAACAACAACCTTTTCCAAATGCTGATTCTTATGTGCATGTACAGTTCATGCACAGCATTATCCATGACTCTTGTGTGCATCACCTTGATGAGATCTGACTGTAATTCAATACTCTGCAATGGTGGAAGACCAGTAGTACCTATATTTCATAGAATCATAGAATCATAGAGTTAGAAGAGACCACAAGGGTCATC
>CM034708.1:15717797-15744592 GCA_020142125.1 Phrynosoma platyrhinos | reverse complement strand
ACTTTTCATAAGTTGAAGCATTCGTAAGTAGAGGTACCACTGTATAGTATCTATATCAATGGAAGTAATAGTGCCACTGTATTCTGCTTTGGTCAGGCCCCACCTGGAATACTGTGTCCAGTTCTGGGCACCACAATTCAAAAAGGATGTTGAAAAACTGGAGCATGTCCAGAGGAGGCCAACTAAAATGGTGAAGAGTCTAGAAACCATTCCCTACGAGGAACGATTTAGGGAACTGCGTATGTTTAGCCTGGAGAAGAGACAGCTAAGAGGGGATATGATAGCCCTCTTTAAATATTTGAAGGGATGTCATATTGAGGAGGGTGCTAGTTTGTTTTCTGCTGCTCTAGAGAACAGGACTCAGAACAATGGATGCAAGCTACAGGAAAAGAGATTCCATCTTAACATTAGGAGGAACTTCCTGACATTGAGAACTGTTCAACAGAGGAAGGCTGGATGGCCATCTGTTGGGGATGCTTTGATTTTGAGTTCCTGCATGGAGGTTGACTCGATGGCCCTTGTGGTCTCTTCCAACTCTATGATTCTATGCAAACAGATAGTGTAGATAACAGCATGTTGATTCCATATACTGTTTTATATTGCATTCTTTATTAATATTGAAATATTTAGATGTAGGAGATATATAATTATTGATAAATAAATACATATATTTATTTGGCTACTAATCATGATATGCGACTTCTAGAATCAGAGATAATATGCTGGAGGGAACAACACCAAGGAATGCTATTGTCTTCATTTCTGGCTTGTGAGTTTCCCAGAGGCAGATTTTGGGAACTGATAATAAACTACAAAGGAAGGCTTTTGTTACCAGCTGGGTGTCATATTTTCTTTAATGATGTGTTTTTAAACTGTGTTGCAAATCATGTCTTTATTTTAATATTTGGTCCTGTTTTCTGTAAGCTGCCTTACAGGAATATTTAATACAACAGATATACTTAAATACTCTCTCTCTCTCTCTCTCTCTCTCTCTCTCTCTCTCTCTATATATATATATATATATATACACATACACACACACACACACATATAAATATATTCAATCAATAAATTTGTAAAATCTGGTTGGTCATTTTGAAATTCTGACCTCATCTAAGCAGAGCTGTTTTTATGTACAAATAAATCGTGACAATGAAATATAGGATTAAGCTTTTTCTTGCCATAACAGTAAGCTTGTTGTTTGGCAACAGAGAATGAATAATACCAATCATTATCTCAAATGTGGCACTGTATGCACTGAATTTCACAGCTATATTTATTCTTTGGTGTGCCAAATATGGTTGAGGTCAGTAAAATTTAGAAAATTTCAACCTCTTTGGAAGTTGACAGATAAACTCAGCATAAATTATGTTTTAGGATCCATTTAAACCTGGTAAATGGTCACTGACTTTGAGGAAGATAGAGGGTTAGCCTTTCAGTACTGAAAAAGACCAATCAATGTGGCTGGCAATCAATTTCTGTGCTGGTCTGTGATGAATCTATGCTGCTTAAAACAACATGAAGGCACAGATTCCCAGGAAAGCAGAGCCCAAGCTCAAAACTAAAAGAACATGATATTTGGCAAAGACAAGGAATGTAAGCACCAAAAGGAAAAAAGAGAAAGATTAAAAACAAATTTTAACATAGAATTGATTATCACAAATACAAGATTCAAATTATGGATTTAGAATTCCTCAAATGTAGCATCATACAAATTACCAGTCTTAGAAAGATGAGGGAGGGAACAAAGGAAAAACGAACAAGGACTACAGGAAAAGTTTTCAATAAAAATAAGCATAACCAGCACAGATGTTACATTAAATAAACAGTTCCATGTTTGCACGTGATTGATAAAGATTCAGAGTCTGTCTCTTTCCCTCTGAAAAAGATAACTAACAAATAGTTTAGATTACATCCAGTGATGCCTTTGAATATCAACAGAGTACACACACACTTGCGCAAAGTGGGTTGTGCGATGGTCATCAATCCCCTCAACCTACTGTAAGACGTCCATCCAGGGAATGGGAGTGGAAGAGCAAAGTCAGATCCCTGTCATATTCCCAAACTCAGATCCCAAGCTCTACTGGTGTTCTTCCAAGGGGCCCAATAACACCAGGAGGCATAGCCAAGTCTCCAAACATCATCTAGTCTGCAAAAGGCTGCAGATGGGAGAATCCAATGTCTTCACTTCATGTTAATCTGCCACCCCTGCTTTAAACTGTTTATGTATTAGAAGCAAGGAGGAGGGAAAGCCCAAACATTAATCAAAAAACACATACAGATGTTACTTAAAAAGTACATATATTTAAAATATCAGCTATATTTTTTCTTTCATGGTAAAATATGTATTAGCTAAGACTATTTAGAAATGGCACACCAGACCTGGCACAGGACGTCAGCCAGGCCAAGATTATATATGAATCCTGATTCCTAAGCCTATGAGAAATTTGTCCTAAAAATTAATATATTCCATCAAGTCCATTCTTTCCCAATCAATGGAAACAACAGAAAACTGTTCTCTGTTACTTTCTTCATTCAGCAAAATACAGTATTTAAGGCTTTCTCATACTCCAAGTCAAAATACCACACTGACCACATTAGGATTTGATCTAACCATACTGGATTTAAAATTGTATTTAAATGGAGAGAGACTATGTGTAGTTACAAACATATATTGTTTCCAGTGTCATTCTTGCTCATGCATGAAAACCACAAGTTCACAAAATGAGAGCTTCCTTCTCCAAAGTAAAGTTGTAAGATGTTGGGAGAAAACTTGTTGCTCCAAGTCATGCAGAAGTAACCAGAGCTTAGAAAAGTTGCTTTTTAGACTATAGCTCCCAGCTACTAGCCATGGTGTTTTGGGGACTCTGGGGTTTACAGTCCAAAAAATAACTTTTCCAAACCCCTGAAGTATGGCTACAGCTCAAATAATAACTGCAATTTATTGCCTGCTCTGTAGAACCATTGATTACTATATTACAAGCTTAATCATGTGCCATTTTTATATGAAGAAAAGGCAATTATAGGTGCTGATCAAGCCTTGAAAACATTACAGAAAAGAAGGAGTAGCAAAAATGCTGGAGTCAACATCCAACTTCAGCATGCTGCATTGTCAAGCCCTTGATCTAAAAATAAATAAATAAATGAGGATCTTATCATCCCTCAGAAGACAAAAATAATTCTCATGATGCAGAAACTAGGGTTAACTGTGTTGGCCATGCAGCAAAATACAACAAAATCTACAATCCACAAAAGAGTGATAAAGATAAAAATATATCATGCTGTATTAGAATGATGTAGTTTTTGAATTTTGGTTGACCAGTAAAGGTATTGCTCTCATGATGCAGAGTAGCTACTGAAAGTGTCTTATTGACCTAACTCTTTGAACATCATGCTCTAAAATAGGATAGAATGAAAAAGGACAAATGGTGATTGGTGCCAAGCAATGGTCACCAGGCTTCAAGATAGTAACATAACCATTCTATTGACTCTAGAAGAATGCTTGTCAGGCTCAGGACAAATTGGCAGAGCTTATATTATAAACATCCAGTGCTAATTTCATGAAAACAATCCACAAACCATTTACTGTAGATTACTGGGGGAAACAAGAGAGAGCTTATCACTTTGTAAGCTTATCTGCTAGAAGGTATGCAGTTCAGATTATATGGTGGCTTTGTGTGTGAGAGCCAATCATGAATTTTAACTTTACAGAAGAACTCAACTGGTATTCCATATTTCTTCAACACTGGTGATGGGAGAGCATGCACGGCCACATCTGAAGGCAGCAGAATAATTTAAGGAACTGGTTCTTGGGCCAGAATTCTCTTCCAAGACTTTTTGCTACCTCCCAGAATCTGCTGCTTGAGGCAAGCACCTCACTGTGCCTAATGGTAGGGTTGGCCCTATGTAAAATATCTGCTACAGATTTAGGGATTCTAACAATCTAAGCTGGAAAAGGGTACTTGGCTGACTACTTTAAAGTGAATCTTTCAGTGACCTTCCAGTAGATCCCAATTTACCTTCTGCCCAATCCAAAAGGAGGCACCTAGATCTGTGATGAGTGCCCAGATTGTCATTGTCAACTTGTCAGCTAAGAACATTTAACTGGATGAACCAATATTTCCAAGCCTGTTTTCTCTTTGCTGAGACTAAAGGCCTTTGCAGACTGCCAGAAATAATGTAAATTGAGTCCACTTTAAGTGCCCTGACTCAGTGCTAGGGAATCATGGGAACTGTAGTTTATTGTGGCACCAGAACTCTCTGACAGAGAAGGCTCAATATCTTAGAAAAAAATACAGTTCCCAAGATTCCTTATCACTGAGCGAGGGTAGTTAAAGTGGACTCAATTTGCACTATTTCTTGCAGTCTGCAAAGGCCCTAAGACATCCAAACAATTCTGATAGACTTTCTGATAGACTTTCAAACAATTCTGATAGACTTTCAGGGTAATATATATGACTGTGTGCTTTTGGTGTTCCAAATATTTGTGTTGGGAGGGCAGTGATAACTATTCTGGTCACTGGTAGACTATATTAAACTTTTGGCTTTGCCTTTCTGAGTATGGAAATACATCAGGCCATAAGAGAGTTGAAAAACTAAAAGGGGTTGCAGACTGCCAGAAATAGTGCAAATTGAGTCCACTTTAAGGGTTAGGGTTAGGGAATTATGGGAACTGTATTCTATTGTGGCACCAGAGCTCTCTGACAAAGAAGGCTCAATGTCTCAGAAAAAACAAAACAATTCCCATGATTCCCTAGCACTAACCCTAATCCTAAAAGTGAACTCAATTTGCACTATTTCTGGCAGTCTGCAACCCCCCTAAGACCATTTTCTTGCCTCATCCTAAGTGTAGGTAGAGGCTGTCTTCTTGGTTTTATAAATTGAATGTGTACAATGAGTGGGGGTAAGCAGAGATGGGGATAGACTAATCTAAACCATCAGAGTCGAGCTGCTCTCGCCTAAGCTTTATTACAAAGTTTATATGATGAGCAGTATACAGAAACAGTGTAATTGAATGTTGTATTGAATGCTCCTCACCAAGTGGAGATATTTGTTATTCTACATATGTTCCCTACAAACAGATCTGAGTTGATCAGTTTTACACCAAATCACTTCACAGTAATTATCTGAGTATCTTCCTCATCGATGGCAGATTGATTCCAATTTATATGTCACACTTTCATCTCTACAGAGAAACCTTTGTTTCCTTGAAACAAAGATACCACATGTATGAGGTAGATTTTCAACTCAAACAATGATGCAAAAGGGGGAAAAAAGCAAGAGAGATATTATTTCTAAAATGTGTGCAATGTAGATACTTATTCTAGCTAAATGAAAGACTTCTCTGGGACAGATATGACAGATGGAACATAAATGAGTAAGAAAATTCACTGACCTTCTACATTCATGGCTTCCCTCAGCAACTGCAATTTCTTCTGCCGCTCTTTGATCCTGTCAAAAGCACTTGACAAAGCTGCAGCTGTAGATGTCTCTGGCCCATGGTGCACCTGATCTAGTTTTTGAGGGCCAAATATATCAAGGGCTATGCTCCCATCTGAGTATCTGCCCTCCTTGTTTCTGGTGGCTGCTGAAGTTCGTACTGAAACTGTCCCTGCATGACGGTGCTTGCGGGAGTCTCCAGTACAGTCCCTCTCTGTTACTTTGTCAGCTGTGGAGAGCAAATCTGAAGAGGAAGCCCAGACTTTCCGCTTTGGGCCATCATCAGCTTTCCTTTCCAAGTTGGCAGCTCTACACTGGTATGGGCAGCAAGTATTTATGTCATCATCATGGCCAGAGTTGTAACTAGAGTTAATGCCCTGGCAAAATTCTTCTTCACCTTCTGAACCTCTAACAGACAAGAATCCCATCGACTTACTAAGCCTTTTGTTGAGCATGATCTGTTGAGAGAATGGGGCCTTTTGACCATCTGGAGCATCAGCCAATAAACTTCTTCCTGGAATGAGAAGAATCCTTCTTGGATATGTGTAGTTTTACAGATAGCAAAGAGTTCTCTCCCCCCCCCAATGCAAAATATAGAAAAATAAAAGTTTTTGTCATGATTCTCAAGAGACTGGAGTATCCATGACCAGGAGGCAGGTTTAGCCTGTGTCTTTATGGCGTGTTGTTATTGTTATGAATGTTCAAGATGACTCTGACTTATGGTGACTCTATCATAGGGTTTTCTCAGCACCTTTTACTCAGGGGAGGTTGCCACTGTCTTCATCTAAGGGTAGGAGAGTGTGATTTTCCAAAAATACACTCTCCACATTCCTCAATGGATTTCTATGACTGAACAGGGCCTCAGACCCTAGTATCCTAGAGCCCTCATCCTACACTCAAACCATTACACCACACTGGCTCTGGACATCTTTACTTCCCAATAGAATGGGTAGTTTTGAGAAATTCCAGTAAGACAGGAGTGAGGAATGTGTAGTGAGACTGCAACTCCTATCATCCCTAACCAGCCAGAGGAGTAATGAATCTATTCTGGGTTTTAGTATGAATTTTGAAGGAGCTATCCAAGTGATTGAACCTTGGATAAATCCTTAAGGGTTTAGACAGGAGTGCAGAGCAGATTCATTGCCCCACCACCATGAGGTCCAGCACTACTGATAGGGTCCCTTAGAGAAAACAAAAATAACAGCAGCCCTTTCCCTTGCCTATATAAAGTAAGTAGCCAGTTTTGAACAATAAAACAGATCTGCACTCTCAAAAGAAATGAAGGCTGAGTATTTCTTATTTGAAATGTTTGGAACCAGAAGTGTTTTGGATTTTAGATTTTTTTGGGGGGGGGTGGAATAAATGTATTTGCTTACACATAATAAGATAATTTAAGGATGGGACACAAGTCTAAACATAAATGTATGTTCTTATATAGCTTAGATATATAATATGAAGGTAATTTTACACAATGCTTTTAATAATTTTGTGTGAGAAACAAAATTTGTGTACACTGAACCAGTAGAAAGCAAAAGTGTCACTATCTCAGTTACTCATGAAAGATGTTTTGATTTTTAGAGTATTTCAGATTTTGGAATTCTGGTAAGGGAGACTCAACCTGTATATTGCCTTCCACTAGCCATAGCATTTTAAACAGTAATCTTTTATCTCGTATTTGTTTTTCTCTGAGGAACATATGCATGGGCTTTTGAAAAACCCTAATTTTCAGTGTAACCCACTTCTCAAATATATACAAATATGAACTCAATTACAGTGAACAACTCATGAATCACATTAGTTGTAATGTCTTAGCACTTCCTATCCTGGGATTTAAAATGACACTCCATGAAAGTATGGCTAGGCCTGTTACAAAATGACAAAACAGATCCATCTATGGTGTTTTTATAATTTAATCAAGTAATACTAGGAGCCATCCAGCATTCTTAAACTTCATTCTGACACAGCCCCCTGATTACTGCTATTGGCTCACAAAGATGGAAATTTTAATGGAAAGATGAGCATGAGCATGAAAATATATCTCATTTCACCATGGAAACAAAAAGGCAAGGGTCAAAGGGTGCATTCAAAGGACGGAACTCAATGCAACCCAAGAGATAAATATAGCCTTTATCCACAAACTGTCAAACATAAAGTACATCAACAGCATGCACAGTTATATAACACCTAATCAATTCTCATCACTGCAATCATCACATTGTTAATGACAAATGACAGACTCAAAAGCTACCAGTTTCATCAGAGTAGTCACAATGAAGTAAATGGATTTATACTTTAGTAAGTTTTTCTCCTTGTTTTGATACTCCTAGTGTTTTTACTTTTTCGACGCATGAAATTGTTTCATCTATACTGATTTGTTTCCTCCTTTGTTTAAATAAGATATAATTTCTCCTTCCGATCGCATTCTCTTGATCCATCATTTCTCCATTGCCAGTTGTTCTCTACCAGTTTCTCTTATTGAATTTTAATGGGTCTGTGGTTTTATAATCAGCTTGAATTATCTTATTTAATTTTCTTGTAAATGTAATTGTGGATGTTTGCTCTCTTTGCCCTGAACATCTTCCTGCTAATTGACTTTGTAAAATCTCCCCCCCCGTCCTCTTTATTGCACTGAAACACTTTTCTGCAATCTGCTAATGATCTTCTCTTAAGAAAAAAATGTTACGTCTTTATTCTGTTTTTAGAACCCGTCTCTTCCCAGTTTTCATTTTTTTGGCCTGAATTTCTGGTGTTCACTTCTAGATTTGTTCAGAGAAAGTGTTTCCAGATGCTATATTTATCAAGCACCAAAGGTCCAGATGTTGCCCAACAACCAGATACCTTCCCCCACATCATCACCTACTCCCCAGGAGATTACATTTTAACAATTAAAACCTCATTACATTGTCATCTCAGTTTGTGGGACAATCCTGTATTTCTATCTTCTCAGCCCTTCTGTCTTACAGTAAAATATTTCAAAATGTTCTCTTTCTTATGAATTTCTTTATAGAAATTACATTTCTATCTTTTACATAACAATATCAATACAGGGGGTCTTTGTTATCCGCTGGGGTTTGGTTCCAGGATCTCCCATGGATAACAAAATCCATGGATGCCCAAGTGACATTAAATATAATGGCATAGCAAAATGGTGTCCTTTATATACAATGGAAAACCAAGGTTTGCTATTTGGAATTTATACTAAAAAAAAAAAAAAAAATCAACCCGTGGATGCTTAAATCCATGTATAAGGAGGGTCAATTGTATGGGCAATATTTATTTATGACATATTTTCTCTCATCAATTTCTTATATTTTTATTATAGGTTGGAAAAAGTACGGTACTTTTTAGGCTACACCTCTCCGAATTCCGCAGCCAGTTATTTCCTGAAATCCAAGAAATAATTTTCTTGAGCTCTGCGCTGTATGCCTAATCATAAAAAATCTATATGATCCAGAATTAAACACTTGTAAAATTACTTCCTTGAGTTTTGTAGGACAGTATGCAGAAAACTTAAGTGTACTGTATTCACACAGTTTTCTCTATTCAGCCTATCTTTATCTTATCCATGTTAAGTTTAGTCATGTTTCAAGCACTGCAATAGCTGGCATTCCTCATAACACTAGTCTGCCAATTCACTCCAAATCATGGTATCAAATTCTGGTTTACATAGGAACTGGCACAGTATAATTCTGGCCTTTGCTTTGCTAACCATGGCTTGCCAGGAACCTGCATAACATATGCACCATACATTTTATTAAGCTTGTTAAATGGTGCTGCTTTCATGTATTTGTGCAGCAAGGACTATGTATGCATAAGAAAATGTTCATGGATATTCCTAGAGGCTACAGAAGCTGTTTAGAAAAAAAAAAGGACTGGCCTTGCCATTGCTATACAGATGGACCCAGAACTAGTTTGCAGATAACAATGGAGACTTTTGACAACTGAATACTCAAGTCTGCCAGTTCCATGTATCCAATAGATACGAAGAATTTTCCTTCATTCCTACTTTAAGCTTGCTGGGAGGAAACAATCAACTATTGAGGATGTGGTCAGGGTCTCTGAAGAAGTGAGAGCAAGTGTATGTTGGATATTTGCCTTTCTTGGTTCACCAGAGGGAGACTGTTTGAGTGGGTAAGTGATGAACATCTTGCTGTAGCACGGCAAGGATCCATCCTGCCTAAAAGAAGCTGTAGTGAGACCATTACTGAAAACCCTTCCCTGAACCACACTGTACTAGGCAATTACTGGCCAGTCTCCACTATTCCTTCTTGGGAAAGGTCCTGAAGCATGTTGTGGCCTTCAAGCTCTAGTAGTTCCTGGATGAAATGGATTATCAAAATCAGTGGTTCCCAACCTTTGATCCTCCTGATTCCCGATTTGGAATTTGGCTTCCATAATTTCTGTTGGCCAAGTTGGCTGGGGCTTCTGGTAGACCAAAGACTAAAACAAATGGCAGACCAAAAAGTGGGAACCACTGATCTGATCAATCTGGTTTCAGGCCTGGTTCTGAGACAAAGACAGACATGGTCTCCTTGGTGGATGACCTAGGCCAGGAACTGTACAGGGGGGTTGTGTCTCTGTTGTTTCTGCTGGACAACTCTGTGAGAATAGGAGATACTGTTTTACAGTAATTTCAGTCTTTTTTGTAGGGGGGCACTCAGGTGGTTGGAGGACTCTTGTTTGACACCCTGGCAATTGATCTGTGGTGTCCCTCAGGGTTGTTCTGTCCCCCATGCTGCTTAACACCTATATGAAATCATTGGGAGAGGTTGTCCAGAGATTTGGGCTTCAGTGTCACCAGTATGCTGACACCCAACTCTATCTCTCTTTTCCATATAACTCCAAGGAAGCTATTTCAGTACCCAACCAGTGCCTGTTGTAAATAATGGACTGGATGAGGGCAAACAAAAATGAAGCTGAAGTTAGAAAAGAAAGAGGTGTTCTTGGTAAGTTGGAAGGCAGATCAGGGAATAGGGATTCATTTTGTACCAGACGGGGCTACAATCTTTCTGAAATCTCAGATTCATAGCTTGGGACTACTGTTGGCTTCAACCCTGACCCTGGGAGCCCAAGTTTTAGCAGTGGCCAGAAGTGCATTTTCACAATTAAAACTAGTGTGCCAGCTACGTCCATTCCTTGAGATGTTGGATCTGGCCACAGTAACACACGCCTCAATTACATACCATTTGGATTCCTGTAATGCATACTACATAGGTCTGTCTTTGGAATCTGTTCAGAAACTTCAGCAGTTCCAAAATGATGTGACTAGACTGCTCACCAAGGCAGGTTATAGAGAACATATCACTCCCTTGCTGAAACAGCTTCACTGGCTACTAGTCAATTTCTGGACAGAATTCAAAATGCTAGTTATGACTTATAAAGCCCTATATGGTTGAGATCCAGGCTATCCAAAAGACTTCATCTCCCTATATGAGCCAACCTGAGTTTTCAGATCTTTGGGGGAGGAATTTTTCTTAGTCCCACCACCATAACAGGCATGATTGGTGAGGACCCAGAAGACAGTTGGTGGTCACTCCCAGGCTATGGAACTCTCTCCCATGAAAGGCTCAGTTGGTCCCCTCTGTGCTATATTTTTGCCAGCAGACAAAGACTTCATTTAAAAAGGCTTTCTGCTTTTAACTGGTTGGGATACTGCGATGGGTGTGCTGGTTCTTAATGTGTTAGAGATTTTAATGTGCTTTTAACTGTTTTAAATTAATGTTTTTAATGTGGATTGTGTTCAGTGTTTTGTGTGTGTGCATGTGCATTTTAGCTATATTGTTTTAATGTGTGGTGCAAGCTGATTTGGGTACCAAACGGGAGAAAAGCAGAATAATACATACATAAAGAAAGTAATGAAGGTTGCCAGCCATTTATTTCCCAAGAACGAAGCACTATCTTATCAATAACTACACAGAAGTAAGTTCTGCTAAACTCAATGAGAATTCAGTGAGGAGGAAGGTGATGAAAGTTGACTGGATATTTTCAGGGTAGAGGGAAGGATGATAAAGGCTGAGCCAGTCAGAGCCTGGACATTAGGAATGATGAGTAACAAAGTCAACAGCAACAAGCTTTTTTTTTCTGAGTAATATACTGCACTTCAAAACAAATGGGAATTAAGTCACTTTTATTGATGTAATGAGTAAGGTTGCTCAAGCATGGGATGCGGTGGCTCAAGTGGTTAAGATGCTGTCTCTGTTGATTGCAAGATTGGCAGGTTGGCAGTTCAAAGCCCGGGTGCTTCATGATAGGCCATCACTAGTCCCAGCTTCTACCAAACTAGCAGTTTGAAAGTATGCAAATAGAAGTAGATAAATAGGTACCACTTCTCAGTGGGAAGGTAAACAGCATTCTGTGAATCATGCTGGCCACATGATCACAGAGTAGTCTCTGACAATGCTGGCTCTTCCGCTTAGTAACGGAGATGAGCACCGCCCCCTACGGTTGGACATGACTTGACAAGCTTGTTAACAGGGAATACCTTTACTTTTACCTTAATGAGTAAGGTGTCCTAGTTGGATTTAAAAAGTATTTCTTAAAGGTGATAGAGAACATTTTTAGGTAATTTCATAGGAATACTGGAAGCTTAATCCCTTTCGTATACCAAGTCTAAGGTTGTTTTTTTCCTCCCAGAAAAAAGTGAGAAAAAGTAGTAAAGAAATAACAAGCAACACAACAGGTTGCCTTCTAAAAGTTCTGTAATGGTTAATGACAACAAACTACTTTTAAATACTGTAACAGGTAATATAAAATCACAGAGTAGGAAGAAACCACAAGGGCATCCAGTCCAACTCTCTATCATGCAGGAATGCAAAATCAAAGCACTTCTGACAGATGCCATCCATGCTTGTTTAAAAACAAACACACAACATTTTAAAAATAACTTTCTAAGTTCAGGAGCAATGAAGTTCAGGAACAGTGAAGCACATAGCAGTAGGCGAGTGGGCCATGAGAGATGAATGGGGGAGGAGAGACAGAGTGGGATGAAGGCTAAGAATTGGGAAAAAGTAACAGTAGTAGATGGAGAGCAAAGACCTCATGAATTTTGTCCTGTTTTTCATTCCATTCTTTCTCTATAATAAATTGTGGGACTCACTTTTTTCAAAGAAAACTATTACTAGGTTTCAGGATTCTGTTCTGAAAGTATTTATTTAAAGAGTTCTTCATAATATTATAATGATATACAGCAAAGAAATTAAATTAAGTAGTGTGTCCCTTATTAAAAATAATTGCAACAACTGTGCTACTTTAGTAGTGATAGCATACTACAAATTCAGTCATTTAAACACATGTGTAGCATTGTGATGAATGTGCTATAAATGATTAGATAAAATATTTTAGCATGTTTTTACACTGGAAGAAAAAAGGGGAGCATAGATTTTCTCTAAGAAATTTGCAGTAAGCGTAAAACACTCACTATGCATCTCATGGTTACAAGCATTATACAGCCACAACAGCCAAATATATCCTGCATTTATTGTGTATTCAATCTTCACATGGAATTGTGATCTCAGATACTTGTTAAACACACAAGATGGACTGCACTTAAACTAAGAAATGGGAATTAACACTAAACACCAGTAGACTTTATTCCTTTTTTAAGAATTTACCTGGCCCACGTGTGGGCTACATACAATTTGGGTTCTAGAATCCACATAGATAGACAGCAGAAAATGTGCACATGTCAAAAATACATTAGAAAAATTTCAAATGTGTACAAAACCCTGGTTAAATGTTCTTTAGTCAATGTGAGGGGCACATATGTTCAAGGAACACATAAAATTTAAAGGTTTTATACAAACATGTGAATGTCTGGGGGTGGGGAAAGGGAAATAAAGAAGCAAACTCCATCTCGTTAAAAGAAACTTGATGGAAATAAACAGAAACCATAAATGCTGGTGGGTAAAAAAAATAAAAAGGAAGTCTGTTGCTATACTTTATAGATCTGCACATCCCTAATTAACATTATGGACTTAGTTTTAAGCCAGATAAGAGGTACAGGAAATGAAACAAAAACAAAGACTTCTTAGAAAACAAATTAGGGTATGTTATAATGATTAGGAAGAGGAACAGATCACCCATGGGATTCTCCTTTGCTTGGTACTCTATTTCATTTCTCACAAACAAACTGGAAAATCAATATGAAGATTACATTAATCCTGTTCAGATTTGAGGTTTCAGGACTTTTCAGACATTACTTCCCAGAGAAAACTCTCCCAGGGATACATGTACCCTCTCCTGTCTCTCTTGCCACCAGAAAGAGAACATATGCCTACTGGAGTCTTTTCATATGTAATTGAAAGTTGCATCTCTTTGGCAATGTAATGGAAAATACTCATTCTGAGAAAAGAAGTGTATGTATGTTTGTGAATGGAAGAGAGAGAAAGATTGTGTATGTATGTCAGGGAGAGAGTATATTCATATGAATGTGGTATACAGCCTAGAGCACTGAGGGCGTAGAATGGCACATATGGAAACCTGTTATTAGTATGTGGGTCAAACTAGATGTGATATTAACCACATTAAAGCAATTAAAATGTACCAGATATACTTGACTATAAGTTGCATTCATGTATAAGTTGAGGGCAGGTTTTGGGGCCAAAATTATGAATTATGATATGACCAGTGGATGAGTTGAGAGTAAAACTTAGGGGCATATAACAAAGGATGTAGAGAATAAAGCAAAAGAAAACGATGCCAGAAAATATTTTTGTGGGTTTTCCAGGCTATGAGGCCGTGTTCTAGAATTTATGCCAGAAAACCTACAACACTCCAGCATAACTATTTGCACTCACTATAAAGGCTGGATGGATGAGGAGAAAACAATGGTAAAAGGGGGCAGTGTGATGTGTAGGGGAAGTGACCAGACACAGGTGGGACTAAGAAAATGCCAAAAAGGATGAAAAGCGAAGAAAATGGCAGCTATGTTACCAGTGATTATAGCTCTTAATGTTAATGTGTTAATTTTGCCTGATTTTAACCCAGTAAAACTGACAAACATACACAAATGTCTTATTCAAACCCTTCAAAGCCTGATTCCTCTTGACACTGCTTTGAAGGGAAATGCCAAAGAACTGCCACCACCATCATTTTCCACCCAGGAATTCAAGAAGGTCCTAAGTGGTGCTGCAGCAGAGAAAGTAGAGGGGAGTCAGTGTTTCTTTTAGGTACTCTTGGGATGGACTAAGCTCTTGCCTTTTGCCATTCTACTTTTTTGGTTTCTTTTTTGGACAAGAGTTAAAGCACGGTACTTACACTGACTTGTGGATAAACTGACCCAGGTTTTTTGGATCAATTTTTGATCAAAATTTCTAGATTTATACTTAAGAACATATGGTATGTTCTTTAAAACTAAATAGAAGCTGTGTATGTATGACACAGAGAATGCAGAACTGAATACCATAGGACTGAGAAGAATGGTATTAACCTTCCCCTCCACTGCTGTTATATCCAAGGATTCTGTTGACCCCAAGAAGGAAGGTTTCATGGGGGCCAGTGGTTATTTCTCCCCTGGATCTAACCAGAGTTGTTGAAAGATATTTTTATAGGGACAACAGAGTGAAGAAAAAAATTCCCTTCCCCATCTCTATTCATCATAGTGGTGGTTGGTGGCTTCTGTGACAGTGGGGAAGTGAATCCACTAGGTTTTACCTCCAACTTCAACTGAACTATTCAAAGTGCTGAGCATAGTCCCTCAATAGGTTTAGCACCTTGGACTAAAATCAAGACCAGAGTCACCATCTCATTGACATAGAAGTCAACAGCTGCTTAGCTACTTAGATCCACCACCTCAGAGCTGCTCTTTATACTTTGAAAACTAGATAAGCTCAGTGAATTCTAACATTTAGCATCAGGCTTAGTTTAGCCTCAAGATGCCTGTCTTACAAGTAATGAGAATGTCTTGCGTTGAATTAGTCACGATTGTTTCTCTAGTAATTCAGTGCAGGGTTGGCTCCACTATATGCTCATTTTTTATTTTTTTTATTTTTTTGCCACACTATCATCCAGCCACTTACTAGCAGTATCTGGCTACAAGGTGAATAATTTCCTTTCTGAGGCAAAACCTGTCAGGCTGGTCATAACCATCAGGTGTAATTCTTACCTCCTTCATATTACTTATCTGGAAGGCAAAAGATTAAAAAGCAGTCTAGGTTTCCACAATACGAACACTCCCTTCATTGCTTAACATTTACCTGTGGGAAGCCCTTTCCCTCTCAGCCTCTCCCGTATGGCCTGGCTCCTGTCAGTCTGAAGGTTTCTATCCCCGATGCATAAAAGCTGATCTACCTGTTAAAAAAAAAAAAAGTAGATCAAGCCGATCTGAAAAAAAACACGTTGACAAGTAGACTGGAAGCTACACTAAAGGTCAGACTAGTCAGGAGAGAAAATATGCATGCTTCCCTTTCCCTGAGCTTGAAAGTTGCATTTTTGGATCATAGCTTTGGAAATTCCTAGCCATCATGGCGTTGCTATGCTGGCTGCAGGATTTTCAGAATTGTAGTCTAGGTCAGGCAGGGGAAGGGGAGGAAATTTTTGAAACTCTGCCATTTGCCAGCTTCACTCTCTCATCATTCTGTGTCTGCCTCTGAACTATCAAGTTTCTCTTATATCCAACTGCAATCGTTTGAAGTAGAATTTGTTTATCTGATGTTGTTTGATTATGCCACACACCACTATAGTTTTGATTTCTTTGACAAATATTTGGCTTGACTTGCAGTCCTTGTCTTGAATGATGAGACATAAATGCATAGCCCTTCTTATCTGAAAAAAGCTTAAATGAAGATAAGCAAAGCAGTTAGCTGCTGAGCATCTGAGTATTGATTTAGAAACCATCTCTCACACTCTGTCTCCCTTAATCCCATCATCAGCTTCCTCCAAGTCACTGTGGAGGAACTCTTTAAGACAAATTTGGCAAATTGTTGTTTACTGTTGAAAGGAGGCATCTAGATGACTGAGTGAGCTACTGTTCCATAAACCTCAATTTTAGTACCATAGGTAATGAAATCATATACAGAAATGATTATCTGAATCATTTCAAACACCTCAGAAGCAGCAACAAAATCCAGTGTCTTCTCATACAATATAAAGCAAATTTGAAGTAATTTTATGTATGTCACATTGGTCACAACATGGTGTGATGTTCTATGGTGATAACGTACACACTAGCTGTGCCAACCATTCACTATAACTTCACATACACATACTATGTGTTTCTAACAGAAGACATAATCAGTATGGTCAATGGTAAGGGAATAAGGCAGTTATAGTCCAAAATATCTGAAGACCCAGGGATACCTCATTTCTGCCCTAGACCAAGGCTGCACTTACACTGCAAAATTAAACTACATGCACTGTGAACTCTAAGAAGTGCATACTTGCTGGACCTTTCCTATTCAAACTATTTAGCTTGCTCAGTCTTGGTGCTCATCAGAAGCCAAAGTAACACTTTTAAGTTCCACTTTTTTTCACACTAGACAAATCAAAGCTCACTATCCTAATCTATCTTAATTTGTCAAACTCCATGTTTCATTAAACAAGACATGAATAACATAACACAAATCCCACAAATCAACTCAATAATTTCATCTGTACCATTAACATTCATTTTATAATGCTTAGGGAAAAATGAATCTGTCAACCATTTCTTTAAAAAAAATAAAAACACTGACATAGACATTTTGATTTAAGATATGTGTAATTTTTTGGTTTTGGAAAGAGATATTTCATAAATTATAAAGATCGCTTCTCAGCCTTATGGCTGAAATCAAATGTACTACACCATAAAGATGCAAACTCTGGTTTTGACTAGATGTTATAGTTAAAAGAATGAGCTGGAAGCCATGAAGTGTCTGGATCAAGTCTAACTTAAATCATAAACTCAGTGGGCTGCTTTGGACAGACCACTTTCTGCATGAATGTAGGAATTCTGCTTACATTTTGCCCACATGTGTCTTTTTTTAGCCCTCAGAAACACATCATCATAAATTTTGTTTTAAAGAAAAACAGAGAATTATTCATCCAGGCAATGCAAATTTTGGAGACCTGATCCTCACACCTTGTTGCTTCCTTCCACAACCACTTTAAATAAATGTGGCCTGTAGGAGTCTGGATGGGTGGGCTATTGATTATATACAGCCCTTGGATATTTGCTCTAAACAACAGCATGGCAAATCTTCTAAATTGTCCCAGAGTTTGGCATATAAAGCTCTTATTGTCATATGACATGTAGAGGTCTTCTTTCAGGAGGGAATACAGCTAGGATAGGTTAGATTTGCACACAGAAACTGCAGTCCAACATCTCCTCACTGTGGCATAATTATCTGAACACAGCAATAAAATACCTCAGTGCTATGCACCCCCATATAGAATACTGTAGTACCATACTGCAAAACGAGTAAATGATTGGTTGCTGTTCTTCAAAGCACAATGAATGGCCACAATACACAATATTACTGTATTACTACTGAACATGAGTCAACAACAACAACAGTGTGATGCAGCAGCTATAAAAGCCAATATAATCCTAGGCTGTGTCAATAGGAGTGTAGTGTCCAGACAAGGGAAGTAACAGTGCCACTCTTTTCTAATTTGATCAGATCTCACCTGGAATATTGTGTACAGTTCTGGGGATCACAACTCAAGAGAATATTGACAACTTGGGAGTGTTTCTAGAGGAGGGTGACCAACATGGTAAAAGGTCTGGAAACCATAAGTGGCTTAGGGAACTTGGGATATTTAGCCTGGAGAAGAGATGGTTAAGGGGTGACATGATACCCATGTTTTAATATTTGAAGGGATGTCATATTGACGATGAAACCAGCTTATTTTCTGCTGCTTCAGAGACTTGAACATGGAGCAATGGATTCAAGCTACAGGAAAAGAGATTCCACCTAAACATTAGAAAGAACTTCCTAATGGTAAGAGCTGTTTGACAGTGGAACACACTCCCTCGGAGAGTGTTGGAGTCTCCTTCTTTAGAGGTTTTTGAACAGAGGCTGGATGGCCATTTGGAGGGAATGCTTTGATTTTGAGTTCCTGCATGGCAGGGGGCTGGACTGGATGGCCCTTGTGGTCTCTTCCGACTCTATGATTCTATGAAAAAGATTAATAATTAAATATATTTAAATCAAATTATTTCACTTTCTCACACTCCTTTCTTAAAACTAACTCAGACCCTTAATCCTCATTCAATTAACTCCTAAACCTGATTGACTAAACTTGATCCTCATTCACCTCACAGTCCACACCAATCTCTCAGACTCTCAACTCAACTGCAAGACTGTCAACCACCATCATTATTCAAATCCCTTCAAACGCTCTACTAGTCACTCTCAATAATCCTTTCACTCATCTCCTCCCACCAGTTCCTTACCGATTATCTCAGTTATTCAATGCATAGAAAACCAATTACTTTAATATAAATGTTTTGTATAAAATGTCTATGACATCACAGGGACCTCTTGCATTAAAAGCAATTCCGCTGTAGAATTTTGCTAAGAAATGGGAGTTTCCTTCCATATTAGCATCAATAAGTGATATAGGAATGTCTCTTGTGTCAGACAATTTGTTTACTTCCCCCAGTATTCTCTCCTGTGACTGACAGCAGTTCTCTCAAGTCTTGACCAGAAGTCCTTCTTAGTACCTTCAGTGGAAGATAAGATGGGACATTCTGACTGGGATTCTGTTGGGGACATATACACATGTAAGCCGTGCTATGGATGTTATTCAGTATAGTGTAACAGATGTGGAAGCAAAAGTTGCACATAGTATCATAGAGTTGGAAGAGCCCACCAGGCCATCCAGTCCAACCCCCCGGCCATGCAAGAATATGTCCAGTGGGGATAGCAGTTGCACAATATTCTGCTCATGAACCTTGAGGGTTTCTAGTAGGTCCCCACAGTAGTGGCCAAAGCAGTGGGACAGGAGGAGGTTCTTTCACTGGTGGCAGAGGTGGGGATAAGGTAAAGTCTGGAAATCTTCACACTAAAGGGCTGTACAGATGGCCCTAAGGGGCAGCTGGATGCCGCCCCTTTCCTTGCCAGATCAGGGCCACGGCAACCACACGGTGTGCCCCCAATCTGGGCTTTCCGCGGCACAAAAAGAAGCCACAAAAAGCGGCTCTTTTTTGCACTGCAGAAAGGAGCCCTACCTGCTTTTGTCCGCTTCTTCGGTGCAGTGCATGTAAATGCTGCGCCGAAGATATTCCCTTTTGCCTCCCACCATGCGGTTGCTTTGGTGGCATGACGCTGGCCCTGGGGGCAGAGTTGGGATGGCCAGTGTGCGGTTGCCATGCCCCCACTCTGCCTTCAGGCTGGCCTTTTTGGCTGGTCTGTACTGGCCCTTAGTGACAGTGGTGATTTAGACAGACTCCTACATTGGTGGGGAAAATAGTAAGGGACAATCCTAGGCTCAATTGGTGGCATTTCTAGGTAAGTGAGAGAAAAGCCCTTGTATGAAAACATTAGAGAGACACAGCCAGAAAATACTGAGCTGGACGGACAAATGGTCTAACTAGGTAGAAGGCCCAGGATCTCTAAGTTGTAACTGACTATGAAGGCCAAGCAGGTAATGAGCAAAGGCTTTAAGGCCTTCATTATTTGCTCAACAGAAGCTGAGCCATGGTCTTCCGAAGCTAAGGTAATAGTCACCTACTGGGATGATTCACAGCTCTGTCAACACTCTGCATGACAGACATCTCTGTACAGGTGCTTTCCTGCTAGAAGACCTAGGGCCCTGATTGCTCCTGTCTTTCCCCAATTCAAACAAACAGAAAAGTAAGAAGTGCAATTATTCGATCATATCACAGTAGTGTGTCTCCAGCGTAAATTAAAAACAAGATGCTGCAGGTCAAATTTCACCCCAGCTGTTTCCCCGCCCCCCCAACCCAGCATGGTTTCCTGTATAAATCTTAAAGCAATGTTATGCAGTAACAAGAGGACTATGAGATCCAATGAATTATTTGAAAAGACCTATTGGAAAGTTATAAGACAAAAAAGAATGTGGGCCAATAGAGTTCAACCTCATTAAACTGTCAGGAAGATCTATATCCTAAGCTTGCCAAAGTGTGTATAACCTTAAGGCTGACTCACTTGATCAAGGTCACCTAGACGTTATTCAGAGATTAAACTGAAGGCATGAAGAAAAAACAGACATAAAAATCATGACTTGGCTCTGTAACCAGAACCTAGAAGTTACTTTTTTAAAAAATATTATTTTTGTTGCTTAATAGAGCTTCACGAAACAAATCACTGATGTTACTCAGTGCAGTGTTGAACACAATGCAACTTGTTACACTGTTACTTTTCCATTATGTCAGATTGCCTCTAAACTTGCCTAAAATACCCCATAAAATTAAGTGTTAAAAGTTAAGCAGAAAGTATTATTAATTATACCAAAAAATTGTTGTATGCCTTCAAGACATTTTTATCTAAAGGTGACCCTAAGATAACCCTATCACATGGTATTCTTGGCAAGCATAATGCATTTGGCATTGCCTTTCTTGAAAGGTGAAAAATTGTGACTTGTCCAAGGTTACTTGGTGGGTTTCTGTGGTCAAGTAGGGATTCAAACCCTGATCTCTCAGATTATGAGTCTCACATCCAAACCACTACACCATGCTGGCTCTTCCAAAGAAGTTTCCACCCCTATTACATTACTTGTGAAATGAAACTTTGACACAAAATTAAACTTTGAAAAAGGAGATAACGTGTTACAAGTAACTATCTTATTTGCAACTTGTTACTTCCAAACAAGCTATGCAAAAGATTACATAAACTGTAGTATCTGTGATTTCATGGCAAATTCTAAGTAGAGTGAATAATTTCTACTTAAATCCAGAAATAATCCAGTTTGAGACTGCTTTAACAGCTCTTGCAACTCATCTGATTAATGAGCATTTCCTACTTACACGCTCTGACTGTCACAAACTCTTTCTCTCTCTCTAACTGCCCTCCACCTATTGCCACCATCACGGTCCCAGGCAAAGTCTGGGTGGAGTTGTTCCAACCAGCACTTTGGCCAAGAACCAGGCTTCATTCCTCAGTCTTCTTTCCTTTAAGAGGAAGAGAAAGACAAAGCAAAATAGTCTTAGCCAGTGCTTGCAGAAGCACCCTCGGAGAGGGAAGGGGAGTCACCACTATCTCTGACTGCTGCCTGGAAATAGCAAGAATTCCTATCTTGGCAGGACATTGGGAATGATGGAGAGAACTGGACCCTATGAAGGCCAGATCTCATAGAGACATAGAGTTGGAAAAGACCACAAGGGCCATCCAGTCCAACCCCCTACCATGCAAGAAGACACAATCAAAGAACTCCTGACAGATGGCCATTCACCCTCTGCTTAAAAAACCCCAAAGGAGATTCCAGCATACACTGAGGCAATGTATTCCACTGTCGAACAGCTCTCACCATCACCAAGTTCTTCCTGATATTTATTTAGGTGGAATCTCTTTTTATATACTTTGAATCCATTGTTCCATCTCTTAAGTCTTTAAAGCAGCAGAAAAAAAAGCTTGTTCCTTTTTCCATATGACATTTTTTCAAATATGGACCACACTGACACCCTGTCCAGTCCCTCAATGTCCCACTGCCCCCATCCATTTTCAAAAATGGCACAATTTTCAGACTATTTCTACCCCCAAATGCATCTAGAAAGCCTCATGTGAAAATATCCCCACAAGCACTGGCAAACTTTCCCTCTCATTTTGAGATGGATGCAGAGGAAAACTAAGGTATTTGGTCTTGCCTCAGGTGGTGCAACCCAAGGGAGGATCTGGGGGAGAATTAGCCCCTGGCCCCACATAGTTGTCCACCTTGATCTAGACCCTATCTGGACCAGAATTAACCTCTCCTTACCAAACTAAGGATATTGTTGTCCAGTATGGTTTCAAGACGAGCTTGAGTACTGTAAGTCTGTGTCTCACATAATTAATTTTTCTGCAAGTTCATTGTAGATAGACAAAAAGTTCAGAAATCTCCATCTGATCTTCTCAGTTTTAGAACCTATCTTTCAGAAAGGCTGAGAAAGTAGCTAAGATGTGCTCATTTCTCCTTAGTAGTCTTGCCAACTTTCAATGATTGCTCAACTTGTTTATAAGCACTTACCCCAGAGAAGCTCCCCAGAACCAGTTTCACCAACTGTTTCACATATGAGAAGGAAGGTGAACAGTTACTGTTTCGTATGTGAGCACTGCATGCATCCAGAACTGTCCGCACTGATACACGGGCGTAAACAATGTCTTCACACATCCCGAGCAGTATGCTGTTTAAATGATCCCCGAGTTTGATGGGCTAATTTTAAATGAAAAGTGCAAAAAGAAAACATTACCCAGTTAATATTTGTATGTCTCTGTTCCACAATAGACAAACACATAATTAGACCAAGGGAGCATTAAGACATATTTTCACATCTTAAGATAAAGTGAATACCTGGTTAAAAGCAGAATAACCAAGACAATGAAGTGGACCCATACATCCCTTTCTTTTGATAGAAGCAGCTTTCCTCTTCCATCAGAAGAAAACCAGATTCTATCTTGTGCTGCAATTCTGAACCACTTACTATGGAATTGGCCCTACTGAACATACTGAGGCTAACTTCTGACTAAATGTGGATAAGAGTTATTTATTTGAGAGTCTCAAATAAAAATAGAGGTATATAATATTTTAGTTCTTAGATTTTAAAATCTAATCTTCTTAGCACCTATTCCATGTTACTGTACTGCATCTCCCAGAATCCCTCCCTTTTGGAAACCATTGGCATTGAAAAGCCACCCTTTACCTACAGTGTAGCAGCAGATAAATGCTAGTAGAGATAGGAACTAGGCACCTGCAACAACAATTGACCTCTATACCATTGGCTATTCTGACTAGGTCTGCTGGGACTTTCAGTGCAGCAATATGTGGAGGGCTGCATGACTTCCACTCCAAATCTAGGATATGTATTTATTCACAACATTTATCTACTGCTTTTCAATTGAAAAATGCTCAAGGGTTTGGTGAAATCTTAAAAGATCTTAGCAAACCAAGAAATGTATTGTTCACAAATGACAGGCTGGAACTCATTTCATCAGATATGTTAAATGTCCATTAAAAATAATCAGAGCCACAAAAATAAAATGAGGTGTTGGTATCCTCCTATTTATCCAGAGAATGTATTAACAGAATGGCAGAAGCACATTTTGTAATAAACTTTGGTAAATGGAAAACAACAGAAAGTTTCCATTTTTAAGCACTGTTAACATACATTATATAAAGACATATGGGGAAGAATCATGGAAATAATCATGTTCATGCATTAATTTCTTTTTTGCTGGGAAACAAAAACTTACTGAAGCAGTGGGAGAAAAACTACAGGAAAATCTGGATGGAGACTCTGAGAGAAATAAATATCCTTTATATCATGGTTGGCAAGGGGTGGCACATGCCTCCTCTAGCCCCATTCAGGGTGCTTCTGTGGTCCCCCGGGGTCATGGGGGGGGGGTTGGGAAAAATATTGCCTCCAAATACTTTCTAGGGGCCCCAGAGCAATTCTGCCATGTTTTTGGCTCCCAAGCCATTCTAGGTCCAAGAGAGGCCTTTTTTTTCTAAAACAGGAAGTGGAAGCTGGGGATATAGTTAATGCAGCCCCCTAGCCTGCCATGGTTGCCCACCCTTGATTTATATTGAATAGGATCATTGGTCCTTCTACCCCTCTGTTATGTACTTTGATTGGCAGAAACTCTACAGGGACACAGAGGTGTTTCATATCATTTGCTAACCAACGCTTTTAATGAGAAATGTCAGGAATCGAACTTGAGATGAAGGAAAACAAGGTGTTATATCACCAGGATATGGCCAGTTCATAAATTCAAACACTGTTCTCACTCTGCTGCCCCCAACAAGTCTCAGCCAGTTTTCATGTACATGCTGTATCACTGGAAGTACTGGACTGAATTGACCCCAGGTTATATGGAAGTCCTTACTTAACAGGTGATTGGATCGTTTACATTTGGAAATGTTCATTTAATGTACCAACAACAAGCATGTGAGAATCTGGAGCTGTTACCACAATATACTGTTCCATAATGAAGACAATTATAGGAAGAGAATCAGTACTAAGGAAGCTATAATCATAGTCTATTTACTGGGTTGGTGACCAAGATAGAAATATGTTATTTAAAAAAATCAGAATCAAAAAATATTTAAAATGGAAATCAGGTGGCACTTAACTCCAGCCAGGTTGGCCAAAATTAATAAAAACTGCAGCCCCATTTGGTGGAAATGCCCCCAAAAATTGGTTCCTGGATCGACATGTGGTGGACATGCCCCATGGTGGAGAAGTTCTGAAAAACACTGCACAAAATAATCTGTAAAATCTTGGGTATAACTTTCGATTGTACTCCAGAACTGTGCCTTCTTAATATGCTACAAAGTATGCATATAAAGGATAGGTCTAAGTATTAGAAAGTTATATTATATATGGTATCAATGGCAAGAATTATGCTTGCACAAAAATGGAAATCCAAAGAGACACATTCAATAGATAGTTGGATGCTTAAAATGTTGAAAGCTTCTAAATTAGATAGGACATTGAATGAAATTGATGGGGATGATAATGAAAAACAAAAGAAATGCTGGCAGTTTTATTTTTTTTTTAACATACTGTGAAGAAACCTGGAGATGTACAAATATAGAAAATTAAGAAGAGAATTTTGAACTAGAGGCACTGTGGAATTAATTTCTTAAGGCCACTCAATACACTAAAGAATTGAGACATACCTTGATTTATCAGAGAAAGAAGTGGTTAAACATAACTAAGACAATGCACTTAGAAGATTTGGTGCTTAGATCGAATAGATATATCTTAATAGTTTTAAATCTTTTTTATTGTTTTACAAAAATGTAAACCAATACAATATGCAATATAAGTTTGAGGAATGGGGGATGTAGGGGATTTAAGCTACTAATAAGTATTATTAGTAATATGTAACAATGTTTGTTATCCTTTTCTTTTAAATAATTTTTTTAAATAGAGTAAAGAAATACTGGTTCAAAATTAATAAGAAAATATAAAAAATGTTGGGATTTACAACTGAATTGAGATCAGAATTATATTTATTAAATATGGTGAATCTAGACAATAATAAGGAATGGAAATATAGAAATTGTATTAGCTATTTAGTAACAGCAGCAAGATTGGTTATGGTAAGAAAGTGGAAAACTAGTAAAATCTCAACATGTATGGAATGGCTCGAAAAGTAATGGAAATGGCCCAACAGGATAAACTTATAACTTAGTGAGAAAAAAAATAGATATAGTTAAAGAAAATTGGAAACCATTTATGGATTATGTTAAACAATTAAGAGGAGATATAAGTGCTATAGGGTTAGACAGTTAGGCAATTAAATCACGTCTCCTTTTTTGTTTTATTATAAGTGGATGTGAGTGTATTTTCCTTCTTTTTTCTTGAATGTATAAGGGAAGGTATGTGGATTTATATTAGTACTATGATATATAATTAGAGTAAAACAAGAATTTAGAAGATAATAAGGGGATGAAAATATTACTTAAGAAACCAAACAGACAATAAGCAGAAGGTTTTTTTTCTCTTTTTTTTTAAAGGGAAAGCGGGAAGAGTGAGGGCTTATGCTGTTTGTCTATGTCTATGCTGTTTGTCTGTGTTTCTGTATTAAATTTTGAATAAAAAGATTTTATTAAAAAAAATATTTTTAAAAAAATCAGAGATCCTGAATGAAATGGGAACAATATCTACACTGGAGGATTTTTCTAATTTCTTTTGGAGAAACAAGGAGTTAGGACTAAGTTAAGTACACCATGAAATTCAAATGAATAGAAGGATAAGATATGGTTTGAGGCACACTGAAGAAGAACCCCAAATTCTAAAAAGCGAGGTAGAAACTGCAATAAGAGAAATAGCGTGGGGGAATCACCAGGAACAGATGACATTCCAATTGAACTACTGCAATCCAGACAGACAGGAGTCAACTCTAGTGCTGACCAACATATGTCAACAGATATGGAAAACAAAACACTGGCCAACAGATTGGAAGTGGTCAATATAAATCCCTAACAACAAAAAAGGAGATACCAAAGACTGCAACAACTATAGGACCATAGCACTGATCTCCCATGCAAGCAAAATTATGCTCAAAATTCTGCAACACAGACTCCAACCATACATGGAGAGAGAAATCCCAGAGTTCCCAGCAGGGTTCAGGAAAGGAAGAAGCACTAGGGACCACACTGCAAACATATGATGACTAACAGAGTGCACCAGGGAATTCCAAAAGAAAATCAGCATTTGCTTCATATACAGCAAAGCCTTTGACTGCATAGACCATGAAAGGCTATGGAATGCC
>CM034708.1:15705311-15715644 GCA_020142125.1 Phrynosoma platyrhinos | reverse complement strand
TTACTTTCGCGGGATGCACGCGCTTTAATCAATATCGGGATGGAGGCACATTTGGTCCCCTCATGTGAAAACCATTTGCACATTTGCGTGCAAGTGCAGGTTAATCTCGGATTCTGCACAGGATAACAGTGCTTTGCACATTTTTGAGTTAATAATGGGTTCTTACCATTTCAAACTTCCAATTTTTTTGCAAGAAATTAACACATTTCTTTATCAAATGAGTGAAAAACAGTATTTCTGGTAATGCTAGAGTTAATACAGTTGCTTTAAAAAAAAACTTGAATTTTAGCAAGTGACCAACAAGGCATTCTTTTGTCTATCCTGCAGTCTGCCAGAAATGTATCAGTGAGTACATCATTTCTTCGGTTTAGGAATGAAGTCATAACCCAGAGGCTCATGCAACCCTGTCATTGTGTGTTCAGGAGGTGATTATAAATGGGAATTTGTTTTGGTTTCCACCACTTTTATGGGACATGCTCAGATTTCATGAACAAGAGCTGAAAATAAAACAGATTCTCAATCAGAAGCTCTTTTGATGAACCATGGCTGAAGCAAAAAAAACAGTAACAAAAAATAGCTCAGAAGTCATTAGCAAATACACACTGAAGTTAGCTGCAAGTATTAACAGAGGCAGTTCCTTTAAATTAAATTAAAATAATAATCTATGTGTTTATCTTAATTTGGAAGAATTTATAATTTACAAAAGGTTCATTTATTTTGCACTTTAGTGTTAGTCCCTTTATCACAAGTGAGGGGAAAAATATGAGGCAAATTAATTAAAAGATAAGAGACAGCTTGTGTAGATGATTGTTCTCAGAAAATGGCTTAATTCAGTCTTAATAATCAAGTCATATTTTGGACAACAGCCCTAGACTTATACAATCTCTCCCATTCCCTTGCTAACTTTCTAATTTGGTCAAACTTCAGTTTGCTGTTATGTCCAAATCATCAAAACTATGATTCACATAAGCAACAGTTTGCCTCCTACTTCAGATCCTCATATGATGGTAAACTGCTCTTTCTTAAAAGTAACTTTAGTGGGAAGTGAAGGGGGAAAGGGAGGGAGCCTGTCACACTATCAGAACAGCTAAACTATGATTTGGAGACTGTATGCATGGGCCAAAAGGCCTGTGTTCCCCCTGGCTTCACACCGTCCTGTTCAGATGATGCAGGACAAAACTTCCAGGCCAGTATCAAGCAGACTATATGCCAATCCGATGGTCCTTGTCCAATTCTGGCTCAAAGGGGGCCTTAGTGTGGATTAAAAAGATATGCTATTTTTGCCATGGAGTTTCCTAGAAGGCTCAGCATGCTTTCTTTACCTGCCTTCACCATCACCTCTACTGAGAAGGCCCTTGTCATTGCCTCTGACATGGAAAGCGGGTGCCTGGCCATGTGAGTGTAGCCAGGTGCCCCTTTCCACATCAGAGGTCATGACAGGAGTCTTCTCAGTAGAGGTGACAGCAGAGGAAGGTATGGGTGATGTGGTGATAGAGGGCCCATGGCACAGCGACAAGCAGGCATGTAAACACCTGCCCACCCCTACACTGGTCTGGGAACTGACTAGTGTCAGGATAACACAGGCGTGGCTAGTGCTATCCTGGCCCATCGGGTCAGTCCCTTGGTCATTACACATGAAATGAGGCAATAACTTTAAACTCACAGAAACATTGAGCTTGCTTTTATTGTAGAGAAATGAGTATGCATATAAACCAAGTTAAAAAATAAGGTAGAAAGCCTTTGAGCATTCAATGACTTGAAGGCACAAAACAACAACCATCTTCAAAGGTTGGGCTGGAAGACAGACAGTCAAACAGATGAACTTGGGGATTCTGTTCCCTGGATTTTTTCTAGGCGATCACTTGTTATAGAAATTGCTCTGCTGCCTCCATCTTTAAGGAGTCCAATTAAGCTGTTGTTTCTTCACACCGTTCCTTCCACAGAGGGGTTTCTGCAACCATGTTTAGAGTTGTTTTTCCCCCCTCCTGAATGGATTTTCAGGGCAAAGGGTTTTGCTTTTGTTTTTATGAGCAATATGAGTATTACTGCAAGCATTACTACAAGTAACACTTGTTAGGCTTTCAGGAACTGGCTGCAGTACTCTGCACTTTTATTAATTTTTTATATTCTACCTTTCAATGAATTTAAAATGGTTTTAACTCTATAGATTGTTTTTAACACACACACACACACATATTTTACTGATGCTTTTGTATATTTTTAATCTGTACTTGCTATAATAGTTGATAAGCTGCCTTAAGTTATCCATATTGAGAAAGACAAGCCATAAATATATAAGGATGATAATACAAGTATTCAGTGTAGTTACTTCTGTTTTATAGCCATCAGTTCAACACTAGTCTACTATACTTTGCTAGCATAATCAGGAAATCATTTAACAGTTGGATCACTAGCTAAAACACTGGGTGGAGTTCTCCAGCCAACGCTTCTTCAGAAAGGACTTGGCTTCTCTCTGTGTCTCCCTCTTCTCTGAAGTTCTCAAACAAAGAGTAAAGCGCTGTCAAATGCCATCTGGAAACACTGACTGAAAATATAATCAGCTTCATTTCTCCTCCCTTTCTAGCATGATGATGCTGTCAAATGGTGGTCAAAGGTGCTGGCTCAGGCCTGATAATGGGTCATAGCCATCACTTGCAAATACCAACTGAGAGTGACAAGCTTCATGCACTTTTAACCTCCTGATTAAGATGAAAATCAGGTTCCTCTCCTCTACTATCTTAGCCTATAGGGGACAGGGTTTTGGGGAAGACGACAGAGCTTCAGTGGGCTAGATTAGGCTAGTGGGTTGGAGATCCCTGCCTAAGGTAAGTCTGTATCCAAAGGATTCCATAAGCCTGAGGCTGCATCTGCACTGCAGAAATAATCTAGTCTGACACAACCTTAACTGCCATGGTTCAATGACATGCCATTTAGCTTTGTCTGTCAGAGAGAGCTCTGATGCCACAACAAGCTACAAATCCCAGGATTCCACAGCATTATGCCATGGCAGTTAGAGTGGTGTCAAACTGGATTATTTTTGCAGTACGGGTACAGCCTGAGTGTCATTCCTATTGGGCTTGATTCCATGCCTACTAGCCAGAGTGTAGTGTAAATTGGCCACAAATTATGGGATCTTGAGTATATGGCAGGAAAGAGGCTAAATGTGAGGACTGGATTGCTGTATATCTGAATCTCTGGAGAGGAAATCACTACAAACTCTCAGCTCTGGATTATTTCAGTTTTTTATTATTACCTGTTTCTTTTTCCTATGGTCAGGCTAAACATTAAGGAGAAAGTTTCCTCTCTTCAATTAATCTGTTCTTCCTCCCACTATGGGATTTCTTTAGAGATATAAACGTCAGCAAATACACTAGCAAATTAAATCTGTGTTTACCTTCCAATGACTAATTACAACACAGTGTACTTTAAATGCAAGATATGTAATTGGAGGAAAGCATGTGCTATGGCAAATATACATCTTTCAGTACTTGAAGGAACACTTCTTCAAAATGTGATCTAGTTTGACCTCTAGATGTGCCTAAAGAAACAACAAAAATAATACTCCTGTACCTTTTCAACATCTGAAAGAGACAACAATGATTGATTCTGGAGAACCTCTGGTGCTGTGAAAGCTCGCAGGTCTTGGTTGGAAACATTTTCATCAGTAAATGAAACACTGCCTGATGGAAGCAGCAGAAGAGACCATGGAGAAATGATGAACCCCAGGGTGGTTGGATCAGCTATATTTTGAATTGAAAAAAGAAGTAACAATTAATATAGGAGATCAAAGCTTGTTCACAAAGTATATGGTTAAAATGAATCAATTATCTCTTAAATATTAAATAACTAGATAAAGTAAAAGAACAAAAATTAAGCAACTGGGGGAAAAACATCTTTCCCTAAACTAAAGGAAAAGAATGATTTGGCATCAGTCTAAATCTCCCTGGGATGTCATCTTCTGCAGGATGAAGTAAGATGAAAGAAGTGGTAGAACAGCATGGGAAGGTTACAAATGAAAGACAACATGGCAGGTAGGGCAACTGTACAATAAAAGCATTGAACAGTGCTAGATTCTACTTATAATGGTTCCTTAAATAGATTTTCTGGGGAAAGCCTGTTTCAATTTCTTGGCTATCTAGGCATGAATTCTGATAGAAGTTTTCATTTATACATAGTTGTCAGTGACCCGTAATCATGTCAAAATGCACAGGATATGACTGCTAATGCAGACTATATTAGCTTCATATTTAGAAAAAGAATGAAAACTCAAGACATATAATCTTCATTTTCTTATTTCTATCATTATTATTCTGAATCATCATTCAGAAAACACCATAAAGATGTAGCAGGTTTGATATATGCCAAAGGATTAAGTTGCCCTAAGTTTACAAACCTTAACTATTTACTTAAAAATAAAAATTGGTAGCACTTCATGTATAGAACTGAACAGTTGAACATGGTTACACTATCCCAGTAATCAAAAGGGAACTTCCCCTCCATTGGTCTTAGCAGATGAACAAACCTATCTTACACCATGATTTATTTAAAAACAACTTGGCTATGATGAGGTAGTCTTGGTCCTCACATGAATTGTCAGATCACCTGAACCCAGACTTAGAATTCATGCAGTAATCATACAGTGTTTCATACATACCTCTTTACAGAGCACCACCTTTAGTATTATCCTGAGGCTTTTAATTCCTTTACTTTGGTTCTTAATTTTGCCACTCTCTAGTGACAGGGGAGTCACACTATCCCATTTAAACTCTGTTCTTTCCAAAAAGAAATACAGTCGTCCCACCCAATTTGTGAATCGGGAAAATCACAAATATTCAAGGCCCATTCGTTAAATTAAGGAAATGCTCCTGTGTGCTGCACACGTACCTTGGACATGCACCCCATTTTGTCCCTCCCCCTTGCCATCCGTGAAGGACTGAGACTGCAGATTCCAAGTCTGTGAATGGGGAGGGACAAGTGTAGTTCCTAAAATGTACATAGTTTCCCCAAATTTATTTTATTGCATGGATCTGAGTTTCCATCTTGAATATTTTCAAACAAGATGCCAGAGCCTTTACAATTCTCATGCTATCAAAAACAACACAAATCCAATGATTGGTACAGTATATATGCCTACAAATCTATCCACACAACATGTAACTGATTCAAATGTTATATCAAATACATTAAAAGGTATATAAATCTTCAGTTTTTTCTCTGAAGATGCCAGCCACAGATGCTGGCGAAACGTCAGAAAGAAACTCTTCTAGAACATGGCCACACAGCCCAAAAAATCCACAAAAAACTATGTATATAAGTCTCTTCATTATCAATAAGCAATACGCAATTAGCATTTGCTTGTGCCTGTCTCCACAAAGACAATACTTCTGTTCTGTACCATGGGTTCCAATGCCATCTGTAACGAATGAACCGATAATTTTTTTTTATGCAGTTACGTAAATATCAAAGCTAGAGCTGACTTCTGCAAATTGGCGCACCCTTCATCTCTTGGGATCTCTTTGGACTTCAATAACTAAGCTATCAACTGAAAATGAATTACCGCAGAACTTGTCAGATGCTTATTATCAGGACTCTTCATTCCTACAGAAAAAGTCTTGAGGCTATTTGATGTAGTAGTGGGAATATGTTTTGGTAGTGGGGAGGAAGGCAAGACTTCTTATTTTCTACAAGAAGTTCCTTTCATGGTCTGTAAATAATATTGCCATAAAGGAAAGCAAACACTGAGGCAATTCAGCCTACACTTGACCTTTTCAGAGGAAACCTACCATGAGAAACCACAGATCTTGCAACAATACAGCTTTTGTAAAGAACAAGGCAAAACCACCAGAAACACCACTCCTGGGGTTATCCTCAGTCATGGGCTAAGGACCTTCCTTCCCAGTAGGCAAATCCATCAGGTCCATTGCTAAAGTATACAAATAAGACTCTCTAGTTTTTATTACTGTCGACATACACTTTACAGACCATGAAAATCATTGTAAAATAAAAAGCCAATGTACATAAACAGAGGTTAAACAAAACAGAATGGAGCAATTGACGTCATCCTTAAAAATTATAATCAGAAGTGGTTGATGGCACAAAGTAAAGGCAATACTTGAGTAATCTTCTTTCACAGTCAAATGTTTGTGACACAATCAGGGTCTCAAATGGAGCTGAAATACTTTTGTATATTTTGTATATTAAATATTCATCCCCCCCAAATCTACCCTGTGAGGTTTTTAGTAGACCAAATGCCAAAAATAAACCCCAGGAATGACACAGACAGATGGAAAGGGGACTCTTGCAAAAGTATTGCCCAACAGGATGCTGGTTTAATAATAAAACCACATAACTTTGCTGAGGTATGCAAAAAAGTTCAAATTATAGTTGTACCGTCTGTTAGCAAAATATATTTTTGCTGTTTTGGGCAGAGAGCCCATAAACACATTTCTGATGGTACAACAAAAAGTTGAAAAGGAAAAAATAAACAAAACTGTTACAAAGAAGAAGTATCTTTTCATGTAAAAAGAGTTGCTAAACAGTTTATGTATTTCCAACACCATGTGGAAGTGCAGTGTACACATCTAGTATAAAACAGACAGCAGCTCAGTCCTACTAAAAGTACATTTGTTTTCAGTCAGGCTGACGGGTGTTTATACCATTAGCTACATTATACTTCTGGTTATCAGTTTAGGACATTTTTGGAAATAGAAGGAAGAATGTACTTACACCATCTCTGCTGCTCAGTAGCCTTATTTAAGTTTTACATTATTTCTCCTTTATTCCACACTAGAAATTAAAATACCATACTTATACATTGGTCCCTCCACATTTGCTAGGGTTAGGGGCACAGGACCCCCGTGCATGTGGGAAAACTGGAAAAAAACAACACTATGTTTTTGAACACCTCTCTAGGAATTTCTAGGTCCTCCAGTGCAACTCTGTGGTCAAGATCTGCCAGACATTGACCATAGAATTGCATTGGAGAAGCTAGTGGAGTGTTCTCTCTAGGAATCTCTAGGTCCTTTACAACTTTTGGTTAACGCTGACCATAGAATTGCACTGGAGGGCCTAGAGATTCCTAGAGAGAACATATTACAAAATCTGTGAATAATCAAATCCGCAAAAGTCAAAGTCGCAAACGTGCAGGAACGAGTGTAGTTCCCAGGTTCTAACGCAGCCCAGTACTGCTGAGCTTCAACAAGCTTGCTTCATCTTATGCTAGAGATAGGACAACCTTTAGCTCTCCATATGTTTGGACCTCCAGATGTTCGTTTTCAGGCCACTATGCAGAATGGTCAATCATAAGCAATTATTGGAGTTCAAAAGTTTCTCACTCTTGTTCAGCATTTCAGACCTGCCATTGACATTTTTTGGAATGGTGTGCAAATCTCCACAATCCAAGCCTAATATGAAAGGAAGTGGACTCTCATACAGCAAAGAGGAGCCAGGAAGGTAAGCAGACCTAATTCCACACAATGTCGGGCTGCCTCTTCTATTAGAAAGAGAAAGCTAGCTGCCTCCGATAGCAGATGCTGGGGGATAGTATTTTCAGCCACCCAGTTGTTCCTCCTGGCCATTCCTATCAGATAGCACTGTGGGTGCTACAGGCTTAAACTAGCCTGTTGTCTTCAAGGAGCAACAAAAGACCCTTTCCTACTGTCACTGTTGAAGATTCAACAGCCAGGCCAGTCAGTTTCTCTACATGGAATGGACTGGCAGCAGAGTGTCTTGTCCTTTGCCTCAGCAGCAAAATGTTTTGGGTCAGCACTGTGGCTAGAACTATAGACCTTACTGCTTCTATACAAACACGCCACAATAGAGTGACCCTGAACATGACAATAATCCTATTTTTGCCTTTATACAATACATTTCAGTGGCGGAGAGGGGACGACGACTGTATTTCTCATTTGCTGCTTCTTCATGCTGGCACTGTCTCTCTGTGATCAGTTTTTGTGAATATTCCTTTGATTCACACAGCCTTCCTCAGAATCTATGAGTGAATGTGGGAGAGAGTGGAAGTTTTCATACCCTTGTCCCTGCCTCCCCTCCCACATTTTTTCTATTATAATTCTTGTGCTTGTTTCTCAAGAAGATTGGCACACATTTGTGTTTGTCTGCTTGGTTGGCTGATTTCAGTTTGGCAAATTTAACAGACTTCACATTACTGCTTTTATATCTCTGGATCCCAGGAAAAAAAGGGGATGGAGAAGGAAGAGGGGGAGAACAAGGAGAAATAGAGTTTTCTTCATCTTCCTCATCTTTTCTTTCTGTGGTGTTTTTAAATTAGATCAAATTCTACTCTTGTTAAACTTTAAGAATGTTGTACTTCAGCCACATAAGAAGAAGACATGACTCACTACAAAAGACAATAATGCTATGAAATGTGGAGGGTATCAGAAAGAGAGGAAGGCCACATACTTGGATGGATAGACTCAAAGAGGCCGTGAGCCTGCAGGAACTGAACAGAGTACAGTTGCCCCTACCAATTTGCGAGGGATCTGTTCCGGACCCCCTCGTGAAAATGGCTACTCGCACATATTCGAGTCCCATAGAAAATAATGGTGTGCACGCCCGAGGAGTGCATGTGGGACTGTGCACGGGTGTGCACCGCCATTCTATTAATGGCCGCTTGTCTCTCCCGCGAAGAGCAAGAATGCAGATTCTAAGTCTGTGAAAAGGGAGCGACAACTGTAGTTGAATATGGGGTGTGTGTGTGCTTGGAGGTGTCTCACTCATGGGGTCACCATGAATAGAAGTCAACTTAAAGGCAGTTAACAACAACAGCAAAAATGAACCTATTACAGGGTTTTCTGGGGTTGAGAGTGTGTTACTTGCCCAAGATCACCCAGTGGGTTTCCATGGCCAAGAGGCAATTGACTGTGATCTCCAGTCATAACCAATGCTCAAACCAGTACACCATGCTCCATTTATATACCAAAGAAAACAATGTTCTGAAACACAGAAGCCTTATTGTCTTTCTTCTGGCCACTGCAAGAACTGAAATAGCTGCCTGCTGGAAGATAGGAGATTTAACTCTGAAAAAATGGTGAGCAAGAGTTTGGAATATATGGTTACCAGAAAAACATTCCTACACCATTAACTTTTACCATGGAAAAAAAGAAATCACATTCCTTTTACGAGAAATGGTCAACTCTTACTATGTTACTGCTGCCTCACATTTGCCCAGACCTACAATCAGGAACTGCTGACTTATGAGGGGACACTTTCTGCTTGAATCTGCCCCCATCATGAAAGGCCCCTTTTATGTTCATCCAGATCAGAAACATGCAATGGCACCCAGATAACTACTCTAATGGAACTGCCTGTTAAGTGTTCCTTATACACATTTTTCTGTTAACTTGTATCCTAGGCCTATTTGATAGTTTTGTTGTTGTTGTTGGTTTAATGTTGTTTGTGAAACTGAAATAAATATGTTAAAAAACAAAACAAAAACAAATGCGAAGCAGTAGGCTGTATGACTCAATCCAGCTCTCCTAGGGACGAAGCTGGTCGTCAAAGGTTTCACAGATAAGCCACACCCTAGGTTACTAGGTAAAAAACTGTATCTTTAATAGGCAGAAGAGGGGATTTCAGCAGGTTATGCTTGTCATGTGAACTCCACTTACCGGTACTTTAATTCTCTCTTCTGCACAACCACTAAAGGTACAAGAACCATGTTCTGTTTTTCACCTTGCAACCATGCCACCAATGTTTTGTGGTTTCTGAGCTTTTGTACAGGATTTCTCCTCATTCTAAAAGATTGCAGTGCTTCCTTTTAGGTCAATGCAATTTTAGGCTGCATCAGTACAGTATCTAGATCAGTGGTTCTCAACCTTTCTAATGCCGTGACCCCGCAATACAGTTCCTCATGTTGTGGTGACCCCAACAACAACAAAAAAAATTTTGGTGGCTACTTCAAAACTGTAATTTTGCTACAGTTATGATTCGGAATGTAAATACCTGATATGCATAATGTATTCTCATTGCTACAAATCAAACATAATTTAAACATAGTGATTAATCACAAAAGCAATATTTAATTATATGTTGAGAAATATTTATTATTAATTCCAATAAATAACATTTCACCATGGCATAGCATGGGTTTAAACATAACAACAATTTCAAAATAAATAACATTTCACACCAGCGGCCCACACCAGAACCTGCGGCTCACCCGTGTCAGCCCCAAACATTATCCCAATGGTGCACAGAAAGGTCCATTTGGGAACAGGCAGCCGATCTCCAAGGCTTCCTTTTTTCATCATGAAATTAAAACTCAACTAGAGAGACTAAGGGCCTAAGCAGACTGCCAGAAATAGTGCACATTAAA
>CM034708.1:15690606-15705211 GCA_020142125.1 Phrynosoma platyrhinos | reverse complement strand
CCCCTGTGTTTTGGTCGTTCGACCCCCGCCGGGGTCGCGACCCACAGGCTGAGAACCGCTGATCTAGATCAAGGGAAGTAATAGTGCCATTGTATTCTGCTTTGGTCAGGCCCCACCTGGAATACCAGTTCTGGGCACCACAATTCAAAAAGGATGTTGGAAAACTGGAGTGTGTCCAGAGGAGGGTGACTAAGGGCCTAAGCAGACTGCCAGAACTAGTGCACATTAAATTGAGGCACTGCCTTGGCTCAGGGCTAAGGAATCATGGGAACTGTAATTTATTGTGGCACCAGAGCTCTCTGACAGAGAAGGCTCAGTGTCTCAGAAAACAATGCAATTCTCATGATTCCCTAGCACTGAGCCAGGGCAGTGCCTCAATTTAATGTGCACTATTTCTGGCAGTCTGCTTAGGCCTTCAGATGGGGAAGGGTCTGGAAACCATGCCCTATGAGGAATTACTTAGTGAACTGGGTATGTT
The DNA here is from genome assembly GCA_020142125.1 of Phrynosoma platyrhinos. Lineage (NCBI taxonomy): Eukaryota > Metazoa > Chordata > Lepidosauria > Squamata > Phrynosomatidae > Phrynosoma > Phrynosoma platyrhinos. The sequence goes on along the minus strand of CM034708.1, from coordinate 15,704,733 downwards.
TAGCCCTGTTTAAATATTTGAAAGGATGTCATATTGAGGAGGGAGCTAGCTTGTTTTCTGCTGCTCCAGATAATAGGAGGAACAACAGATGCAAGCTACAGAAAAAGAGATTCAATCTCAACATTAGGAGGAACTTCCTGACAGTGAGAGCTGTTCGACAGTGGAACACCTCCCTTGGAGTATGGTGGAGTCTCCTTCTTTGGAGGTCTTTAAACAGAGGCTGGATGGCCATTTGTTGGGGATGTTTTGATTTTGAGTTCCTGCATGGCAGAAAGTTGGACTGGATGGCCCTTTTGGTCCCTTCCAACTCTGATTCCATAATTCCCCTAAGGTATGGGTACTAGTAGTAAAACCTTTAAGTGAAAATCTGTCAAGTGTTTTTTATCCTAACCTTTGCCTTTGGCCCAATCCCCTCATAGGAATGGGGAATTTCTCAGAAATTAAATTTGGCTCTGAGGCAGACGTTCCCTAACTTTGATTTACAAATGGATGTGGAGGAACTCCAATAAGGAAACAGAACTACTAACCTATATCAAGACTCCCATATTTATTTTCTGGCAGGATTTGTACCTCAACTTTTGATATAATTCTCTGAGGGGACATAAAAAGTTTCTGCAACTTCCAACTGCCCTTAGTGAACTCTTAGCTTCTGGCTGTGGTTATATGGTTTTCTCTCATGTATTGTCCTGTAGATGATCTCCGTAGCTTGTTTTTCCTAATTCAAGTCTTTTTAATTCCTGCCCCTTTTTTATTTTATTTCAAAATGGAAAGCTTGGATAAAGAAGTTATGGTGCTGAGTTCAGATGTAACAGCAAGCCATGGGCTAAACAAGCCAGACTTCATAAGCCAGCAACATCATTGTGATCTCCAGCTCAGTAATAAACCATAGTTAGTTTGTAAATATGGGCTAGGATCAACAACAAACAACATTTCAACCAAGCACAGCCTGGATTACAGATATGTGCAAATCTGGGTACTGTCTGATTCAAAGGTGCAAACTGCTTCACTGTGTGCATGTGTGTGAGGGAGAGAATTGTACTTCCTGACATTCTGGCGGTTGTCTTTTCTAATGCTAAAGAGAGATCTCCTGGTATCATAAAACCACCTCCTTATCATCAGCTCTCACCTATTTTGATTTTTTAAAGAAGCACTTCTAAGAAAGGCATAGTTGGCCAGCAGCCATAACAATATGTACCCGGGCTCTGCACCCATGTGGCTGCTGCATCTGGCTTCTCCCTCCTACAAATGCTTGGCTTCTGATCCTGGACAGAGTTTTGTTTCAGATTCATCCTTGTTAAAAACACCCACGCTCTGTCCCTTATTAAAGCTGTGGGTAAGACCAGTCTGTTAAACTCGGCTAAATGTACTTAAAGGATGTTCCTTTATAATATGGCCCAAGAGCCATCTGCTTTTCCTGCTGTACCAGGCACTGCTGCTTTCTCAGAAGCAGCAAAGGAACAGCAAATAAGTTTGCTATTTGAAACTTCCCATGCAGAAGCCTTTTGAGGTTTAAAATCCATAGCATCCCTAATGTGATTAGGAAACTCTTTTTAGTAGAAGGGAACAAAAGTAAACAAAAAACAAATAAGCAAACATTATCATCACTCCAAGCTACATGAAGGATGCAAGTAATTTTCAAAGGACAATACAGTCCATTCTCAACACCATCTTAGCCACTATGGATGTGGAATCCCTATACACTGACATCCCACATCTGGGTCAACTACAAGCCATTAAGAATAACAGTCCACTTAGCCCCCAACCTCTGCCAATTTGTACTCACTCATAACTACTTCAATACTACACTTTTGAGAAGAACATGTACCTCCAAGTCAATGACACTGCTATTGCACAGTATGCAAACATCTTCATGGCTGAATTATTACAAATGGTTTCTCAGCACATGCTCCCAGAAACTTCTCTTTCTATAATATTTTGATGACATCATTAATATCTGGACATAGGGAAAGCAAAAATTGCACTAGTATTTCAACAATTTCAACACTACCATCAATCTGAGTCTGGAACAATCCATACAACAAATGTACATTTTTGATACCACTCTAAGTGCCAGACTTCATCGAAAACCTACTGCGCACTACACTTAACTTACATGCCTCCAGTTTCCTTCCAGAACACACTACCAAAACTATTTCTTTTACATCTGACCCCTTTGATACTGCTCTCAGCAGTAATCTGCTCAGACTCACAAGGCAGGAACTCAAAATCCAAAAATCATTATACTCTTGGATTTACAACGGGGATTTCTCAAATTACAATAACCACCTAAGGAGATGAAGAAATAAATCAACAAGGTGAAATAAATCAACAAGGCAACATTAGGTTCCAGGAACAATTTACTACAGGACAGACCAACAATACAAAATGACAAAACACCTCTAGTGGCCACTTACAGTACCCAGCTGTGACCATTCAAACACATCAACAAGAAGCTACAATAATACAGGTCCCTCACAACCTCTGGGAGGAAGGCCTTTATTGGCCTATAGACAGCTTCCAAATCTGAAACAATTACTCATTTGCAACAAGATGCATAACACAGATGATAATACAAGGAAAAGACCCTAACACAAACCCAGATGTCAAATCTGTCTCCACATCTACTCTGGGAGCAGTATTATCCACAACATTAGCCACAATATTAGAGAAACATTTACTTGTTCTTCTTCCAAAGTGATAAACGCCAGCAATACCCATCTACACTCTACACTGGACAAACAGGACAGTATCTGTAGAAGAGGAAAGATGGTTACAAATCAAACATTTGAAGCAGCAATAACCAAAAACCAGTTCATTTCAACCTCCCTGGACATACAGTTTGGTATTTAAATGTTGCTGTGCATGAACACGGAAACTGCAAAGGAAGAGTAAAAAAAGAAACTGCTGAATTGAATTATATTCACAAATTGAATGCATTAGCAAAGGTATGAACAGGAACAATGGTTTCATGGCACAGTACATATACAAGAGTCCTCACTACTGCACATGTAACCAAAGGAATCTTCTCAGATAAGGTTCAGAACCCAAGGAAACTGATTTTTGGTAAGCATATTTATTGATTTCACACATCAATACTAACTGGCCACTGTAAAGATCCCAAAGACCTTTATCACCTTACACAGCCCTTTGAAAATTTAGGACAAGGATCATCAGTTGCATCTTTCTGGATCCCATTCTCACAACTGTGTAAATATGCTTTACATCCTGAGGTTGGGACATCACTCCGTTCTGCATCTGAAGAAATGGGTTTATGTCCACGGGAACTCATGCTAAAATAATAACAGTTAGTCTTTAAAGTGCTGTTACAGTCCTTCTTTCCCCTCCTTCTCTTCCCTTCCTCCTTTTTAATGCTGTAAGAGGATAACACGACTACTTCTTTGAAAACAATACCACCAGTTTCTCAACCAAGTCCTTTTTGTTTCTCTCCTTTGAAGCACCTCTTATCACAGCTTAGAACATTATTTTTTTGGAATGCAACTTCCAGAATCCTCTCTACTGGAGGACTCTGAGAATTGTAGTCTTAAAAGAAACCTTTCCAAGCTCTGAATCTTGGCACATGTTAATTGGAATAAGAAACATTCTTCCTCTCCCCTGAAACTTTTTTTCTCCCCAAAACGCAGAAGTATTTCCAGAAAAACAGAATTTTAATCTTCTTTCCAGGACCGCTGGAATTTTGGATATGGCTCCTGGTCAGTTGTGTGTCATTTTCACCAATTAGCTACCACCAGATTGGTGAGCTCATTCCCAAACTATGCAGCCTGGTCAAAGAAACCTTGGGAGTATAATAAGTATTGCCAGAAGACAGACAGCTAAGTAGTGTGGTTTGCTATGCTTTTAAAATAATATGTTCTTATGAAGGCAAGACAGCATCATTATACTGCCAAACAGTATATAATACTAATACTAAATACAGTGTGTGTAGCAGGGAGCGTTCTGTAATTGTTTTAATAGGTCAGAGAAATGAACAAATATTTAGAGTAGAGAAATGCCATAATTATTTTGAACATCTCAAAAATCAAAAGTAGTATCTTGCAGGTTTAACCTTTCCCCCTTGCTGGCTTCTACACTTACAACATTTCACAATTCCATCAAAATAGAGCCAATGCAACTATTTTGCTTAAAAGTGTTGCTTAGGACAGGGGGAAAACATATTTCAGAAAGCTACTCAGCCATAAAGGTTACAGGAAAAACAATAATGAGCCCTGAAGACTAACACATTTTATTATTTCCACAATGGTAACGAAATTAATTTGTTCTGCCAAACCCAAAGTGTCTTGTGATGTTATATAAGCTAACAAGTGTATTATGGGATAAGCTACTGTTCACTTTAGATGCAGGAAGTATTAAATTATTTTTTTTCCAGATTTGGCAGGTTTAGATACATTTGGGTGCAAAGGGGGCAAATTTAAAAATAAATGGCAAAAGAAACCTTACTGGGTGTTTTGGAGTCAGTCACTCTTTCTCAGGTTAGCCTACACTGAAGGCTTGTTGTGTCAAAATAGGGTGGTTTGAACTCTTAGGAAGAAAATTAGAATTAAAACATAAAAGCATCTTATCATCATACTGGATGGATACTGGGAAAAGTCCAAAACTCTCAGTTTATTGCTTTGAGTAAAGCATCTTTTTCGCTGTGGACAAGCAGCCACAATAATGGATATATACAAACAAACAAGTCAGCCATGTGGCTTGGATCAGATAGCTGGGATTAACACATGGCCTGTTTCTGAACTATGGTATGCTATCCTGCCTCTTCTTGCATTAGAAGCAAGAAGACTTTTATCAGCATAATGGAGATTCATTTGAGTACAACTGAAAGCTACTGAAAATGTGCATAGGTAGTTTGATGTGCACTGTATTTCTAAATCTTCTTTAACTAGAAGAAAAGGGGGAAGAAGGTGGATTGTATCCATCTACTTAAATAACCAAGGATTTTTTCATGCTTGAATGACAATCTAATTTGCTTCTCTTACATATATATGCATATTCACATATATTCACTTAAAAGAACTAGTTTGCTGGCAGTATTGAAGTTACATTGGCCTTAGTAGAAGAGGTCAATTGCAAAATGTTCCATGGTTTATGTCGCTAGGTAGGTTTTGCTGAAGGAAGGATTGAGTTGCCTTTATGATTCTTACATTCTATAACCACGACACAATTGTTTGTACAAATCTCCCTGTTCCACCAGATGAGCAGCAGACAGGAAAGTGCACTCCCTACCATTGAAACACAAAGAATCAGAACCTCCCTTTGGGCTGTCAACTGAACAGTCAATTCATAGTCATAACAAAAATATGTACTGATTGGACAAGTCTCCCAGCACGTCAGCAACTTAAAGCTGTGTGTGACACACTGGTGCTTAGATATGTAGTATAAATGACTGTATAACTGTAATTTTCACCTGTGTGTTCTGCGTGCCTTCAGGTTGCCTGTTGACTTATAGCAACCGCATGAATTTCATAGAGCTTTCTTAGGCAAGGAATACTCAGAGGTGGTTTTGTCATTTCCCTCCTCTGAAATATAGCCTATACCTACCAGATATTCACTGATAGTCTCCCATCCAAAAGCTGACCATTCTCAGTTTCTCAGATAAGAAAGGATCTGGTACCTTTAGAGTATTTAGGCCTAACTGCCACATCTACAACAAGTAAAATGAACAGAGTGGGGCAGGCACTCTGAAAGCTGCACCCATCCCATTTTTGGTCCCTTCAGACTACTGAAAGCCACAGACCATCCTTTTCCCCAAACTAGATGTTCTAGTCACTCCCAGATTCTATTCCCCCCCCCCCCATATCAGACCATTTTGGGTATACAGCACCTTGAAAAGCAATTTTAAAAATGATAGTGCTGGAGGTAAGATTCTACATATATATATTTTAAAAAATCACCTTTTTTATTGTGGCAGAGTATCAGGGCATGCATAAAATTCCCACCTCTGAAATATAGTTTATTGTGACTAACCTCCATCTTGTTTTCCCATACAGGAAAGTCCTTCTTCAGACCACAGTTTTATCAAAATATGGCTGGTTTTCCATTTTGGGCATCTGGATTTGGCTCTCTTTATTGTATTAATAATTAAACGAGGGCCAATTCTCACTTGGCAGGTGATACGTTGTCATGTGGCAAATGGGATGGCTAATTTAAAAAATCAGCATAATCGTGCATAGAGAAGTTGCTGTAACACTACTAGTAATCTCTTTTGTAACTCTGTAATAAAGCTTGGTGTTTCAAAAGTATACAGTGGGGCTTCCGTATCCGCAGACTTGCCATCTATGGATTTAAGCATCCACGGACAGGGGAGGAGGAGGAGGAGGAAGAAGAAGAAGAAGGCGAAGAAGGCAGGAAAAGAAGAGGCAGGAGGAGCAGGATGGAAGAAGCCGTGGAGGAAGAAGAGGGGGAGGAAGGAAGAAGAGGACAAAGGAGGCAGGAAGAGGCGGGAGCAGGTGGGAGCAGTGGCATTCCTGGGGGTCTCCAGCCCTTGGGAGGGGGTCTCTGACCCAGGCGGGCAGTGAGTGGCTGATTCCACAGCCTGTGCAGTCTTCCTCAGCCTGTGTGGATGCTTTCCCTAGCCCTGGAAGTCTCACCAGGAGATCCTGCCCCCACCCCCAGTAGTCCCACAGGATCGCCACTGGGTGGGAGGAAGCCACAGAGGAGGAGGAAAAAAGAGCAGGAGAAAGCAGCGGTGGAGGTCCCGTGCTGCCAGCCGCCTCAAGTAAAAGCAGGAAGGGAGGGAGAGAGGATGCATCAGGTGAAGTCCCATTGTCCCCAACGGTGGTGTGGCCGCATAGTTGCACCACTGTTGAGGACAATGGGAGTTGAGTATCCACAGATTTTGGTATCCGTGGGGGGGGGGGTTTCCCAGAACGGATCGCCTGCAGATACTGAGGGCCCACTGTAGAAATGGGAAAAATTAAAACAGGCAGATACCCCCATCCAGTGCTAGGACTTTAGTGCTTAAAGCTTAAAGTATGGGTCTTAAACCCAGGTTTTTGGGTTTGTTGGTTTGTTTACCAGATTAATGCTGAATCAGGGTTGCTACCTCTTTTTTTCTGACTATATACCTGTTAAAGCTCCTTTAACAGGTATATAGCAGGTATATAGCAGAGAGATATAATATGATCCTCTCCAGGCTGGGAATAACTGTACCTATTGAATTTAGCCAGTGCAGCTGGAGAAGTATTTCAATTCAGTTAGTTTTTTTTAAAAAAAATCCCAAATTTGCAAATTTTATATTTGTGTCAGGGAAAAAACTCCCTGAGATTTTAAAAAGAAACTGTGAAAGAAAACCAAATAGACACATCTCTGCATGTGCACTCAACAGCCCTCATAATGCACAATCCATCTGGGCTGCATGGCCCTTGAGAAACATGCCTTTAAAATCATGGCTATCATTATTTAGTGTGCTTTAGTAAGCTATTCCACTTCAAAAATGTTTTGGAGGAATGAAAAAGACCTGCTCTTCTGTATGTACAAATACCCGTAACATAAAACGAACATCACTGGATAGACCTGTTGACTCTGACCTCATGCAGCACCAGAATGCAAGATCCAGCATGCAACCTCATAGATGGCAAGAATATCAGATACAGCCTACACCCTCCAAATGACAAGTGCTAATGTGGGTAATTAAACAGGTGGAATAATAGGACCAGCCTGGGATAGGCATTTTCAGACCTGCATAATCTTTGTGCAGATTAACCTAAGATCCCACACTCTATCTTGAAGCTGAATGAAGGCGGACAACTATTAGCCTTTTTCTCTCGTTTAGCATTTCCTAAACATCATCTTCTAAATTAGAAATGTGTTTTCTATGTTAAATGAAAGATCCCAAAGTTTTATTCTGCAACCCAGGTAACAAGTCTTGTGTGCCCCTTGCACAGCCCCTTGTTTAAGTTCACACTGCTCAAAACATAGTTGCTGCTGTAGTTGGCTGTGAATGTACAAATCTGCATAGGGTACGTGAAGAAATGTGAAAAATTGTAGCTTCTATCTTTAGACTTAGCATTCTATGCAGTGTGTGGTATACTAACTTCATCTTGGTGTATTGTCTTGTTGTCTTGCTAATGGAATTTAAATTTTATTTTTTGGACTTTTAAGAATTTCCCAGTACCCACATGGCCAAAAAGAGGAGGGGCCTGCCTGCATGAATACCCCTCCATACCATCTGAACTGAGAATAACAATCACAACATCTTGACAAAATGCAGGCCTATCACCACCACCCGGATATGATTTTTAACACCTTTGCCTGATGAAGCCAGTGGAGCTTCAAAAGCTTGCAACATGTATATTGTGCATTTTGGTTGGCCCCATAAAGGCATCACTGTTTTGTGGATTTTGGATGTTATTGTACCTTATTATATTGCATTAATATTATATAGCATATTAATAAAGCAGGCATTACAGATTAAGTCTCACTTACCCAAAATGTTTGAGATCAAAAGTGTTTTGGATTTCGAGATTTTCATATTTTGGAATAATGAGAGATCTTGGAGATGGGACCCAAGTTTAAACATGAAATTCATTTATATACAGTCAGCTCTCTGTTTTCACCCCTGAAAACAGAGACTCGGTAATATTCAAGCCCCATAGGCTTGAATGGAGCGCGTGCCTGCTGGCGCGCCTCCCATTGAAATGAAAGGAGGTTGCCCCTCTTTAAGTCTGTGGACCTCAAGTACATGAGAATTGAGGGGTGACTGTATTATTATACATATTTTTAAATAATTATATAATTTTACATAATTATATTTAATGATTTTGCACATAAAACAAAATTTGTGTACACTGAACCATCACATAGCAAAGGGGTCACTATCTCAGCCATCTATGTGGACAATTTTGGATTTTGGACTTTTTCAGATTTCAGAATTCTGGATAAGGGATACTCAACCTGTATATTAATGTGAATGAAGGAATAAACCTGTCCTTCAGTAGCCAGCATAGGACCATCAGTGCACAAGAAATGATAGGCTGAGGCATTCTGAATGAAGCTCTGGCCCTATTTGACAAAGCAATTCAACAAAGCAAAATGTTTCTATAAACTGGGAATGTGGAATGTTGCTCAATGCATTTATTCTACAAGGATTATCAAACAGATGTAGGCTACCATCTCTTTGTTCTGACACAGCCAGGGAGGTATTCTCTGACAGGCCTTCTTCACTTTTACATTTTGAAATGAGTCAAACATTAGGCTTCTGGCTGTGCCTCAATAACCATTCTGTCAGACATGAATACAGGTGTGGGCAACATTTGTGGCAGCAGAAGTAAATTTCCTGGTGAGGCAAGTATACAAGGGATGCACTTCCAAGGAGTTTTGTTTAAGGGGAAGAGGCAGAGGTAGCTAGATTTTTTTTACATGAAAAACAAATATATTAAATGAATCAAAATAGACAGCTTTCCCCTTTATGTTTCATTTTTATATTAAGTTTCACTGTTAAAAAATAAAATACCTCCACTTATATTTGATTAATTATTGTTACCTTGACCTATATGTATAAATGAATGTTAAACATACCTTAATTAATATATTGACTATGATGTTGGCTATCTAATCAGAACATGACTATGATAATGACTGTGGTACTGACTGTAGTGAATTTAGTAGTGAATTTCAGTAACAAAACTACAAAGTTAAAGAAAAGTTTCTGGGGAACACTGGAGAGGGCTGAATATAACCTCTAGGCTCCATTTTGCCCATCTTTTAATTAATGATTCTATTTTACAGATAAAAGATGAAGAATGAAGGATCAAGGTGACAGAAGCTCATAGATGAATAGCAACTAGGAGCAACACCTCCCAAGTCTCAATATGTGAGTATATGAGTAGGTGCATCCTAACCTACTTTTGTATTTATTAGGACAAAAGATTCTTACTTTTGGTAATATATAACTCCCAGTGTGTTATATATCTGCTTCAATGTACATTAGATCAATCTTAAAGAGGCTTCCAAGCCAGCAGGAACAGGTTCAAAATACTCTGTTGTTATCTTCAGGTGAAGAGGAGAAAGATTAATACAACTTGATGTACACCATCAATGCTGGCCTAGAAGCCATAGTATATAACATTGAATATTGGCTACTATACATCTAATATATCTAATCTCATTGTCTGAGAGGTGCTGCTTGGGAATTCCAGCAAGAAGTGACTTTGTTCTTATTTCTTAGATCTTTGAACTGATATTAAGCAAGTGCTCTATTAGCTCAAGGGCACTCTCACATAAACTTCTGAAGTACAAGCACCATCCTCCTTTCCTTATTTTTCTGCTATGAATACTGAAACTTGCTAGAAAGCTTAAAATTAAAGCATCCCAATTATGGCCATAGGAGCTTCTCTTGGGGTTACTGCAAACGCTACAAATTACTTACATATAAAACTGCATGGAGGTCCTGACAACTGCATTAGCATTTCATCAGAGCTTGGAAAAACAGTGTTTTTGAACTACAAAGTCCAAAGAATCTCCCAGTCAGCATAGAAATTGGAAACTCACAGGGGGGAAATCATAGACTCTCAGGGAGGGGGGGAATTAAGATTCCTGATTAATAGTCTCCAAGGACAACAGATACATGCTTTTTCATTATGAACAGACATGTTGCCAAGCATCACAAATCCAGCTCCACATAATTACAAGCACTTGCTGTTTAGGTGAATGGCTTATTACATTAAATGTGTAGTAGAGAGAGATACATAGGTATCTGGATGGTTTGAAATATTTTCAGTTTAAGTTTGAATGCGGATTGCCCTTTACAGTTGCCTTGAAGTGATGGTGAGGAGACATTTAACCTAGGACACCCTTCCTCAACCCAGTTTCCTCCTGGTGTGCTGGACCACCACTTCCATAGCCCTTGGCCTACAAGATCAACACCAGCCTTCCCCACACTTTTTAACATATCTGGAGGGCACAGAGTTGGGGAAGGCTGATCTACACAGATAAAATGTAATGCCTGGGTCATGGGGTTCCCTCTCTAAGCTGGAGGAAAAACAATGAAATTGAATTAATGAAAAAGTGCACAGTATTAACTCATCTCCGACCAGATATAAAGAAATGTCTGCAAAGATTTCTATTACGGGCTGAGATTTATGACTTTAGATGTATCTGTCACAGTCTAAAACAAAATGGACTGTATGTGGCTGCCCAATGCTATTTTTGTAGCCCTTGAGTCATCCAAGTCCCCCAGAATACACTTTTTTTCTGGCAAAAATGTTGTGTGTATGTATGTGAATTCTTACATGCCCCCAGGAGTGAGTGATTCACCTGCCAGTGGCCACCTGCCTTGACTATTATTTTTTTAAATTTAAATCAAAAGCACAAGTGTTTCAAATGAAAAAGTGGTATTTTGGCCAATTCCATTTTCTCCTGACTACACAGTTTTTGGCATTTTTGGTAGTCACTGCAACTCCTAGAACTTCTCTGGGAAGAAAATTGGTCCTAGAACCAATACAGTTGTCTGTCTTCTGGTCTAAAAGATTTATGCAATGAAGTACCTTTTTTTCTGTATACCAATCTAAAATTAAGAAACCATGGGGGTGTAGTGCTTTATTTTATTGCCATGACAGCTCCTAGTTTGTTATATAATACTACTGCCATATGAAGAAAATGAAGTGCCTGTACGGCAACCTAAACCAATATAAACATTCCCACCAAGTGCTTCAGCTTCATCTGTTTCAGGGGTAGGCAATGGCATGAGGCCAATATCCCTCAAACCCCCTGTAGACCACAGCAGGCCCAAATACCTTTGTTTTCCTCTGTATCCCAAAATGGTATCTGGAAGTGACATTGAATCACTTCCTATCACCATTTTGGAAAGGGGGATGCAGAGGTAAATATATATGGAGATAATATGATGAATGCTTATAGAAGTGGAAATATTTGTACAAGTTTGGGGAGCTTGCTGTATCGTTTTAGAGCAAAAGCTGACTGAAAATTGCACTTTTTTTCGGTTGAGGCTTAAAAGGTAGGGCTTTATGGGCCAAACAGTCGGGTTGTGGGGTTAACTCTGGTTGGCAGGGCACATTATGCCCACTCCTGATCTACCTCTTGACCTTAATAGCAGTTCAGTGTCATATCCTTATTTCAAAAGTTTTACCAGATAACAAGGTAAACATGAGTTTATTTGGGGGATTTTTGGTAAGTTGAGAGGTAAAAGAAGGCCAAAATTAATGCAGCATGTTAGAGTTGAAGGGAAGGGAAATGGATGGATTGTAACACATCCCACACTGCTAGTGAGAGATATAGCTGTAAGCTTGCACTTGATGTGGCTGGGCAGAAGGGAACCTCTCTAGTGACTAATCAATATCAACAACATTGCCCAAAACCTGTAATTATGTTCAAAAAGATCACATATGCAATGAAAGTAGCTGCTGCATGTTGTGCTTTAACAGACTCCCCTGCCCCCCCCCAGCCCTGGTTTAGTTTGGTTTCGTGACTTAATAATAAAAACCCTATTTATGGAAGATGAAAGGACGAAGAACACTTACTACATCATCAGCTCTGACCCATCAAAGTGCTCTCAAGACAATGACGATCTTCAAAAATAAGAGTATACAGTAATTCAGAAGTGTGAGCCTCTGAATTAATAAAGGACTGTGTGTATTTATGCATGTATGAAAGAGGGAGAATATCAGATTTGTTCTGAGATAATCATGGGCTTCCAAATAAGGAAACTCTCATGAACCCCGGGCAATTCTCAAGCTGCTTTAGTGTTGATTCTTAGCAGTGTTTAGTTCTATGAACTGGAAGCCAATTCCGGGGGTGGGGGGGGAGAAAAAAGCTTTGTTTTGCAAAAACATGCACAGGATTGGGCCACTGTGCAGCTGTTATTTATGTGCTGTAAAATATAATACAAGAGCCTTCAGGGTACTTGGAAAAGACCAGCAACACTTCATATTTAGGATACTTCTAAGTAAAATGGGGGGAGGGGAATCAAATGCCTCTAAAATGACCATGTGAACATCTATTACCTATAAAATACTTAGGGTACAGAGATAACGGTATGTTGAAATAATCTCAATGAATGCCAAAGACAGGAACTCCAATGTTTACTGCCAGCTTCAGGGGGAAAGTGAACTGTGATGGAGCAAGAGGAGCAGTACTGTTGTTGCCCAACCACAGCTAGGCCAAAAACTACTAGATTTCTATGTTGTTTACTGCAGATTATTTTTAGTAATTTTTCAATTTAGTAATTTCAGTTTTATCTGCATTTTTAACTGGCATTTAGCCTACTGCCATTCTCTGCCTTGAGCTTTTTCAAAAGTTAAAACAGGATCTTAATGGTTCAGATTAACTAATATCCAGTCACAAACTTCTTGCATTTCCGGTAGATGCACTTTGAGATTATGAATAAGAGAAAAGGTCTGAAAGCGTTTACAGAAGCAAAGAAACTGATGTCCCCTTCCTGACTACTGGATCACAAATCCCACATGCAGCAACCAGTATGGTAAATGATAAAAGATGGGTTATGGGATTTATAGTATGGGGTTATGGGATTTGTAATCCAAAATAGCAAAATGACACTAGGTTTCCTAGCATTGTTCTAAAATAGGAGTGGACAATATCAGAGGGTTCAGAGATTATTTTACACCACCCCTGGGCCCTCTATAGTTTCACCAGCCCTTTTGATTAAACAGGTAATGACTTTTGCGGGGGGGGGGGGGGGGAGCGGAACAAGGGGTTGCTAAAACAAGGTATATGTGGAGGCTTATTTTAGAGGAGAATTGTGCACCCTGCAGATGGAATCCTCTGAATAAAATTTAAGGGAAAGAGACAGTGACCACAGAAAAACAATCTTGATGTCACATGTGTCTCATAGTCCATGTGACTTCAACCCCTATAAAAAGGTGTCAGGCTTCTATCTGTAACACGGGATGGGAATAAGATGACTGACATTACACGGTGGTTGTAAGGGCAACTACATATACATAGAGGGAGGGAGAGATCATTAAATACCAAAGCTGGGTTCATTTATACAAAACTATTCCCAAATTCTATATATGGTTGTGAAAGATGAACAATGAAGAAAACTGACAGAAACATAATAACTCATTTGAAATGTGGTGCTGCAGGTGAGTTTTAGGGATACCATGGACTGCCAAAGACAAATAAATACCGTATTTT
>CM034708.1:15664116-15684238 GCA_020142125.1 Phrynosoma platyrhinos | reverse complement strand
TGATTTTACAATGGACATATGACAAACTTATCCCCACAAAACACGCCTCCCAATCTAATTTCCCAGATTCACCTTGGGAACCAGAACAACTTGTTTCTTTGATGTGTTGTGTGACACCAAATGGCATGTCCCAATCCAAGCTTCATGTCAAACACAGAATGGCTTCTCTCTTTCTCTTCCTCTCTTTTTTCCAAGGAGAGAGGAGTATTTTGGAGCACCCACTTTAGATATTGATGATTCAATGATTCCTTGTCTAGCATTATGCCTTATTCTATAGAGCCCTTCAACAAAATGGGTAATTACTGTATAACTGGACAATAAATGTAATACTTGTAAATATGAATGATCCTTGAACTATATGGTTCTTGACATACAGTTCTTCCAACTGTAAGGAATGAATTTAGCTTGTATATTTTCCAGGTGATTTTATGACACCTCAGCAGAGTCCACTCCAAAATGGCATGTATCTTTATAGGTATGTTTTCACCTTCTTACAACTTTCCTTTTTAATTGGCATAAAGTGAGACTGGGACTAATCCAATAATCGAAAGTGACTAGCAGTATTTCAAAGAGCTCATTAGCACTGTTAACCCTATTTAAATAGGCAGATGAACGTATTAGGTCTCCCTGTTTGCTACTTTTAGTGACAAGAGTTATTTTTCCAGACCACAAATAATAAAGCAAGTTTTTTTTAAAAAAAAATGTGTCAATTCAGGTTAATTTAAGGAGCAAGGATGCATTCAGTCCTTATCAAATTTCTTTGATATTGCTCTGAGAGGCAAGACTTTATAATTGCCCAACAACAATCCCGAGCACTTATAAAGAAAGGTGGGGTACAAACTCGATGGATAAATGAATGGATTGTAACAGTAAAAATGGCATTGCTACTGTTCTGACCACCCAATTAAATTTTCCTTCAGTGCCCAAATTTCTAGCATTGCAGAGACTGAGACACTGAAAATTGTTCACACATAGTGAATAACTGTTCCTTCAGATGCTGAAGCTGCATTTCTAAATGCTCAGCTGAAGGAAAACTTCACTAGGGGTACAGAATTCAAGGGGGGGGCATGCCTTCATATTGCCCTCTTCCCCACAGATATATCTCTGAGCAGCATTAGTATTTGAACAAACCTTGCCAAGAAAACCCTATGGTAGGTCCACGTCAGGGTCACCATAAGTCAGAAACTACTTGAAGACACACAACAACAAAGCAGTAGTATTGCTGCCCAGCTTTAAACCCTGGTTTCAAATAATGAAACCTGCTTGTGAAGCATATAATATTTGTTGAGACTGGTTGTAAAAATGTATATTCCAGAAAGCACAAAATAGCAGTAGGGAGTACAGTTGGCAGTCTGTAACCACAGGTTCTGCATCCCTAGATTTAACCAACCATGGCTTGAAAATATATGGTATATTTTTTAAAATTCAAAAAGCAAACTTGAGTTAACCATTTTATATAAGTATATCATTTTACTACACCATTATATATAATGAGATTTGAGCATCCACGACTTTTGGTACCCACAGGAGGTCCTGGAACCAAACCAAAGTGGATACCAAAGGCCCACTATATCAGAATCTGTTACCTGTTCCCAATTGCCTAACAGTGGTTAAAAACTCTGCAGCAAAATGTATACACTGGCTTTAGATCAGGAGTATGCACTCTTCTGAGGCTTTATGTCCCTGCCCCCAGAAGAGTATTTAAATAGCATTCAACTTCTGCATGGTATTCAGTGTTTGAAATTCCTGTATCAAAACTGGATTCTAGGAATTTTTTTTGGACTGCTTTTAGGCATTTTTAAAGATTTTAAAAAACATTTTTAATATTGTCTTAATTGTTTTTTATCTGTTCATCACTTCAGGAGCCCTTCTGGGCAGGGAGGCCATACAGAAATACTTCTCATAATGATGAGGATGAGGACAATGATGCCTCACTTCCAGGTATCTTCAACACCCGACATGGTCTGAATCCTGGTTATTCTGAAAGCCCTTTGTATACGGCCATAAGACTAGCTTGTGTGCCCACCAATAAGATCTTTTCTATGATGGTGCCATCCTTACGAAAAGCTCTACCACAGAAGACCATGCACATGGCTCCCATCCTAACTGGTTTTAAATTGACCTTAAAGGCATGATTGTTCCAGGTTGCTTTTAACAGAAAGCAGGCTCATATTTTATCCCTGTGAACAGCGGTGCCCACCAGATGTGGCTGGACTGCAACTCCCAGCATTCATCACCCTTGGAGATACTGGCTAGGACTGTAATCTAGATACCTTTGGAGGACTGTAGTTTAGCCATCCAATGTATACTATGATTTTTGTGGCTATTTTAAATGTTTTATGTTGCTTTAATTAATTACATTTTACACTGCATTGTTTCATCATCTTACTCTGGGAACTGCCTTGAAAGGTGATATAGAAGTATTTTGATTAACTTAAATAATCAACAGAATGAATGTAGGCAATTACACTTAGTCTTTGTTAAAGAGAACAAATGGATTGGCTTGCCACAGGGCGGTATATAAATAAAATTTATTATTATTATTGTTGTTGTTGTTGTTGTTGTTGCAATTATTTTTGTCCAGATACCCAAAATGGAATGACTTCATCTTTTTTAAATTCAAAAAGCAAACTTTTGAGTTGTTTACCATTTTATATAAGGGTTATCATTTTACTGGGGGGAGAAGGGGAGAAACACTCACACCTCATAGCTGCTAGAATATCACAATTTCAGCTGAATGAAATTATTGCACCAGATGCAATAGTCAAACAGCAGTGACATTGGAGCTATTAATGGGGTTTTCTCATCCATTAAAAGATGTGATCCACTAACTATGCAAATGCAGCACAACAACAGAAGAATTACAATGTTGTGTGATAAGATCAAACACAGAATTAAACCAGTGCAATCATGCAATACACTTATTGTGTGATAAAGCCTTACACGCTTATTGTGCTTTGATGCTACTTTAAAGTCATAATGCTCCACTGCCTCACCAAACTATAAACCCCAGGATTCCATAGGATGTTGTCATGGTAGCTGAAGTGAAATCATTTTGTTATAATGTGAAACGGCCCCTGGAAATGATCCTTTGTATTGTCACAAGAGATGAGTCATAGTGATGCTATCAGAGTGATGTTACAAGGGGCAGCCCCTGCTGATGTCATTAAGCATGATAAATTAAGGGTCAAAGCAGTTACACAGAGTACACCATTCAACTTCCCCCCTCCCCTCAAAAACCCACCAAGTCTAAATAATGAAGGGGGAACCACACAAACACTTTTCAAGACAGTGCTCTCATCCTGAGATTCTTCCTTCTTCCCCTGAAAACTGGAGAAGAATGTTTGGCCCTGAGGTGCAAAGACCAGGCCCTGAGATTTGGGAACCATATTTTGGTAGCCATTTTAACTGGTGTATGGCTGAAAACTGAGGCATTTGTGTGTTAGAGTTTGTAGGTGTTTCTACACATATTTGGAGCCTTCTGATATAGTTTTAGTGAAAAATCACCAGAAAATCAAGCAATTTTAAAAAGGAAAACAGAGTTTTAGAAGGCTTAAGGGCCTTTTGGCTGTAAACGTATGATTCAATGGGCACATGCCACTCACTGGCTACATTTTCTTCATCCCAGTCACTACTACAGCCAGCCCTCCATATCCATGGATTTTTTATCCACAGATTCAACCATCCATGGCTTGAAAATATTTTTAAAATATATACTTTTCAAAAAGCAACCCTTGATTCTGCCATTTTATATAAGGGACACCATTTTACTATGCCATTGTATTTAATAGGGATTGAGCAGCCATGGATTTTGGTATCCATGGAGGGTGTGTGTGTCCTGGAACCAAACCCCAGTGGATACCAAGGGCTCAACATAATATAGAGGCTATCAATATCTTGTTCTGCTTTTATAATCCTGGCCTAAATCCTGTTGACATCTCACTAGGATATAATGCTTAGGAAGGTGGAAGATAGTGGATAGACCCAGTCAAAGAGGTCACAGCCCTAAGTCTGTAAGACCTCACCAGAGCTGCTGCTGATACGATGACTTGGAGGTCTCTTATTTATAGGATCACCATAAGTTGAAGTCACCTTGATGGCAGTTAACAGCAAAATCCAAATATTAATGTTATACTACAGGTAGAGTCAAACAAACCTGCCTTTATTAAGTAAAACATACTCAGCTCAGCAGAGCCCTAAACTCTACTGTCACAGTTTCTGAAAGAAACCTACACAACTGCTTTGGGATCTGTTTTTCCCCTCTTTTCCCTCATAGTTCTAGTCAATGTTTCTTAAAATGCAGTAGCCTATTAACAAACAATTAAAGAAATTATTTTAAATTGAGAGAAAAGTAAGGCAAATCAAACTATGTTTCATATTAGTCGTAAACAGAGCAGGCCCACTGAATCAATGGGATTTGTATAAGTGTTGACTTACCATTCAGCAATTGCTTCAATGGGTCTACTCTGGTTGGGACCAGCATCTAGACCAGGGGTCGGCAAGTTTTTCTTACCTGGGGCCGGTCCGCTGGTCTCCAAGTCTTCCGTGGGCTGAAGATGGGGGGGGGGGGAAATGGCGGCGCGTGCGCTCATGCACGTGTGTGCAGCCCCCCTGCCCCCACCGCCGCCACCTCATGCGCTGCTGTGCGCGCCACCGCTGCGCGCATCACAGCCACCATTTTGGAAAACAAAATGGCGGTCGCGGCTCATTTGCACAAATGACACGGCCGCCATTTTGTTTTCCAAAATGGCAGCGGTGGCTCGTTCGCATATGCGCAGGAGTACTGCGCATGCGCAAATGAGTTGCGGCCACCATTTTGGAAAACAAAATGGCAGCCGTGACGTGCACGACGGCAGCAGGGGCCAGTCCAGAGGCCTCGGGGGGCCAGCCCCAGCCCGCAGGCCATAGGTTGCCGACCCCTGATCTAGACTGAGGCCCTTGTTTTATCTTATGCCTCCACCACTCCCCAATAGGGTGGTCAGGACTCTCAGCCCTGAGGTTTCAGGACCCAAAGGTGAGACTTCAGGATAGTCCCTTGTGATGCTACAAGGGCTACACCCTAGTAATATTACAAGCATGATATTACAAAGGGCAGCCCTCGGTCATTTCATGAAGCAAGATGCAGCAACCACAGTTGGACAGAGTACGTCATTCAAATACAAAACTCAAAGTTTATGAATAAATACATGTATACACACATTTACTTTTCAAGATAGTAAACTCTAGCTGGGATTTCTCACCCTTACATTGAGGAAGAGTGTACAAGCCCCGTGATCTAGCAACCTTATCATCAAATAGAGGCCTGGCAAGGTTAAAGAAAACTTATTATTAAATTAGCACACCTAAAATAACCTGTTAGTTTAGTTTAAGTGTGATAATCCAATTAGTTTAACTGTGATAAATTAATTTAGGTACAATAATCTAACAGGATAAGTGCTAGGATATACTGTATATATGATTAAGATTAGTTTAAATGCAATAATCTAATAGTTTACATGTGATTATACAAACACATGTGTGTACACACCCACACACATAAAAATTATATAATGCATCATATATACTGTCTAATCTAATCTAATAATCAGTTCTCTTCAAAAATGTCTGTCTCTATTTACAAAAGTATTATGTGAAATAATTTTTGGTCATGAAATGGGAAAAAACAGAAAATAGAAGCTACAGAAATAATTACTCAACTTTCCTTCTGACCTATGACATTTATAATTCAGAGCTTAACAAAAAGAAATTGTGTCTAAAATACCAATGGAAAGTACTGCTACAAGGTGCAGTGCTCCATGCTAGCTAAATAATTTTTCACTGCTTGACTCAAGTGGGAAGATAATGCTATATAAGAGTTTGGCAAAATTACTTGCTGAGCCCTACAACTCCCAGATTCTCCTAGCCATTATGCCACTATGAATTTGGATACAAGAAGCCGCAGGTAATAAACCAGGTATTTTCCTGGCTATTACCTCTTGAATGAAAAAGGGGTACCAGAAGCGGAAGTAACATGGAATAAAAAGGGATAGGTTTCTAAAAAGATTTTTAAAAGAACAGTTCAGCATGTTTCAGAAAGCATTTTATTCAAAATTAACAATATGGACATGAGAAATGGAACAGCCAGGTGAGCCTTGTGTAAGTAAACAAAAAATGTTTGAAACTTCTAGAGACCATTTGAAGGCTTCTCCCAAAATGCACCTGCAGATGACTTCTTTTCTTACCAGCCTTCACATTTTTATGAATTCCATTTTGGTGACCAAACTTACAGAGCTATGCTTTTTAAACATGCTAAGGAGAGCTGCTCTTCCTTTTCTCTCTGTTTTGCTGCTCACACATACCCAATAAAGGACTCTGGAGGCAGCTGCCATTACTGTTGGATCAGCTAGACTACAATTTTGGCCTTTCCAGCTCAAACTTTATTACACTGTTTATTGCAGACGTGTCACTGCACACCTGTGTTTCTCCAGCCAGCCTTCATCCTCCTTCCAAAGCTGATGTTGCTTAAAAATTCCAACTAAATAGGGGAGAAAGAAGAAAAGAGGGGCTGGGTGTGTATAAAAAAGCCTGTCAGAAGCTTTGTAAATGAAGGTACACATTTGTTCTTGTGAGCTCACTCATTCAGATGAATCCAAGAACACTATGCACGGTACATAACTTATTTTGAGCAAACATATCAAAACACTGTATATCAGTAAGCAGGAAATTTGCAGGCTGTTTCCAATGAAACTAAAGATTTCTGCTTCTGAGTACCTCCATTTCATGCTGGATATTCATGGTGAAGCAGTGAGTGTCACAACACTCGCTATCCCTCCCATAGCCCCAATGTCTGGCATAGAACCAGAGATAACTACTTTTAAATTGACATTTGGACATATCCGGAGCCAAGTAGTTTTCCAGAATTCAGTTGAAAGGAGGCACTATTCACTCACCATGCCCTATGTTTTCTAGGCAGTTGGAAGCAGCAAGATAATGTGTGTGTGGTGTTGTTTGCCTTCATGTCATTTCCGAGTCGTGGCAACCCTAAGGCAAACCTATCACAGGATTTTTTTGGCAAGTTTCTTCAGGATGCCATTGCCATCCCATGAGGCTCAAAGACTGTGATTTGCCCAAGGTCACCCAGTGGGTTTTCATGGCCAAGCGGAGATTCAAGCCCTGCTCCAGAGTCATAGTCCAATGCTCAAACTGGTATAAACACTCAAATATAAATAATTAAAAACCCGATATACTCCTCTATTGTTAGTATAAATTAAGTTTTATTATAAGATAAACAGGGGGCCTTTGGGATTTGCTTGGGTTTGGTTCCAGGATCCTCTGTGGATACCAAATCCATGGACGCTCAAGTCCCATTAAATACAGTAGCATAGCAAAATGGTATCCCTTACATAAAATGGCAAAATCAAGGTTTGCTTTTTGGAATTTATATATTTTTAAAATAGTTTCAAGCTGCGGATGGTTGAATCTGTGGATA
Source organism: Phrynosoma platyrhinos (assembly GCA_020142125.1). Classification (NCBI taxonomy): domain Eukaryota; kingdom Metazoa; phylum Chordata; class Lepidosauria; order Squamata; family Phrynosomatidae; genus Phrynosoma; species Phrynosoma platyrhinos. The sequence continues at coordinate 15,676,770 of CM034708.1, read as the reverse complement.
AAGAATCTGTAGATATGGAGGGCTGACTGTATTTGGTTTTAAACTATGATTATAGGGAAGAGTTTTATTTATTTACCGGTAATATATTTTGAAAGTTGGATTTTTGGTACCAGAATATGTGTTTAACTGATTATTCAGCCCATTTTTTTGTGTTATATATTTTGTGGCTTGTACACAAGCAAGTTTTAAAAAGCAATATATATACTGTACATGTTTCATGCAGCCTCCTAGGAAGAAGTGTCTTTGACAAACACTGGGGCTGTATGGGTGTGTGTTGCTTTTGTATCTGCTCTGCAATTGTTGTGAACAACTCACACTACTGCTGGTCTCCCCAATCAGTGAGTAACAAAGGATATTATACTGTAGACATGCCACTATAAATCCAGTGCTGCCTTGACACTATTACTGTATTCTCAATGCTTCCAGGCACATATGTAATAAAATACTATGGCCAGAGACATGCAAGAGAACTCTACATTGTATACCAGGGGTAGGCAACCATTTCCCTTTAAGGGCCGAGAGACTTCAGCTCCCAGAATCCCAGGAGCTATTGGCCAACATGGGACTATTGGCCAACATGGCTGAGGCTTCTGGGAGCTGAAGTCCCTCAGCCCTTAATGGGGAAAGGTTGCCTACCCCTGTTGTATACAATGGAGTGTTCCTTCCCTTTTGAAACCCGCCTAATTATGATGAGAATTTGGAAAGAGATCCTCCACTGGAGGGGGTTAGAGAGGGCAAAACTGTCATATTTCCCTTACCAACGGCACATTTTTTATCACATTTACAATCCAAAATACAACTCTGCTCTTGCTGCACTAGAGGTGTTAATGTATGGGTGGAAACAAATTCATCTGCTTGAAAAAAAACAAAACACAAAACCCTTGATTGACACCCAACCTTGACAAACACCAATTCTGTTAATAAATTTAAGTGCACCTCCTTGCACTCTGCCATTGAACCTCTACTGGACACCACTGGGTACCTGGCAATTGCTGAACTTGAAGCTATAGCTCTTTCTTTGGCCATCAATGCTGGTGGCATACAGAGTAACACACTCTGATCTAGTAGCCAGAAGTATAATTTAGACCAGTTCTGCCCAACCCAGGTCCTTCCAGATGTTTTAGAGAAGTCTCAGTTTTCCCTGACAGTATACCCAATAGTCAGAGTTGATGGGACTTGTAGTCCAAAACATCTGCCGGGTTCTTTTTTTTTTTAGAACTCTGCTTTAGACCTTACATGGGGGGGGGGGGGATGTTTCCCTAAAGGTTCTGAATCTATCTCATGGATGACTTATGATGAATCAGTAGTTCCGAAAGGAACTCTGCATGCCTCCAGGAAAGATTAGGTACACAGAGAAATCTGGATTTCATTTGCTCATATAACAAAGGAGAACCACAAGACAACACACAAGATATTCATATTAATTACCCTCATCCTCTCCTTAGCTACAACCAACCTTGTTCTATCATCCTGTTAGCATCAAAGCTATCTATAAATCCCATGGGCTAGAAATCACTTGCCCTTCAAACTCTTTCGCCCCTTGTCAGAAAGGCTTGTCTTTCTTGAAATGAGCAAGATCCGCGATTTCCTGAAGGACAGATGGAATTTTAATCTGCTGGGATCGTGCATCTATTTTAGCTCCTGTTAGGGCAGGGTTGCCACTGTCAATAGAGGGGATCCCTAGAAATCTGATTAAGGTTTTGGAGCAAAGACAGCTTTACAGCAGGAAACTACGTGCATTTTAAACTGACTTGGGTTGTAACACCAGATGGAATAAGACTGTGGAATCAGCTTTCCTTTTATCCAAGGAGACAAGCGCTCACCCACCCACCCCCCTCCACAGTAAAGGTATAACCCTCTTCTGCAGACAACTTGGTTTTGCAAGTCACAACTAGCTTTAACAGCTTAATCATACAGGCATTTCTGTAATATTCATTGTCATGAGTGACTGCTTGCCTAAGAATACTGTAAAGAAATCATGATATCAGTGAATAGCTACAGGGCCCACCAAAAGAGATGTCTCATCTAGGAGTTTAATCATCCCCTATGCTTATTGCATGGACCAGAAGAGGAAAAATGTTCCTGAAAGACAGCCATGTTACAACATCATACATATGCACGCATATATTTTGTGATAGAATTGTTGAACTGGATATAAAGCATCGCATCTGCCTAGAAAACAAGCATGCATACCCAAGAGGGCTACAAATGGAAAATCAGGAAGTCAGAGCAATGCATGTATCATCTTTCAGTGCTTGGAAGACAACTTTAGAATATTTTTTTAAAATGCCTTATATCAAATCAAAATGTTTGTCTAACTATTTCAATACTGTCTGATGTGACTGGTAGTAGTATGAACCAGCTTGTTTTGTCAACAGTGTGTTGTGTGATCAGAACCTGACAAACTTATCCATCTTAGCTATAGTTCATCAAACCAACTTCAGATCATGGTTTATGAAGCTGCCTTATATAAACAAACCATAGTTAACTATAGTTCAGACTTTGTTTGATATGCTAATCTGCAGTTTATGAAAATGAGAAGCAAAGGCTTCCAACTTCCTCCTCAGGAACACACCATAACTGAGGGGATGATAGTGTGTGACAACTCAAGGTTCACTATGACTAGTTCTCTCTTCATATCGTATCATGATTTATTGTGACAGCAGAATGTAGCCATGATGTCAAGAATATCATTGGAGACCTATTGGTGCAAAAGATGTGTTCCGCCACTGAGCTATGCACTGTCCTTTAAACCTGTGCTACTCAAAGTGGTAGTCCATGGATGGTGCCATCATGTGCCAATTCTGAGTGAGTTTTCAGGAGAAAAAGAAAAAAAATGCAACCACTGGGCATAATGATGGTAGTGGTCCCTGACACATGGGGGTGGGGGGGATGCTGGTCCATGAGATATCCTAAGAAGCAATACATTATACAATCCAGGATTTAAATATAGGTCTCTAAGCATAGTATGTCAGCTTTTATGTGTAAAACCATACAAAAACTAGAATGATAAGGGGAAGAAACACAGCCATACGCAGTGCTATCTGTACTAAATTACAGCAGAATTTTTGTGAGGTTTTGTGAAATGTGCAGTCCTCCAGGTGTTTTGACTCCAACTCCCAACATTCCTCATCATTAGCTATGCTTGTCAGAGTGTCGGGAGTTGCATATCAACATCTGGAGAGCCACAAAATTCCCACTACTGGCCTAAAACCTAGAATTTATCTTTAGTAACTTCTAAGCCAAAATATCCACAGCACATCATCAGAAAAAGGCCTTCCCAGTAATGTTGGAGGGATGTCGCAATGGCATTGTAGACAATTCAAATGTTTGGCACTGGAATGTAAACCTAGTCTGGGATCAGTATCATTTTCTATAAGCATTATTCCTTGATGGAGAGAAAACCGCCCTTTTGAGAAGCTTATGCTGTCTAGCAGAAATCATGCAATTAGCAGGGTTTAACTCCAGATTAGCTAAAAGACCTACTCAGGGATTTTGCATGGAAGCAGGATGAAAACTACTTTTTTCTATTTTTGTTTCTTAAAGGAATCCATTAAAATTAAGTTATATTTTAATTAAAACACTTTAAAAAGATTTAAATTGTATCTTATATTTCCATTATATTATAACATTAAAAACCCTGTTTTATAATGCTCTGGATTTTAATATAAACAAAACATGCTATTTGTATTTGAATCTTTTAAATCCAGATTCATTAATCTTCTATTAACACATTAAATTCAAGTGTGGTTTTATTATGCACAGGACAAAACCTAATTATTTGATTTTTAAGGTCAAGTATTACAAATGTAGTACCACACAATGCATTAATCACTGTGACAAATAATGAAGATTTCTGATTATTTCCATTTCTGAGCATCACATTTTAAGAAAGATATAGACAAACTGCAAAGGGCAATGATAACGAAGAGTGGGATGAAAAAATAATTCCAGTGAGGAAAGAAAGTTTGAAACAATTGGGAACACTTAATCTGGAGAAGAGTAAATGGGGGGGGGGGGGGAATATATTTGATGAGATCATTTTTAAGCTTGTCCTGAAAAGGAGGGCTAAGACTTTCTGCTCCACTGCTATCAAGGGTAGGACTAGGGTCCAATTCACACTGCAGAAATAATCCAGTTTGAGACCACTTCAATTGTCCTGGCTCAGTGCTAGGGAATGCTGGGGATTGTAGTTTATTGTGGCACCAGAGCTCTCTGACAGAGAAAGCTAAATGTATCCCAAAAATTACTGTTCCCAGATTTACCTAGCATTGAGCCAGGGCAGCTAAAGCTGTTTCAAAATGGATTATTTCTGCAGCGTATATTGGACCTAGACCTAATGGGTTTAAATTACAGAAGGGTAGATTTTACCAAAACATTAGGGGAAACTTCAACTACCCAAAGAAAGGGCTCTGCTTCACTGAAGGACTTCAAGAAGAAGCTGAACTGTCCTCTGTTTAAGGAACTGGCCCAGATTTCTTGTTTTGAGCAAGATGTTGGACTAGACAACATGCTAGTCACTTCCCAACTCAATGGTTTTATCCACCAGACAGAATGGAAATGTATTTTGCTCCTCATGAAAAACACTGATTTTGCTTAGTAATCCTCAGCCAAGCTTCTGGAAAGTTCAGTGCATTAAAATAAAAATCCAGCATATCTGTGTATTAAACTGTAGTTTATGTATTCAGGTATTGTTTTGTTGTTAACTGCCACCAAGTTGACTTTGAGACCTCCAGGTTCCTCTATCATCAACAGCCCTCCTCAGGTCTTGCAGACTCAGGGCTGTGACTTCCTTGATTTGAGTCTATCCATTTGTAATGCAGTCTCTTTTCCTACTGCCTTCTACCTTACCAAGTATTATTGTATTTTCTAGGGCAGGGGTAGGCAACCTTTTTAGGCTCTGGGCCGGTCCCTTGAAGTCCTCCTTTCCACTGGGCTGGGTGGGGGAATGGCGGCGCGCGCGCATGCGCGCAACCCCCCGCGCACCGCCGTGCATGTCGCAGCTGCCATTTTGGAGAAAATCAAAATGGCAGGCGCAGCACGCGTGGCGAAACGGAGGCAAAAACGTGCCGCGACAGCAGCGGCAGGGGTCTGCCTGGGCTGGTAAGTCCGGCCCGGGGGGCTGTAGGTTGCCGGCCCCTGTTCTAGGGAGTCATGTCTTCTCATGGTATGTGCAAAGTCCAAGTCTTTATTTTAGTCATACTGGCTTCTAGGGAGAGTTCATGCTTGATCTGATCTAGAACCCATTTATTTGTCTTTCTAGCAGTCCACTGTATCCATAGATCTCTTCTCCAACAGCACCATATTTCAAATGAGTTGATCTTCTTCCTGTCAGCTTTCTTCCCTGTCCAGCTTTCACAACCATACCTAGAAATGTTAAATATGATGGTACAGTCAATGCTAACTTTAGTATTCAACCTTTACACTTCAGGATCTTGTCTAGTTCATTCATTGCTGCCCTTCTAAGTCCTAGTCTTCTTATGATTTCTTGACTGCAGTCTCCCTTCTGATTAATGATTGAGCCAAGTGAGCTCATTTAGCATCCTTCAGTGTACCTCCTACCCAAGCTTTATGTATTACTCAGCACATTTGACTGTGTAACCCCAAAGACATGTGGACTGCAAGGCTAGACTTTATAGATCATGGCTGCAAAAAGATACTGAGACTTTGTTTCCAATCAGTATATATTACTATAAATGTATAAAAACATTATTGATATGTTAATGACAAAACAATACAGATTTGTAGAACTTATGAAAGTCAAAAAATGCCTGCCTTTATAATATTTTTGAGCAAGATACATCTATTTTAAAAAAACAAACCACTTTCTATTCCATTAAAAAAGTTCTGCTTGCACACACTCCAGTTTGTTACAAATGAAAGATTAATACTTTCCATTTGCAAGAAATGTTGCTCTTTATCCCTATCAGCAAACATGGAGCAAATTCAAAGACTTTGTTAATAAAACATCCTTTAAAATATGTCAGAAGCACTGTTTTGGGATACTAAGCTTTTAGGTCCTCAATTTTCTTAATATTGTATCTCTGAAATGTTACAATAAGCCACTATTTATGGAAACTCTTCTTTGTAACCTGACTAGGCCCCAAATAAGCACATTTTGATGTCAAGTTAGATCCCCTCCAACATTTTACAGATTAAAATCAGAACACAAATGGCTGAGTATGGCCAGGCAACAAGAGAGCACAAGGGAAAAACTACCACTTTAAGCAAAGAAACTCTCACATTTATGTAGAGTTTAGCAATGACTGAAAAAAGAGAACCCCCCCCCATGATCTCCCTCTTCCTCCTGCTGAGCTAACTGAATACAAGTTAGTTTTGCGCTTTAAGCTATTTGCAACAACTGACAGAAGCTGAGGACAAAGGAGAAGAGTGGGAAAAGGAGGGGGAGAAACAGGAAATTTTAAAAGCAGCTGAAAAGTGGGATGATAGAAGATTAATCAAGACTGTCCCTACCATACTTGAATAGTTGTAGGATATGTTTCAGACATTTCTGTACTTTCGCCCATATGATCAGTAGTGATTGGCTGATTTTTAAATACCAGCATCATACCAATTGATTATTCTCATGTATGTTAGACCAGCGCTAATCCAAGTGGTAGTCTATGGAAACTTTCTGTAACCGTTCTGGGCCAGAAACTTACCCGGACATTGAAGTACATGGTGGTGCCTGCCAGGCAGTGATCTGTCCTGGCTCTGTCTGGGAGCTGATGGAGAAAAAGCAGCGGCTTCAGACCAATGAAACATCCAGATGCAGGGATGTGTGTAGATAGCTACCTGATATCCCTGCAGAGAAGCAGGTAGCAGGGTAGTTCCAGGTTGGGAAATTCACATTCAGATTTTTGCCCCTAGTGTAGACTAGTCCTCGGAGACCAGGGTTTGAATGGAATGGGTTTGAACTTAGCCACAGAAACCCACTGGGTCACCTGGACAAGTCAGATTCTCTCAGCTTCAGAGGAAGACCATGGCAAACTCCCATTTAATAAGTCCTGCCAAGAAAACTCTGTGATAGGTTCACCTTGGGGTTGCCATAAATCAGAAATAATTTGAAGGCATGCAACATTGGATCTGTAATGCCCTGCCTAACTTCTTCCTGTAGTGGAGCCATCTTCCCTACTCATCCACCCCAAATCCAGGACAGGTTCATTTTTCACACTACAGGAAACACCTGGGGTTCCTGAAAACTCCAGGGAAAATTATGAGTTCTTTAAGCTTAGATTAAGGTTAAGGATGCAGTGGCTCAAGGGGTTACGACGCTGACTCTGTTGATTGCAAGATCAGCAGGTTGGCAGTTCGAGGCCCGAGTGCTTCATGATGGGGGTGAGCTCCTGTCACTAGTCCCAGCTTCTGGCAGCCTAGCAGTTTGAAAGCATGCACATGCAAGTAGATAAATAGGTACCACTTCAGTGGGAAAATAAGCAGTGTTATGTGCAATCTCTGACAACGCTGGCTCTTTGGTTTAGTAACAGAGATGAGCACCACCCCTCTTCAGTCGGACACAACTTGACAACCTTGTCAACGGGGAATACCTTTACCTTTTAAGGTGGTCTTACCATGCCAGATACAAGGGGTGTGTGTGTCAGCTGTTCCCCTTTGTATAGACAGGTTCCCAGTGTCCCAGTCCAACATTCAAACCACTATACTACACTGGCTCTGTTACAGATTCACAACAAACAATTTATTTTGGTGTGATTGTGCAGTTTTTTCCCTTTGTCATTTAGGTCCATTTACACTCCTTTTCTTCTAAGCCCAATCAGCAATGTCACCCAAAAAGAGAAAGCAAAATACATAGAGGATAGTGCTGATTCTTCTTACTCCACTTTAATTGCCATAGTTGCATCAGATGGAATCCTAGGGTTTATAATTTTGTTAGGGTCTCCGGCTAAAAATTCTAAATGCATCCCCAAAACTGCCAATCCTAGGATTCCAAAGCAGGGAGCCACAGAAATTGAAATGGAATTATATTGCAATAACAGGTGAAAAAGACTATGTAGCAAAGAGTTCTAGAGACAACCAACAGCAGTGAAGACAGATAACAGCAGAGCTAAGAGGTTGCAAAGACAGGCAATGTCCCCTTTACTAGAGGGTTGGCTTTAGTAGATGCCAATGCTGATTCCTGACACTGACCCAGATCCTATTTTATTCTTTTGACAAGTCATCTATTGATGACCAATGCACTGAACCTCATCAGTTCTCACTTGACCACCTAAATACAAAGCCACAACAAACCCTGGATTTGGGTGCCCTCTCCCTCACCTTTCCTTCTATGGCACAGCTGCACCAAAGTTTCTTTTGTTGTTGTTGTTGTTATTATTATATGCATACAAGTAGTATGGTGCCTAAGGTGAATTTGTCATGGGGTTTCCTTGGCAAGTTTCTTCAGAAAGAGGCTGCCATTGCCATCCTCTAAGGCTGAGATAGTGTGACTTGCCCAAAGTCACTCATTGGGTTTACATGGCCAACCCAGGGTTTGAATCCTGGTCTCCAGGGTCACAGGCCAACACTCAAACCACAACTCCATTCTGGCTCTACCAAACTTTCACCTTCCTTTAAGTTCTCTACACGTTGCTTTTATATCTGAATCCTAAATGGTGATTAATCTTACCTATGGTCTGTTTAAGCAAGCAGTTTTCAAAGCCTGCAGCTGGCTTGTTTCATCAACCCATACTTCACATTTTGTCTGGGTTCAGTTGTCAGCAAGTTCACTGCAGCTCATTGGGGCTTAGCATAATTATGTGTGAACAACAGCTACTACATCTGGGCATGGGAACTATTTTGCAAGAGTTACCTCTCATATCACACACACAGTCTGAACAAATTCTTAAATAAAGAATGCCTTGGTTTAAGAATTGGGTTATTCCATGCTAAGATGTTTAAATTAAATATCTAAGAAAACAGGTATATCATTTCAAACTACGTGCATGCACAGAGGGTATTTTTATACTTCAGAAGATCAGAATAACAGAATGCCCTTCAAACACTCAGAGAAGAAAGAATACTTGGTGCCAGAAAGTGAGAGAAAAATTAGACCTCCTCTTATGAAGGAAGGCCAAGTGTGCTCTAGCCAGAAGCCAGAGTTCATGGAACTTGCACAATGTGCAGACGATAAATCCTTTCATATTGTTAGAATTACTGGACAAAGGGACACATTATGCCTTCAGCTACACAACAGGGACATAAAATAGCACAAACTCCTTTCTAAATGAACTTCCACATCCTGAGAGTGAGATGGGGGGGGGGGGGAACGACAAACTATTTCCCTACTTTGTAAATTTCTGTCTAACCACTGGAAAGAAGTGGAATACTTGGGAAATGGGTATGTGAGGGGAAAGGAAAACAGATATAGTAAAGCCAATATATGGCCACATTGGTGAGAGGCAAAAGATTGAATTTCCTAGCTATTGCTTTTCACAGCACAGAAGCCACAGAGGATCAATTAAAAATGCTATGTTCTTCCACATGAGGAATTTCTTATCATTATTCAATATTATTTGTGGACTGCAACACTATATTTATAGAGAAATTAAACTGCAAGAGCCTATGCATGTTTACCTAGAATACCCTCCCTCAACCCACGCCACCCAAATATACCATCATCCCAGGATAACCATGTTGGCTGAGAGTTAGAAGTGTTTTAGTCCAACAGATCTGGAAGGCACTAGGTTGGGGATAAGCTGAATTAGCAGTAAATCACAATGTGTTCAGTGGTGCTGACTGCCAAGTAAGGGTGCATAGGATGTATTTGCATCTTTCTCCTCTGACAAAGAGGCCCATTCCAAGTAAAGTTGAAAGAAGATATTCCAAACTTCTCTTTACTGCATTCCCATAATTCCTTGTAAACCAAGTACAAAAGTGATGCTTCCCTCCACTTTGACTTATTTCTTGATAAAAGATGTAAACTATTCAAGAGCCTATCCCACAACATTCACCTCAAACCATTAGCCACAGAGAAAATTCAGTTGTGTGGCCCAACCAATTCAGAAGATCTGAGGCTCTTGTTTTCCCTTTTCCCCTGTTTTGGCACCCGCTGGGAACTCCCATTTGTTAAAAGGCACCCAGCCAATCAAAATAAAATATTGCTCTGATGTAGGTCGGGGGGATGGGGGTGGAGAAATACAGAAGAAGCTGATGCAGTGTTTAAAAAAGCCCATATTATTTAAATACAGTTAAGTGAATAAATCCATAGCAGAAAGAATGGTTTAAATCAAAGTAGCTCATAAAGACAGAAATTTTCTGGTAGGGGTAGGGTAATGAAAGGGTGTATGAAATGGCAAAAAGATTGTACAGTCTTATGTTTTTGTCAAACGACAACAATAAAACTTGATCCTATAGTTAGTCCCAAAATAGAGTGGATCCACTGAATGAAGTGGATTTGCACAAGTGTTGACTTACTACTCAACAGATCTATTGTAGCCAAAACTCTCCAGAGTATTCAGGTGCAAGATTTCTTTCTTTCTGTGTTATAAAAAGCACCAAATACTTGGTAATCTTTCCAATGCCTTGGTCCTCATCATGAGAACAGTGATTAAAAACTGAATGCAGAGATCTATTCACACTTCACATTTATAACAACTTGATAACACTTAACTACAATTGCACTAGAATTCTGCAATTCTTAGTCTGGGGAGGTACTCAGAATTCTCTACCACACACACACCTGAATTATGGGATTAATACTCTTTGGCTACTCCCACTCTTACGGTAATAATAATAATAATAATAATAATAATAATAATAATAATAATAATAATAATAATTATCCCGCCTCTCTGTAAATTGCAGAGCTTACATAATAAAACGAACAATCCCCTCCACCAATAGCTCCCCCCATAGTTAGCTTGCAGTTATTATCAACTTGCAGAAGAACGTAGGGCAAAGATAGTTGTGATCACAGGGTGGAGGGGCTGTTATGTCCCTGTATACTGGGGGTGGTGGCTATTCTGGGAAGCCCTGCCAGAAGAGATCCATCTTAACTGCCTTTTAAAGGCTGTAAAGGTGGCGATATGACAGATCTTCTCCGGCAGGTCATTCCATAACCTAGAGGCAGCAGTTGAGAAGGCCCTCTGGGATACTGCAGCCAATCTAGATTTTTTTAGGCTGCAGATGATTTTTCCCAGAGAACCTTAGTGTGTGGGGTGGATTATGTGGAAGAAGGCGCTCCCGCAGATAGTCAGAACCCAAGCCATGTAGGGCTTTAACCAACACCTTGTACTACACTTGGAAACTAATTGGCAGCCAGTGTAGAAATTTTAAAACAGGTGTTATGTGGTCAGTTCTAGATGTCCCTGCGACAAGTCTGGATGCCATATTCTGTACCAACTGAAGTTTTAGAACTTGGCACGAGGGTAGCCCCATGTAGAGGGCACTGCAGAAGTTAAGACGAGAGGTTAGCAGCACATGTACTACTGTTTCTAGGTCACCCAACTCCAGGAAGAGTCACAGCTGGCATATCAGCCAAAGCTGATGACAGGTGCTCCTGACTGTCACATCCACCTGAGCAGTCAAGTGAAGCGACGAATCTAGGAGCACCCCCAGACTGCGGGCAGAGTCCTTCAGGGGAAATGTGACCCCATCCAGAACTGATGGACATATCTCCATTCCCAGGTTGGGGGTCCCTATAGCAAGTAGGTCTGTCTTGTCTGGATTCAGTTTGAGTTTATTTTCCTTCATCCAGTCCATTACCGCCCTAAGATAGTCATTCAAAGGAGAAAGCCATCCTTAGTCACTGCATCAGTCCAAGACATAGAGAAATATATTTGGGTGTCATCAGCGTACTGATAATACCCAGCTCCATGTCTCCGGATGATCTCACCCAGCGACTTTATGCAAATGTTAAACAGCATGGGAGACAGGATGGCGCCCTGGGGGACACCCAATTTTAGCTCTCTTTTAGAAGAGCAACTGTCTCTCAGCATTACCATCTGGGATCTGCCTGAGAGGTAGTAATGGAACCACTGCAAAGCAGAGCCTCCGATCCCCAACTCTCCCAATCGTTCCAGAAGGATACCATGGTCGATGCTATCGAAGGCCACTGAGAGGTCCAAGAGCACCAAGAGGGTCACACTTCCCCTGTCAATGGCCAGATGGAGATAATCGACTAAGGTGACCATGGCAGTCTCAACACCGTATCCTATCCTAAATCTGGTTTGATTTTCAAACGCTTGGAGTTGAATGGCAACCACTCTCTCGATAACCTTGCTTAAGAACAGTATAAGTGATATACCGGCCTATAGTTATTTTTGTCCAGGGGGTCTAGGGAAGGCTTTTTAAAAAGTGGTTTACCCACTGCCTCTTTTAGGCACAGTGGAAGTCAGTCTTCCCTAAAGGATGCATTGATTATAAGTCTCAACAACACCTTGATGGAATCTCCCCCCTGAACAGTCAGCCAAGATGAGTAAGGATCGAGAGAGGAGGTGTCTTTTTCACACTACCAAGGAGCTTGTCCACATCCTCAGTACTAAACAACTCAAACTGATCCAGTATAACAAATTTGACACAGGAACTGGATACCTCTCGTATTGCCTCTATAGTAATACCACGTCTAAGTCGGCTCTTATCTGAGAGATTTTATCTGTGAAGTGATTATTAAAAGTGTCACAGCAGGTGATATTTGGTTCTACTAGAGAGTTCTGGGGG
>CM034708.1:15646668-15656783 GCA_020142125.1 Phrynosoma platyrhinos | reverse complement strand
TATATATATATATATATATATATATATATATATATAACCATCCCCTGGTGAAAGGGAAGAATTTAATTCTCTCATCTATCCAGTCTTTAGTATGAGCACAAATAGTTATGTTTGCTTGAATTTTATATGTTCTTTGGCATTATTTTCCTTTGCTTCGTCCTTTACATCATCATTATATGTCCCCATGTTTTACCCTCGATTTATTCACAGGTCATACAAAATCCATAATTTTGGCCCCAAAACCTGCCCTCGACTTAAGGTTGACTTAGCTTCGTACACTCAGGTCCTCTGGTGGAGGTTTACTCCAGTCAACCAGGGCTAGGTTAGTAACCCACAGGACTTTTTCTTTATCTGCCCCTGGATTGTGGAATGGATGAGATTTGACAGCTGAATACATTGTCCAAATTTAAAAGAGTATCAAAGACCAGTCAGCTTTCTGTCTATTAACTGTTGTTGTTCCTCATCTCAGTCCATGGGGAGAGGTGGATAAGAATTATAGCATTCCTGGAAGCCAAAAGCATATAAATAATATATCTGCCCCATGGGGAAGATATATTATTTATATGTTTTTGGTTTCCAGGAATGTTATGTATTCGAAAGCTTGGATTTGGACAAAGTGTCTGTGGTGTCTGTTTTATATATAAGTTGCACAGTACCTCACTTGAGGGCATCTAGGAGATTCTTGCAGTTGGTGGCCACAGCAGTAGGACAGGAGGAGATCCTCACATTAGTAGCAGAGATAAGGACAAGGGAAAACCCTCACTATTTGTGGAAGTCTTCAGAATTGTGGCAAGGCATAGGTTTAGGCAGGGCCTTGGTGGGTTAAGTGACAAACCCCCACAAGCACATTCAATAAACCCCAGCTCTGTTTGTTAGCAGTATACACACAGTCTAAATTGTTATCTTTCTTATAAAGACACAGCCCTTTCTAGATTAAAGTAGAGCTTGGAAAAGTTACTTTTGGATTATAACTCCCAGAATTCCCCACACACACATGATCACAGTAGTCATACAGACTGGGTGGGAAATTGTGGGAATTACAGTCCAAAAAGTAACTTTTCCAAGCTCTGGATTAAAGATATATGGTAAGATAATACATTTAGATTTATTTATTTTTTCTCCACTCACACATCCCATGATTTTGCCTTTATCAAAAGAGGCAAGTTAAGCTTTTATAACAACCCCAACAATTTGGGGCTACACAAGATTGCATAAATACACCTTATTGTTCTTTGTGCCCAACACACCTTTTAAAGAGAGCTGGGAAAGAGACTTAACAAGGGCAGAAACAGGTGTGTATTCTATTAAAACTGTTGCCTCTATTTACAATTTATAGCATATCATCAGTTCACCTGTAATGCAACACAGGCAGGCTAGTGACCCAGAGTTTCTTTCAATGCAGGGCAGGGTTTTATCCAAACACCAGACACGTTCAGACATGCTGTGATTTCTTTCCTTCTTCCCATCTCTCCCAGAAGACGGTACAAAACAGAAACCTCATGATTCACTTTTCAAAGACCATATCCTCAGTGATTCAAGGACAGAATCAGGTTATTTCTCAACACTCATAACTGAAACTAAGGTTTTCCTCATCTCACTCATAGGAATGCATTTGCTTTTGACCCCTCGGCCAAGTAAATACCACTTTTATTAATTGATGAAAACAAGACGCCTGTACAAATTCCATTCAGCAAGGAATCTGTCAAGTTTGATCTTGCCTTCAACTGAGAGTTCCTGCTCAGATCTCACTTCACAACTGAGTATCAAACCAAGGACTTTGACGATGGGACCAAAGTTGTCTCACTTTCTGTGACATGATGGCAGCTTACAAACAAAACATGTCCACTTGGCCTCTGTGACATTCAGGTGGTCTGAATAGGTTATTTTTGAACTACAACTCAGCAAATTCCCCAGCTGAAGGGGGATTCTCAAAATCAGAGTCCAAAAGAGTAACTTTTCAAAGCTTTTGTAAAGGAACACAGAAGGTCAAAGTCTACTCCTCACGGCTCCTCAGTGGCAGAATAACATCTGAACATGCCATTGTCAGAGGAAGCAGACAATTTCAGAGACAGCATACACAATCTGGTCTCTCTCTCTCTCTCTCTCTCTTTTTAAACCCCTCTGTGCAACAATGCTTAGAAGCAGCAAAGCACCAAACACATATAAACATGGTTCTCTACCAATTTAACTTTTACAGACAAAATAAGCTTTCATCATGTATTTTATACATTTTGGTAGGCCCAACAAAAGTATCACTGTTTTGTGGATTTGGGGTGCTATTGTAAAATAAACTGCCTTAGTAATCATACTTTCATCCATGTTCTCTGCACAATGGATGAAGAAAACACACTTCTGGGAAGTTTCCACCTTCTTTTCCAGATGGTTGTGTTAATTATTAGTTAATAGATGACACACATGCACATATCATTAACTTAATGATCATTAACATAAGGAGGCCTACATAGAATGCCTAAGTATTTTTCCTGCTCTTTACTGAAGGTGTAAAGGAAAAAGAACAGCCCTGATTATGTGTGCTTCCAGATCAACCCTCCTTTGGTGATTGTGGTACACTGTGCAGAAACTGGTACTGAGCTCATAATTCAGCATCTTTCAGAAGTCAGCATTAAAGAGCCCCAGTTCTTAAAACAAACTTGAAAGTGTTTGAATAATAACCAATAACTGGATGAGTTCAAAGGGACAAGCACTATAGGCATGTTTGTTTGCTAACTGCCCTTGAGTCGATCTCGACCCATGGTGGCCCTATGGATGAGACATGGCCAAAACTAACAAAATGAACTTCAACAGGGAGAAATGTAAGGTACTGCACTTAGGCATAAAAAATGAAATACATAGATACAGGATGGAGGACACCTGGCTTAACAAGATGACATGAAAGAGATCTAAGAGTCCTAATAGACCACAAGTTGAACATGAGTCAACAGTGTAATGCAACAGCTAAAAAGGCCAATGAGAGTCTAGACTTCATCAATAGAAGTATGATGTCTTGATTAAGGGAAGTAATAGTGCCACATCTATTCTGTTTTGGTCAGGTCTCACCTGGAATACTGTGTCCAGTTCCAGGCACCACAGTTCAAGAGGGATTTTGACAAACTGGAGCATGTCCAGAGGAGAGCAACAAAAATGGTGAAGGATCTGGAAACCATGCCCTATGAGGAAAGACTTAAGGGAGCTGGGTATGTTTAGCCTGAAGAAGAAATGGTTAAATGGGGATATGATAGCCCTGTTTAAGTATTTGAAGGGATCTCATATTGAGGATGGAGCAAGCTTTTTTTATGTTGCTCCAGAGATTAGGACCTGGAACAATGGATTCTACAATGGAAGCTACAGGAAAAGAGATTCAATCTAAGCATTAGGAGGAACTTCTTGACAGTAAGAGCTGTTTGACAGTGGAACACACTCCCTCAGAGTGTGGCGGAGTCTACTTCTTTGGAGGTCTTTAAACAGAGGCTGGATGGCCATCTGTTGGGAGTACTTTTGATTGTGAATTCCTGCATGGCAGAGGGTTGGACTGGATGGCCCTTGTGGTCCCTTCCAGTCTATGAGTCTATGATTCTATGACATCTCCAAGATTCCC
The DNA here is from genome assembly GCA_020142125.1 of Phrynosoma platyrhinos. Taxonomy (NCBI): domain Eukaryota; kingdom Metazoa; phylum Chordata; class Lepidosauria; order Squamata; family Phrynosomatidae; genus Phrynosoma; species Phrynosoma platyrhinos. The sequence goes on along the minus strand of CM034708.1, from coordinate 15,653,188 downwards.
TGTCCTCCACTGCTCTACTTAGTTCCTGTAAATTCATATCCATGAGCTCCTCAATAAGAGTATAATACTTTGACTGAAGGCTCCTCTGCTGCCCCTTTTTTCCTTTGCTGCCCCCCTGGATCTTTCCACTGCCCCTGGATGGGGCATATCACCTACTTTGGGAATCACTGATCTAGGCCTTTAACTGTTAACTGGCTGATGAAGGAGATTTTCTAACTGGGATGTGGTGTGTTTTTAAAAACCATTGTTACATTTTAACTGCTTTTTAAATTGTTGTAAATTATATATTTTTAATATAGCTATTTATCAACTTTGCATTATGCCTTGTTTTAACTGTATTCTGTTTTACACTGCAAGCTGCCTGAGGTCCCATATCAGGAGATAAGCAGGATATTAAACAAATATATAAATAAATAAAGTGAGCTTCGAAAGATTATTTTTAAACAACTCCAAGAATCCTGAAGCCAGCACACCCCATTTCTAAGATCTGTTTTTACTACCTACCAACAAGAAATCCAGTCCAATCTCCAAATAACCAATGGCTAAAATCCTCATGCCAGTCCATAACCAGTTCTGAATAACCTTCCTTAATCAGATGGAATAGTATGTACTTTAAGAGGCATTGTCCTTTCAGAAAGGATTATTTTTCATGAGACACTTGATTGCAACAAATGAACATTTCTTAAAATGTTCAAAACAGTTCTTATCCATTATCTCAGAAACACTTAGTCCTCAGAGACAGAAGATTGTTTCACACAAGGAACTGTTTCAGTTTATGGCAAGGGAGACATTTAAACCAGAACTTTCCCAACTTACACACTTAACCACTCTATTCGCCTTTTGCGTGGCAAAATCTACTTTAATTTTCTTTCTTTTTCACTGGAACCACACACTGAAGCCAATTAATTCCCTACTGCACACCAAGAGTGATAGAAAGGACTGCCCTACAAGCACAAATGCCTAAATATCTTAAAGGCACTAGATCCTATCTGATCTTAGAAGATAAGCATGGTCAGCCCTGGTTAATACTTGGATAGGAGACTGCCAACAAAAACCAGGTGTTGTAGGGTATATTTCAGAGGAAGGAAATAGCAAAATCACCTCTGATTATTCCTTACCTAAGGAAATCTTACGAAATTCGTTGTTATGTGTCTTCAAGTTGTTACTGACTTATGGCCCTAAGGTGAACCTATCACATGGTTTTCTGGAACTGAAAGTGTGTGATTTACCCAAGGACACCCAGTGGGTTTCAATGGCTGAGTGGTGAACTGAACAAGGTTGTAGTCCAACACTCATACCACTACGCTACACTGGCTCTAATGAAATTCATAGGAATTGCCATAAGTCACAACAGGCAACCTGAAGGCACATATATATGTATATTTATGTACTCACACACAAAAAGAGAACGATGTCTGCACTGGTAAACAGGAGGGTTTGCAACAACTTTATAGGGGAAAGGTGGGATGTGAGTGTATTCATTGCTGCTATTGCAAAGCAGTTGGGAGTTAGAAAACCTTGATGACAAAACTATTCACCAATTTACCTGCAGAGCACCATCCCCTTTCTGCCCCATTCCTGCATTCAGAATATGGAAAAGTTCATTTTGGGGGCCAAGATGCTATTAACAATGGTGAACTGTACAGCACTGTAATGCTCTGCAAGGATAGTAACACAGGTGATCCAGGACTCCTAGAATCTCCCGTGTATCTTTAAATATTTTAAGATATTTCAAGTGCTATATTTTCAAATGCAAATATAAACACCAAGTGGGAGCAGATATGTATTCAGACATAGGCAAGCTGATCAAGAAATTGAATGTTGTTCCAGGCAGGCTTAGTGCAACATCTGTGACTCTCCAGATGTTGTTGGACTGCAACTCCCATTAGCCAAAAGCAGCACAACAGTGATAAGGGATGATGGAAAATATAATCCAGAAATATTGGGACACCAACACAGTTCTCACACTTGATGCAGAGGCAGGGCATAAATCATTGCTTATTTCATTATCACATTCAAAAACAAATGATATCCAAAGTTGCCTTATTGCTGGGTGAGATTACAAGAGGGTTTGCTCACTTTCTTTCTTCCTCTCTCTTTCTTTCTTGCTCTTTGGGACTATTTGTGTGAAAAATCTGCACAAAATTTTTTTTTCTGGCACAAAAAATATGATAATACATTGTCTTCTGTGCAAATTATTTTTTTTAGCATTTTGTATTTTAAAGTATATCTGATTAGTAAATAACTACAAACTGTACTAACCTATCAAAAGGAAAATGTAATACATTATTTTGAAGAAAGAGCAGAAAGACAACATGGGTCATCTTTCATGAAAGATAACATGGATTGCTCAACTCCATACAAAAAACTGCTAAAGCAGCTTAATATTCTCTTATCACTTTTTCTTAAATAAAGCTGATTAGATTTGGAAACACAAGAGGAGTTGCAAGACTGACTCATTAAAACTCAGAGGGAAGGTCAGTTCCCACATAACATTTGGTTCCATAGCAGAGCCTTTAAATTTATTCCCAGAGAAGAATATAGGCAGAAAACAGGAATGTTTGGGGAACAATCCAAAATAATCTATCACAGATAAATTTATTTATCTCTTCCATTCTTTACATGATAGAATCCTTGTCCAAATGTGAGCAAACTGTCACCCACGCCTTTGGAAATTCTTTTTCCATGAGATTTGTTCTTTTTGTTTGTTCATTTGTTTTTAAAAATGAGATTTCAAGTCCACATTATGACAGTGTCTGGAAAAAAAATACGACAGCTCATAGACCAAAACATCTTATTCTCACCTGGTGAGGGAAGGTGAACCCCATGTTTAGTTCACAAGTTTCTCATGTTTGCAATCAAGTTGTTAAATTCTAGGACTTACTTCAGAGTACAACTGAGTTATATGCACTGAGTTGCTAATGACACCCAATTTATACATCCCTCGGATAACTACTCAACTAAGCAACTATGATCGGCACATGTATTATTAGTGATACACTAAAGTCTCCAGGTGAAAATATATCAAAGCCTTGCTCCCTAAATCAGGGACATGTGTTGGAGCACTCTCATTGACTGCACTTCTGTAGGGCATGTACACTGTCTGTTTACAGAAACACCTGTATAATACTGGGATGGCTAAAGAATATATAATAACCAATAATGTTTTTAAAATATCATCAAAAATATTTCTGGCACTTTACAAATTTAACAGATATATTGTGAGACAGGTTTTCATAGATGAGAGCTCATGCCATCAAATTTGCAAAGCATCATATTCAGCTAGCTATACATATGATTTGCGGGGGGAGGAAGTAGCTAGCCTACACATATGGTTTTATGTGAGGTGGAACATAAACAGTGGCGACAAATGGCTATGACATGCAAGAAGTACAGTCTGTGACAATTCTATACAAAGCTCAAAGATAAGCACAGTGAGTATTCACAATATCATTACTGGGTGATAACATAATCACCCTAGCTTTGCTGTGTTAGTTTAACACCTGCAGCAGGACAAAGCCCTTGTCAAGATTCAGCCCTAAACAAATAGAATCAAACTTCCTGATAAGTTCTCATTCAGCAATTTCACAGCTGATTCTCCCTCAGACTTTCCTTTCTTGAAGTATGGTAACTTTTTGGTCAGCAGTAAAGGAGATTTATTCATTTTATTTTTATTTACTTTATTCATATACCACCTTTCTCCCAAGATGTGAACCAAAGCGGCTTCCAGAACAACAAATTAAAAACTTAAGTCATAAAGCCATAATATTTATTTGACAGGAACCCTATTAATGATGATGTTATATAAAGATTGCTCTCCCACTGATGTGGCCTTTTCTGATGTCAGATTTGTGTCCATTTATTATTTTGTATAGAAATGGACCTATCTGTTCTACAGAGAAAGCAGAAGAACACTACTAGCAAGTGATCATATCTTGTTGGAAAATGAATAAGTGAAAGAGCCCCGCTGTTAGCAGTGATGCCAGAAGCATTTAGGACCACAGCTGGTGTACATGATTGTTGCAGGAGCTACTCCTTGCGTTTACATCTTGTTGTCTTGTTGCTGTAGGAAATTTTCCAGGAAATTTTCCAATGTTGTATTTTTCCAAGAAAAACTTTCTATGTCATTCATATTTATCTTGTTGTGTGGCAATCAATTCTGTTTGAAGGGCTAAATATAGAATATAAAATTCTAGTTACTCTTCCAAGGACACAAAAATCAACAGAAGAATAGACTAAAATAAATGCACTGCTGAGTTTGTTTCTATTTCACAAGTTCTCTTCTCAGTTACAAGTACAAGTAGTCAAGACAAATGAGGTAAGTGCCCACTGAGTCACAAACATCCTTTAGTAAAATCAAATGTCAACTAGTTGCACTAAATCCATTTTTTTCTCATCTTCAAATAGAACTGATAGTGAGTGACTGAAGTTATACCCTAACAAAAGAAAGTTAAACTGTTACTTGAAGATATATCAACTACAGGTCTCTTTAGGTGGGAATGGTTGTGTGCCTTTAGTAATTTGTGACTTATGGTGAATTTATCACAAGTTTTTCTTGTCAAGATCTGTACAGAAGGGATTTATTTTTGTTCTCCTCTGAGGCTGAGACAGCATGATTTGCCCAAGATCACCCAGTGGGTTCCCATGGCCAAGTGGGGATTCAAACCCTGGTCTTCAAAGTTCAACACTCAAACCATTATACCACACTGGCTCTCATCTTTTTAGGGATGTGAACTTTTTTTTTTTTTAAAGTGTTATTTCGAAAGCATTTATTTTGTTAAATATATGGGATGTATATGTTACTCTCTTTATATTATTACAAATTTTACAATAAACTAATTGACACATAAAGCTTTGAATGTGTTTGAACATAATATTTATGGTGGTAAATCAGATAACAGTATCTGGAGCACTGGAAAATTTTCCAATTGTACTTTTTCTGGAAAACCCATTTTTTAACTTTTGAAAACAGACCTGATAATAGGCTACAAACACATGTGTGTGGAATACCCATATAAAGACCTGTTCTCCATTTTCACATACTCTATTATCTACACTAATAGCAAACATAATGGGGTTACTGTCAGATAAATATTTGTGACTTATTTCTCAGTGTACCTGTATGGTTGCTAAAGGTAAGGCTTATATATCAAACTGTACTCCTACCTTTATTTATGTATTTGCTCTCCACTTTGAGGTGGAACCTACTCAGTGAAAAGCACAAATCAAAACCAAAAACCAACCACTAACTTTGACAATATGCAAACAGTGCATTAACTGTCAGATGACAGCCAGCATTTAACAAGGTAGGATGAAGCCACAAATCAAAGCATAAACATATAAAAAGGGCAAAGTAAATAAAAACTGAACAAATTTCTAGATTTTAAATGGTCCAGGCCTCAAAGGGAGAGAACTGCTAGACCTGATCCCCTTCCCCACTACCATTCCCTTCTCCTTTTGTGTCATGTCTTTTTAGATTGTAAGCCTGAAGGTGAGGAACCATCTAACTAACCATTTGAAAGCCACTATGAGAGCCTTGGTAGCTGCAGAGCGGGGTATAAATACTCCAAATAAATAAAATAAATGTAGTATTTGTCTTCTTGTTTTCCAGTTCAAGTAGCATGGTCTTGAATTCTTGAGGGCTTTTATTTCTGATCAATTCCAAACCTCCGAATCAAATGAGAAGACAAATACAATCCCATTCATTCATCGAAGTCACTTAAGTAAACAAACCTCTAATTAAGAGGACTGGGATTTATATTTATATACATGTCTTTATTCTTTAGAAAGGGGCCCAAATTAGATACAGAATAAAGTGACAAATGTAGAGATTGGGAAAATTACTTTTTGGATTACAGCTCACAGAATGCTCCAACCAGCATGGTCACTGGCCATGGTGGATGCTGGATTCTTTGAATCACAATCCCCCCAAAAAAGTTTCCAAGGTCAAGACAAATGCATGACCCAAACCTAACCTTTGCTGAGATAATAGGAACGTATAGAAAAAAGAAGCCCCCATAGCCCTCCATTGCCTGACAATCTTCTCATGCATAGTAAGTGAGGGACCACAGCTCAATGGTAAAGAAAGCTTTCTTTGCATCAAAAAATCTTCCATTCACATCCTACTTTGGACTCTTAGATGTTTTGGATATTAACATCCAAAAGCCCCAGCAGGGCCAATGGGAAGGGATATGGGGTGCTTTAGTCCAAAAAATCTGGAGGGTCAAAGGTTCCCCACCGTGATTTAAAAGGATACATAGCAAGTGATGGGAATACTTCCTTCCGTCCAAAAAATCACTATCAGCTGGAGTAGAGAGCACTGGGCTAGATGGACATATATAAGTCCACCTTAATATGAGGCAGCTTCTTGTGATCTTAGAAGCCATAGGGGCTAGCCATGGTCCAACAAATTTCTATACGTCTATGTAAGAAATGGAGTTCCAATGTCATCATGGCCTTTTAACATCTAAACTGGCTCACAATCCACTCCTCTCCAACACCACAACTAAAGGACTGCACC
>CM034708.1:15627118-15639017 GCA_020142125.1 Phrynosoma platyrhinos | reverse complement strand
GTGTGACCCCATCCAGGACTGGAGGTCGCAACCCAATACCTGGTTTGGGCCCCCCCACTGTAAGTACCTCCATTTTGTCCAGATTCAGCTTGAGTCGGTTTTTCCTCATCCAGTCCATTACCACTTCGAGACATTGATTGAGGGGAGAACCGCCATCTGCCGTCATGACAGCTGACCAAGACATGGAGCAGAATATTTGGGTGTCATCGGCATATTGATAACACTCTGCTCCACGTCTCCTGATGATCTCTCCCAGCGGCTTCGTATAGATGTTAAACAACATCGGGGACAGGATGGCGCCCTGTGGAACGCTGCATTTTAGCTCCATTTTTGAGGAGAAGCTCTCCTCGAGTGCCACCCTCTGGAACCTGCCCGAAAGAAACAAGCAGAACCACTGAAGAACAATGCCTCCCACTCCCAGCTCCCTCAGGCATCCATCGACCTCATCTGCAATACTTTGTCCACAATTCAAAAAATGATGTTGACAAGCTGGAGTGTGTCCAGAGGAGGGCAACCAAAATGGTGAAGGGTCTAGAAACCATAAATCCCTATGAGGAGAGACTTAGGGAGATGGGTATGTTTAGCCTGGAGAAGAGACAATTAAAAGGTGATATGTTAGCTCTGTTTAAGTATTTGAAGGGGTGTCATATTAAGGATGGAGCAAGCTTGTTTAGCAACGGAGCAATGGATTCAGACTACAGGGAAAGAGATTCCATCTAAAGATTAAGAAGAACGTTTGGATGGTAAGAGCTGTTCGACAATTGAATATGCTGCTTTAAAGTATAGTGGAGTCTCCTTCTTTGAGGGTTTTTAAACAGAGGCTGGATAGCCATCTGTCAGGAGTGCTTTGATAAGTGTATTCCTGCATGGCAGGGAGTTGGACTGGATGGCCCTTCGGGTCTCTCCCAACTCTAAGATCTCCCTTCACAAGCCTCCACTTTTCTTATTCTTTCATTTTGTTGATCAAGCTTACAGATATATGCTTTTGTTAGCATGCTGAGTGTAGCAGGTCAGGCAGGCTTATCTGCTTTCCCCCTTTTTCTCTGTTTTGCTGTTAACACATGCTCAGTAAGGGATTTTGGAGGCATCTGCTGTTTACCTTGCCTATTTGGGGCAGGTACACAAAGCTATAGTAGTATCAGCTAGACTAAAATTGTTCCTTTCTCCAGCTCAAGCTTTGTTTATAACATTGTTTAGTGCAGACACCCTGCTGCAATCCAAAAGAAAAAGACTGCGTTTCTCCAGCCACTTTCACTGCCCTCCCAGTGTCAATGCTACTAAAACAAACTTTCGGTGAGACAGAGGAGAAGGAGAAAAAGTTAGGGGGCTATGGGGTCATAAAAAGCCTTTGTAAAATAAGCTTCCTTGCCAGAGACTTTGTAAACTAGGCATCCATGTATGTAAGGGCATTAGCGCATGAGCTCCATTCTTGCAGCAGACACAGTAAAAAATAAAATAAAAAATGGGAACATGCTACTTGCAGAGCAGCCATCACTGCACCTTTTCTCAATTGCACAAATGGGGCTGCCCCATCACACTCTCTTCCTGACTCTCCCTTCATACTGCCTTATGCCCTAACCACCATGCCTTTCACTGATACAACATGACCACAAAACAAGATGGTCATAAATTGCATAACTGCCTGGGCAGTGATGTTTCATAGCACGGGATCTGCACAATTGCAAGATCATTGAAGGATTTCGCTTGTCAATGAAAAGGGATGGTTGGGGACAGAGCAGCTACAGGTAAGGGGCATTGCTGTGCAATTAGTACAGTTGCCCCTCTGTTTTCGTGGCCTTAAAGTCCGTGGTCTTGATCATTCACAAGCCCCATTCTCTAAAATGGTGTGTGCACACACAGCACATGCGCAGGGCCGCGTGCAGGAGTGCACAGCCATTCAAGCCAATGGGGCTTGAATATCTGCAAGTTTTCATTTTCATGGGGGGAGGGTGTCCGGAGGGGCATCTGTATTGCCAGAACTGTTTTTTTCCCTGGTGTAATCACAATTTAAAAGATGCATGTAGTAATCTCCAAAATCAGATGGTGAAATCTCTCTCCCACAATAAAAGCTGCCTCTCCCTCCTCTTTTTTAATGGAGACAGGGGATCCGCTGGGCAACGTACCAGTTATATGTACAGAAAGCACTGAAAGTGGATGGGATTTGAGTTTGCTTTCTTCTCCGTAATACTTAAACTCTCTCACACACATATCCTCCTTTCACAAACATTCACTTACTTGGAGGGACTTAACTTGTAAGTCAATAGGTTGCAACCTGTTCAAAGGCTGGATCAAACTTTAACTCTGTCTGTCAACCATGAAAGGAAAACAAGGTCAGTCTGTGTGTATCCCATTCTTCCTCCAAGTAGAGCACAGGAATGCACATGATGTTGCACGATTTTTATCCTTAACTAGTGAGAAGTAAACTAGGCTGAAAATGGTAGTTAGTGTAACCTAATTTCCCTTCTCTATGGTGGGGGTATGAAATGTGTGGCCTCCTTAACATGTTTATGCCTTACAATTCCCATCAGCTCTTTTCTGCATAGCTTCTGGTGTGGAAGGGTGCATATCATTTAGGGGTAGGCAACCTTTCCCCTTTAAGGGCTGAGGGACTTCAGCTCCCAGAATCCCAGGAGCTATTGGCCAACATGAGACTATTGGCCAACATGGCTGAGGCTTCTGGGAGCTGAAGTCCCTCAGCCCTTAAAGGGGAAAGGTTGCCTACCCCTGAAAGTTTGGCAGGGATAGTCCCAATTAATCCTCTATATCCCATTATGTCAGCTACTTTTAAAATGGCCCAGATTCTTTCTCATCCCAGTTTCCCCTTTTGTCCTCAGTTTACTTCAGTTACTGCAAATGGAATTAAAAGGACAAAAGTAGATTGCACTCAATTAACTCAGCAGTGGGAAGAGGAGAGGAAAGGGCAAAATCTTGCAATAGACTCCAGCAAAAACAAGCTGTTATATATATAAAAATATGTAAATATTTTAATGTAATTAAACAATCTTAAAGAATTATAACTATTAAAAATCATTAAAAGATGGAATATAAAAACAACAGAATGAGAGAACCATCAAAAGCTCATTGCTTTTCAATTTCTGTAAGTCTTCTGGAATAGGAAAGTCTTAAACTACTAGTGGAAGGAGAGTAAAGACAAACCTATCCTAGGTCCTGAGCAGATGGGCCAGGAAAGCACAAGCTGAGTCCATGCTATTCTGGCCCATATGCTCACCCAAGTCAGATCAGTCCAGGGGATGGACCAGTACTTACACAGCCCCCATGCACTCCATATGTTTCTGCAACATCGCTTCTATTGGGAAGCTCCCCATTGCCACATCTGATGCAGAAACAGGGTGCTTGGCTGAACCCACATGGCCAGGTGCCCCATTTCTGTGTCAGACATGGTAAAAGGTGGCTTCTGAGTAGGAACAATGGTGCAGAAAGGTACGGAGTGTGTGTGGGGCATTTAAACAGCTGGGGTTTGCCACACAGATTTCAGGAAACTCCACAGTAGACCCGAGGTAAAATTAACCCATGTTAAGGACTGTTTATCCTAGGACAGGGTGAATCCACCAAATCCATGTCTGGGCTGTCAGAATCTAGCCTGATCCTTCCCCTTGCGTTTTGGCCTGAGTGATCCAAACAGGATGACATGAGGCTGGAGGGAACACAGGCTTTTTGGCCCATGCAGACAATCCCCAAGTCTCTTAGGGAAGGAGTTCCAAGGTGTGGGAGCAGTCACTGAAAAGGCCCTCTCTCTTGATTCCACCAAACATGCCTGGAAGGTACTGAATGAAGGGCCTCCCTTGTCATATTAAAAGAAAAATGTAATCAAAGGGCAAATCTGAGCAGGTGGATGGTGGCATCAATCTGCCCACTGCCGGTGCTTCTACTCTGTTTGCGTGCCTTCAAGCCACCTGTTGACTGATGGGGACTCCATCAATTTCATAGGCAATCTCATTCTCAGAGATACCTCATACTCAAAGGTAATTTGCCAATTTCTTCCTCTGAAATGTAGCCTACAGCACCTGGTATTAATTGGTGGTCTCCCATCCAAGTAATAACCAGGTCTGACTCTGCTTAGCTTTCAGTATCAGGCAGGATCTGGTGTCTTTAGGGTATTTAGGCAGTCAGCCCTCCATTATATTGCTACACTACCAGGCCCCAATCTTTCCTTTACAATTCAAGGGAACCCAGAAAAAGAAAACACTAAAATAAAAGCAATACCAATAATACTGATGGGTCCCTGGTGGGTAGTAAAGCTGAACTACTTTATTGTTGGAAGAATTACTGACATAATGTATGTAAATAAGGGCACTCTAAATTCAGCGATATGCTCATGCAATCCTATGCATACTTACTATTTGCATTAATCATAACAGAATCCTTGATGTGAATAGTGACTGACAAAGTAAAGACAAAACACAAAGTAAAATTAAAGAAGTTAGAGCCCAATCTTAAGGAGTTTAGAGTTACATTTTAGATTTTTTGAACTTCAAACTGGACCTGGGGGAGGGGGGGAATTAGAAAGATATAAGAACAGGGGGAGAATGCATATTTATTTCAGGTGCATATGCTTAGCTTTATTTATTGTAGGGCTCAGTCATAAATGGAGGCTGTAGTCACAAAGCAACTAGATAAGGCATGAAAGAACTAGGTAAATGTAAAGATACATCATTAACTCATTCATACCAAGGCATCTCTAATTTCTGTGTATGGTTGTGAAAGCTGGATGATGGGGAAAAAAACTGAAAAATTCAACTAATTTGAAATGAGGTTCTAGAGCCCTTTGATTTTCCATTTCTTTTGGACCTCAACTCCCAGATGGCCCAGCCAACTTGGTCAACAGTCAGAAATTATGGGAGCTGATGTCCAAATCATCTGAATGACCAAAGTTTGGGAACCACTGTTGTAGAGGAATGATCTGTGGATATCATGGATGGTCAAACAGGCCTGAGAGCAAATCAAGCCTGGAAGCCAAAATAACTAAATTGTTTTTGTTGCATTTTGACAATGTAATTGAAGCAATCATGAGACAATGTAACATAATTGTTACATAATACTTGGTTAAAAAAAAAAGACAGCATTACCAATGGATTGATTCAGTCAAGGAAATCATGGCCCTAAGTGTGCAAGAACTGAGCAGAGCTATTAACAGCAGGGGGTTTCTTAGAGATCTCTTGCTGGTAAGGCCACAGTGAGTTGAACCTGATTTGATACAAATAACAACTAAATCCAGGTAACCTGTTAATTTTTAGATGATGTATATTACAGGTCTCATTATTCCTAACTGTTGGCTACTTTGACTGTGACACATGGGAGCTGGAGTCAAACATCTGAAAGCTCACAACTCCTCACCATTGCTCAAGCATATAGGGACTAAGGTCCTGTGCCAGAGGAAGTTTCACTGAATGCTGTGGGTTCTGAATTCACTTGCAGAAAGATCAGGCTGTATTTTTATTATTATTTAGGATTTAGTACTTAATGGTGTGTGTGGAAGGACATAATGGCAAAGGCAAGATATTATCCCATTTCTAGAACAAAAAAGGAGCATCTACTGTATAGGAGATTTCCTCTCTGTCCCCTTCACCTTTCAGAAAGAACACAAGCAACCAGTCATCCCATCCCATGAGTGCTTACTTGGGAGTAAGGTCTGTATGTTAACTGGGACTTACTCTCTTTCAGGTTTGTTTGCTTTCTACACATTGTTGACAATTGCAGTTGCCTACTAATTGGTTGGAGAATGAAGGGACTTCTCAAACTTGTATAGAAAATAGGAAACAAGTAATGCTGTTAACAGCAAACTGATGGGGTTTGTTTAACAGTATGTGTGTGTAAGGAGAGTCAGGGTAGTTTGTGCATTGGACTATGAAGATCAGGGTTCAATTCTGCTTGGCCAAGGAAACCTAGTGGGTGCCTTTGGTTGAGCCACATATGAATGTCACTGTAAACGACATAAATATGCATTCTTAATGTTCTTTGCTTGGAGAGTGGGGTGTGGAGTGATATACGTATATTGAGTCTGTGACCTCTACTGCTCACTGTTCTAGGAAAAAACTGTGTGGACAGTGCTCAAAATATAGTTTTGTGCCCCATCACATGTTATGGAGGGGCTTTTAGAATGGTAAAAGTAATTGCATAGGTTGAGATAAAGTCAATAAACAGCATAGAGAGTGGTTTAATAAAGGAAGCATTGAAATTAAAAGACAAAAGGTATGGGAAGGAGGTAAAGGTTTCCCCCAGTGGCTATTTAAAATTAAGAAGACAACAAGTTTGAGAAGACACAAAAGGACCTCTGTAAGAAATCATGAACGATAGGCTTGCATGCCAACAATGGACCAATTGTGTCTAAGAGCCCAAAGGGGTCTAGACAAATGCAAAGCATGTAGAGAACAGAATATTGGGGAAATACTGCAAAAATACTGGAATCCCATCAGAGAGAGATTTAAAATAGCTCTGTTTTGAAAGGAAGGCAATGATTTGGCCTCCTCACTATCCAATCCAAAACTCACTAGGCTCAAAAGGAGAAAGTACTGTAATTATTTGATGTATAGTATGGTGCACAAAGAACACCAGACTTTTCTGACAAGTCTAAATCTCACAAAACTACAAATTGACTGTAATTGACTGTAGTTTTTAAATTCTCAATAAATTTGGGTTTGATGCAGATTAGGATTTAATATAGATTAAGACTACCATGCATGGATAGGACCATTTTTCAGTCTCATGGCCAAAGTTTTTAGCCCTGCAAGTGAGAACTGAAAGAGGTGAAAAAACATAGCTGATCCCAGCCTCAGAATGGTGATGAGAATATATTGGTGCAGCCGTGAAATCTTTTATAATCATGTTAACAGGGTTTTGTGTTTCTATGCATCTCTGCAAACAAATGTGATGCCTCAATAGCATAATGAAGGATTTTATATGGAAGCAGGCAGTGTGAAGCCAAAAAAAACACAGGTAAATTTGTATCAGCTTGCCTTCCATTTTGAGAAGAAGCTAAAATTAGAGGAAATCGATCCTGGTCAGTAAATTCTCATATCCACTCCTAATGTTTTTCTTCTTCTCAGAAAGTTTCACTGTTAATCAACTATAAGGAGTTTATCACACAGGGAGCCCCATGCAAAATCGCTCTTTAAAGTGAAAAAAAGCCACAAAAGCGGAAGCTTTTAATACACGGGATTTCTCCCGTTCTGCCCTGTGTGAAATGTGAAAGCGCTGTTAAAAGGAGGTTAATCCGAACGAAAACCCCTCATTTTTACTTTCAGGTTTTTCCGAAAGTAAAAAGAAGCATAAATGAAGGGTTTTCGTTCGGATTAACCTCCTTTTAACATCAATTTAACTGCAACGTTGTGTTAAATCATGACCGCTTTTGCGGTTTATTTCTAATTTAAAGCCCCATTTTTGCATGCGATTTCCCCCGTGTGATAAACTCCTAAGTGAGTAAGGAAATAGCCTAAGAAGGCTATGAAAGGAATTACAGCAACACTGGAGAAGTAAAACTGAACAGTTTTTATAACTCATAGTCCACTTGTCCACAAGTTATAAAAACTGTTCAGTTTTACTTCTCCAGTGCTGCTGTAATTCCTTTCATAGCCTTCTTAGGTTCAGAAACCACAAATAAGAAACACAGACTTCTAATTATAATTGAGAAACCGGTGTTTGTTGACCCAAGAGAAGCTATAAATGAATGTACGTTCTAGTCTATCCATTAGCCAGATGCCTAAAGGCTGTTGGGTTGTGTATGCAATGTGTCCATGAGAGTTGTAGTTGTGTATATTTGTAGTCTGTTTTAAGATGTCTTAAAGATCACTTGATCAATGATCAAAAAATGGGATAATACATCTTCAAAATAAGACAGTGTGGTGAAATAGGGCATTAGATTAGGACCTGGAAGATCCTGGATTTAAAAAAAATGGAAAGCTCAGTTGGTAATCTTGGGTCAATTGCTATCTCACAACCTTAACCAACCTCACAGGGTTGTTGTGAGGATAAAAGGGGTGGGGAATGACAAGTATGTAACATTGAGCTCCTTGGAAGAAGTGGCAGGATATGAATAAAGCAGCAAATATGATTAATTCCTTCTGACATCCTTTTTTGCTTGGTTCGTATTTACCTGTTGTTGGAACTAAACAATGCACCAAGAAAGTGGTGTCCAGTAACCTCATGAATGCCTTCCTCTTATATATTGAATAGTGTTCAGGAAGTGTGTTCAGAAAAATTAAAGATATTATATTATCAAGCAAATAAATATGCAGTTCTGTTTTATTGATCCTAAATTGGATTCAGACATCACAGACCCACTGAAAAAGTGGGGCTTCTTATAACTTTATCACATGGAGGCAAAGTCTCCAAATTCCGTGCAGTAACGGGATTTAAAACCCTGGGAAAAAACCCGCAAAAGCGGGTTGATTTTCAGACGATGTTTGGGTTAATGAGCAATAACATGACATTAATCTGAACAGAAAGGCAACAAAACGCACTTTTTTGCTTTTGGAAAATCCCGAAATTTTCAGATGATGTTTGCTCATTAACCCAAACATCATCTGAAAATCAACTTGCTTTTGTGAGATTTTCCACTTTCTCTGTGGATTAATCTCAGACGTTGTCTGAAAAATTTTGCAGATTTTTTTTCAGTTTAAATCCCGTTTTCACATGGGATCCTGCCCTTGTGATAAATTCCTTAGACAGGTTAGTTGTGAACAACTTAAGCCCTATTGATTTCAGGTGGATTATTCTGGATTGAGTCCACTCCAGTTTTCTGCAGATATTAGAAGAGTTTTAATAGACCCATTCTTGATGTTTGTTATCATGTTTTATAGTAATGGGCTTAAATGTGCTTATAATGATTTTTTGCAATCTCTTGCTTAATATCTTCCTAAACAAAGTGGGCATGATCCAGCCAACCTTGGGTGCACTTAAATCTTGCTCTTTGCAGATCAGCCAACTGCTTGTTGTTTTGATCTCCTTTGAAGGAGATGTTTGATCAGACTGGGTGAACATTATTTCCAGAGCTTCCATATTTCATCACCATTAGACTCAGACTTTAGATAAAACTGTGGCTGACAGCATTTGTAAACCTTCTTAGTGACCAGAGGAAGCGATACAGACTCAACTACTTCCTTTTCTTCAGCAGTGAAATACAACTGTTGTCTCTGTGCCATGTCAGAAGGGGAGGGAAAAAGAAGGGGGAGAGACAGGAAAGTAAATACCACTGAAGCTGTAGAAATGTCCAACTCTTTCCATAATTCAGGAATTATAAATTCTTATAAACCCTAGGAATTAAACTACGGTTGCTGGATTGAAAACTAGAGAGGGCTCTTGTACCTTTAATGGTTGTGTAGAAGAGAGAATTCCAGGAGATGTTGCTTGTCACACAACTGAAAATCTCTTTTCTGCACAAGCATTAAAGGCACAAAAGCCCCCTCCAATTTTCAGTCTGGCAACCCTTTAAAAGACTTTTTAGTTGAATGGCAGTAGCAAATAATGGGTATTCAGAAACCTAACCTTTGGCCATGTTATGCATTCAGAGTTATGCTTCTTACATATCACTATGCACAAAGAAATTAAATTTATTTTGGAGTATTTATTATATCTAGGCAGGTACAGTTAAGATATCCTTAAAGATAGGCTGTGAGTTCTTGGGCACAACCTGCTGATGCTTTTCACTAGTAGTTGCACTTATTCAAGGGTTATGCAGTAGTTGCAAGGGAAGGCAGACTTAAATTTCTATCACAATACACCAGGGACCGGCAACCTATGACCCACGGGCTGGTTAAGGCCCAGGTCCCCGTACTTACTGCCCCAGGCGGAAGGTTGCTGCTGCTGCGCGCCACCGCCACCGTGCATTTTGGCTGCCGTGGCCGTGTGCGCTGATTTTCAAAATGGTGGCCCTGACGCGTTTGTTCATGCGCAGGAGTACTGCGCAAACGCGCCAGGGCCGCCATTTTGAAAATCAAAATGGCAGCGGCAATGCGTGCAGAGGTGGCTACGCGGCGGCAGCGGCAACAGCGTACACAGGGGGCGTGCAGCGATGGGGTGCACGCGCACATGCATGTGCCGCCATTCCCCCCTCACCCCAGCGGCGGACAGGACTTCGCGGGACTGGCCCCCAGCTCAAAAAGGTTGCCTACCCCTGCAATACACTGTTGTAGTCCTTTGATATCCCTTTCATGGCTGCATCCTGTAGAATCCTGGGATCTGTAGTTTAGAGAGGCACTAGTTTGGAGAGAGGCTGTCGACAAGAGAATTGTAACTACCTTATGAAATTACAAATCCCAGGATTCCACAGGAGGTAGCCCTGGCAGTAGAAGTGGAATCAAAGTGATAGGAGATTAAATTCTGTTGGTATTTCTCCAATGCCTTACTTTCTTTGTGATTGCAACATGTTGTTCAGTGTTTTTTTCCCTGCCACTGCTGCTGATAGCCATGTCACTAAACCAGTGTAGTGCATCAATAGTATTCTAACCCTGAATGGAATACTATGTGAATGGAAAGGACTCCTGCCTATAGGGTTGCTCAGTCAGGCTCATTCAAAGTCGCCAGACTTCTGGGCCAAAACCTGAGACCTAGAGACAGCTCCTGGTGATGTCATTAAGTGTTATATGTTAAATATCAACCATGGCTGCTTACAGTTTGTTGTTTGAATGCACACACACACACACACAGAACATATTTACCTGCTTGGAAATTAAACTGAAATCATAGCCAAAGGGGCTGTTCCCAGACTGGATAAAGAATTTTTTAATGTACCCTACTCAATTCTAGCTAAATGGTGGATGCAGAGCAGAGCAGAGGGTGAGACCTGGTGCCACAATGACTGGGAGGAAAAGAGGAAGCTAAGTAAATGCATAGGAACAACCCAGAAAGTTTTTGCAAATGGCAGTGACCAATCAATTAAGCCTTGGAAATTGTAGCAAAATGCTGCTCTACCAGCTGAGCTGGAGATGTGTGTACAGCTCTTTCCTCTTACCTGGACTTGGGCCCACCGAAACTGGAGAATTTGTACTCTCATCTCCATCGTGGATATATCTCACAAAAACTGGAGACTTAAGTCCAGGCCCTGAGATCTGGCAAACCTATCAAGCTAGGGCCAACCCTAGGTAGCTCTACTGACTGGTGAGATGAGATATTGTTATGTAACACAGCTTTCAGTTTTTAGAAATTAGACTATTTCTAAGAAGTAACCACAGCCCATTCTTTGACATGGGATCCAATTTAATAAAGGCCAGAATATGGACTATATGGACTTCCCAAGATCCACAAAGATTCCATTCCACTCTGACCCATAGTGAGTGCCATTGGATCCCCACATATGATTTGGCCAAGTTTCTGGCCACACAATTACAAAGCCATATAGGGCAAACCCCCCATTACAGCAAGGACTGATTTTTCATAGGAAAAATCAATAACCTTGAACTTAAACCCAGAGACATACTAATCAGCTTCAATGTGGTCTCCCTGTTCACCAAAGTCCCCATAATGGACACCATGACACTCATCCGACAAATTTTTCCATAGGTCATCACAGCCTTGTTTGAACATTGCCTCACCACAAGCTATTTTCAGTGGGACAATGGATTCTATGAGCAGAGAGATGGGGTAGCAATGGGAAACCTTCTAAGCCCAGTGATAGCAAACTTTTACATGGAACACTTTGAAAAACAAGCCCTGGAAACAGCACCAAAAAAGCCCACAACTTGGTTCTGATATGTTGATGACACTTTCACCATTTGGAGCCACGGAGAAGAAGATCTGGCTGTGTTCCTGAACCACCTGAAGAACATCCACCCTAACATCCAATTCACTATGGAAAAAGAAAAGGAAGGAACGTTGCCATCCCTGGATGTCCTAGTCATCCGCAAATCAAACCAATGTCTGGGTCACACAGTATACAGAAAACCTA
>CM034708.1:15616365-15626654 GCA_020142125.1 Phrynosoma platyrhinos | reverse complement strand
CAACAACAGAACAATACCCATTCAACAACAGAACAATACACAGTTTACGGAATCGCTCCTCCTTACCCAGGGTCTCACAGTATATATAGACCCACTCTCTTCCATTCCAGCATTCTCTGAAGATGCCAGCCACAGATGCTGGTGAAACATCAGAAAGAAACTCTTCTAGAACATGGCCACACAGCCCGAAAATCCCACAAAAAACTATGGGTAATTGTGTTTTAGGTTATGTCTCCAATAATCCTCAGCCAGTTGGCCATGATGCCTGGAAGATTCTGTGAGTTGTCAAAAAAAGTAACTTTTCCAAGTTCTACAGGATGTAGATGCTTAGCTCCATCTCTACACTATTCACCTTCCATTAAGTGCTGGATTGTACCCATTTCCTCTCTCTTTCAGTGGAGAAAGCTGTGGGGAAAAAAATCAAAAAGGAAGAGTGTGCTGTAATTTCAGTCTATAAAGGATGGATTTAATGAAGTTATCTGTTCTTTGCTTCCTAACTATCAGAATGCAAACCATAATTATAATGAACCAACTCATTTCATTTTGAATCATTTATGTAAATATAGTTCTGCTTTCTGGCTCACACTTGGAACATTCACAGCAAGTAATTGTTGGGTAATTTGAGAACATGAACCTGGCTTTTGAGCTGTAACCACTATATTGCATGGCTTGGTAACTTCTTTTGTATCTGAAATATGCCTTCAGTGAACATGAGACATGGTGAGGTGGCAGGTGTGTGTGTGTGTGAGTGGGAAGCATCCTTTACATTAATTGTAGTGGAAAATTTCCTGTTGCTAATTCTTTTGTTCAAAAGAAAATCCATTTGGTTAGCAAAGTAAATCACTGCATTCCTGGCTGTTGAGCTGTTTTCTGGGGAAATGAATGTGAACATTCATTTTGCTCTAAGAAATCTATTCTAGTCAGGATCTTTGCTCTAAGAAATCCATTCTAGTCAGGGCCTTCTTGAAACCAACATAGCTATTTTCAGAATTCAGTATGATATTTGTTTTATCTTAACTGCATTCTGTGCATTTTCAAAGGGTCCTCTTCCAAGAACGCATGAAAACAAGGGAGGTGTTTCTGTGAAAGGTAACTGTTTATACACTTGGAGGCTGGGGGACAGACAGTTCTGGACACTAGGATATTGACAAGCTGGAATGCGTTTGGAGAAGGGCGATCAAATTTTTGGAAACTAAGACTTACGAGGAACAACTGAGGGGAACTCACTATGTTAAACATGGAGTAGAAAAGGCTGAAAGAGGACATGATAGCTAGCTTTAAATATCTGAAGGGATGTCATGTAGAAGATGGAGTGAGCTTGTTTTCTGCTGCTCCACAGACTAGAATATGAGCCAATGGATTCAAAGTATAAGAAATAAGATTCCACCTAAACATTAGGAAGATTATTTATTTATTTATTTATTTATTTACTGTATGAGCTGTTCAACAGTGGACTAGATTGCCTTGTAGGGTATTCTACTCTCCATCTTTGGTGATCTTTAAATAAAAGTTGGATAGACATCTTTCAGGAGTGCTTTAGTTGTTTATTTCTGCATGGCAGGGGATTGGACTGGATGGCCCTTGAGGTAACTCATCTGTGGGGGGTTGCAGACTGCCAGAAATAGTGCAAATTGAGTCCACTTTTAGGGTTAGGGTTAGGGTTAGGGAATCATGGGAACTGTAGTTTATTGTGGCACCAGAGCTCTCTGACAGAGAAGGCTCAATGTCTCAGAAAAAAAACCAATTCCCATGATTCCCTAGCACTAACCCTAACCCTAAAAGTGGACTCAATTTGCACTATTTCTGACAGTCTGCAACCCCCCTTTGTATGGACAGAACTATCGTCCAATGTGGACATTTAATTTGGTTCCATGGTATTGTAAAAGGGGTGAGTTTTGTATATATGCATCCATACAGTTGCATGCACACATATGCATACACCACCAAGTTTTCACCAATAAATAATAAATTAGAGCAGTGGTTCTTAAACTGTCTGATGTGGCAGGTTGGTAGGTCTTTTCTCTAATGTGCCAGGGACTGGCACCATATTTATACTCATCTGGCTACAACTGTTTCTTTCTTTCTTGGAAAGTTGTGTGGACCAGAAACCAATGGCTTGTGGGCCGGCACTGGTCCATAGACCACCACTTTAAGTAGCATTGGTTTGGAGGGAAAATGTCCGGTTAGAATATTGAAGCCAGGTAGTCTTGACCTTGTCTGAAATTTTATATGCATTTTTCTCTCTCTGTGTGCCCACCATACATCTAACAATCATCCCACTTTACCTGGACCTAATTGTTTAGAGCAAAGTTGAGCAAACTGTGGCCCTCTAGATGTTTCTGGATTGCATCTTTCAGCATACCTCATAAATGGCCATGCTACTTGGGCTGATGGGAGTTGAAATCCAATACCATTTGAAGGGGGGCACTTAAGATTTTTGTAAAGCTGTATGCAAAAGGATGAACTGTGCTAACTGATTCAGATTACAAATGTTTCAACCCTGCTTCCAAACCTATAACACACCCATTTTCCTTCTAATGCATCTACTATGTGGATTTTCCTTCTCATATATTTATGGCAGCAGAAGCATCCTAAATGTATTGCACAAG
This sequence comes from Phrynosoma platyrhinos, assembly GCA_020142125.1. Classification (NCBI taxonomy): domain Eukaryota; kingdom Metazoa; phylum Chordata; class Lepidosauria; order Squamata; family Phrynosomatidae; genus Phrynosoma; species Phrynosoma platyrhinos. The sequence continues at coordinate 15,624,045 of CM034708.1, read as the reverse complement.
GCCATCTAGGGGTCATTGCTCTGTTTCAAGACACTGGAGGAGGTTAACCTATCCTTGCTTGGCTCAGGTTTAGATGAATTATAGTCTAATTTCTGAATTGTTTCCAAATCCTTCTGCTTCACAAGTCTCTGTGGATGAGATCCACCCTGCATGCACAACATGTGGTACATCCCCACCCACTCAGTTTATTTTTCTAATATTTTTTCTTCCTTTCAGCCCAGCTGGGACTTGCTTTCATCCTCTCCATCCCACTTCCACTTAATTTCTGCTGGTACATGATTTTTAAAACTTTAACAATTATGTTTGCTCTGATGTACTTTTTCACTTTTGTTGTGTCAACCACACCCATGCAGAGGGAGCACTGACAAACCAGACTGCATGAAAACAACAGCAACAACGAAAGCCCCCCATCCTAGCAAGGCATACTTTGTTGTTGCAATTAATAGGTTTGTCTTCTAGCAGTGGTACTCAAACTTTTTACCCTTTTTATGTCCCCCTCACTCAACATAGCATATGAATAAGAATATTTTGTTTATTTAGTATGCATATTTTCATTGGCACATTTGTGTATATTCATATTTTAACATCTTATGAGGAAATAACATTGTTCAGTTTTATTAAGGAAATTCAATATTTAACTCAACGCATGTGTAAATTTTACACAGTAAAAGGTTTGGGAAGAGTAGGAGAGAAGGAGGGGGAGGAATCAGAGTCTTCAAGTTTTGTTGCTCCCTTATTGTCTTATGGTGTTTGTGGTGTTAATGTGTTTGGTATGTAAAAAAGCACAGATATGTCACTGTGGATTCTCTTTAAAACACATGCTGAGATTCAGTACTTTTCAGTGTAGCTACACCTATACATACTCTGAAGTAAATCTCACTTTCTTCACGTTATTCAGCAGGGCTTTCTCTCAGATATACAATAAGCCAACATGATGCGGTGGTTTGAGCATTGGACTATGACTCTGGGGACCAGGGTCTGACTCCCCTCTCAGCTGTTGAAACCCACTGTTTGGTCTTGGGCAAGTAGCACACTCTCAGCCTTGGAAGAAGGCAATGACAAACTCCCTCTGAACAAATCTTGCCATGAAAACCCTGTGATATGTTTACCGTAGGATCTCCATAAGTCAGGAATGACTTGATGGTGCACAACAATAATAAAATCTGTCCATCCTGTCCCCGATGCTATTCAATATAATAATAATAATAATAATAATAATAATAATAATAATAATAATAATAATTTCTATCCTGCCCCTCTGCAGCGCAATCAGGGTGGCTTACATCAAGTAAAATTCCAATAAAATACATTCAACCACCAAACCCCCTACCTCTTAAAAAATATTAAACTAAAACAGTTAAAACATTTAAAATTAATCATAATATATTCATGAAGCCACTGGGAGAGATCATCCAGAGACATGGAGGAGGGTGTTATCAGTACTGTACGCTGATGAACCCAGATATATTTCTCCATGTCTCAGTTTTCAGCGTTGACTTGTCAATGAACTGTAATGGACTGGATGAGGAAAGACACAATGAGACTGAATCCAGATAAAACGGCGGTACTTACAGTAGTGGCCCTGAACCCAGGTGTTGGGATGCAACCTCCAGTCCTAGATGGGGTCACACTCTCCTCTAAGGACTGTGTTCGCAGTCTGGGGGTGCTCCTGGATCCGTTGCTCCAGATGATAAATCAGGTAAATGTGACAGTCAGGAGTGTCTGTTATCAGCTTTGGATGATACGCCAACTGCGCCTTTTCCTGGAGGTAAGGGACCTTGAAACTGTGGTGCATGCGCTGGTAACCTCTTGTCTTGATTTTTGTAATGCACTCTACATGGGGCTACCCTCGTACTTGGTCCAGAAACTTCAACTAGTGCAGAATATGGCAGCCAGACTGGTCTCGGGAACACCGAGAAGAGACCATATAACATCGATCTTAAGATCACTTCACTGGGTGCCCATTAGTTTCTGGGCCCAGTACAAGGTGTTGGTTAATACCTTTAAAGTCTAAATGGCTTGGGTCCAACCTATCTTTGGGATCGCCTCCTCCCGTATAATCCACCCCACGCTCTCAGGTCCTTTGGGAGGAATCTGCTGCAGCCTATAAAAACTAGGCTGTCTGTAACCGCCCAGAGGACCTTTTTGGCAACCACTCCCAGGTTATGGAATGGCCTGCCAGACGAGAGCCATCTTATTACCACCTTGAACAGCTTTAAAAAGGCTGTTAAGATGGATCTCTTTTGGCAGGCCTTTCCTGAATAGATATCCCAGCCATCAAGAGATAGCCCAACCTGCTCTCCTGATTCTGCTGCAGTTTTTGTTTATTTGTTTATTTGTATTATTATTTTAAGTGTGTTTTTAAATTGTTGTTGTTTAATAGTATTTTAAGGGGTGGGTAGGATTGTGGGATATGTAATGTATATTTTAATGTAAGCTGCTTCAGTTGCATTATGCAGAGGGGAGGGATAATAATAATAATAATAATAATAATAATAATAATAATAATAATAATCAGCCCTGTTTAAATATTTGAAAGGAAGCCATGTGAGCATGGAGGAAGCTTGTCTTCTGCTGCTCCAGAGAATAGGATCTGGAGCAGGGATTCAAACTACAGGAAAAGGGATTCCACTTCAACATTAGGAAGAGTTTCCTTACAATAAGGGCTGTTTGACAGTGGAACACACTCCCTTGGAGAGTGGTAGAGTCTCCTTCTTTGGAGGTTTTGAAACAGAGGCTGGATGACCATCTTTCAGGGGTGTTTGATTGTGAGTTCCTGCATGGCAGGGGGTTGGACTGGATGGTTTTTGAGGTCTCTTCCAACTCTATGATTCTATATCTTTTTTCTGTTGATGGTGTAATACCAATTTTGACCCAAATGAGCTAAACTATACATGGAAGGCAATTTGAAATCTTGGATGGTTTTGTTCATGGAATTTTGCCCATGCTGCAAGACCAAATTGTATTCATTACACATCAGAGATTGTATTTGAATGCACATCTGTTCTGCTCTGAAAAAATAAACAAAGGAACCCCTTTTCACCCTTGGCTCTTTTCTTTTAAATGTTAAACCAAAGAAGAATGAACAAAGTCCTTCAGCTGAAAAATAAAACTGCTCACGTACAAAGTCTCCCTGCATCCCTTTGGTGCTTTCGAGTCTTTTGCCAGCTGTGTAACTAGAAGACAATGCCAAATAATATTGGAAAGGGCTTCATATACTATAAATATGAGCCTGTACAGACTGCCAGAAATAGTGCAAATTGAGTCCACTTTAACTGCCCTGACTCAGTGCTAGGGAATCATGGGAAGTGTAGTTTATTGTGGCACTGGAGTTCTCTGACAGAGAAGGCTCAATGTCTCAGGAAAAAACTACAGTTCCCATGATTCCCTAGCACTGAGCCAGGACAGTTAAAGTGGTCTCAAACTGGATTATTTCTGGCAGTCTATACAGGCTCTGCATTAATGCAGTGACTGGATGGGTAGGGGAATGTCTCTGTACTGAGTACACCTAATATGCTCTTTAGCTGAGATTTCTAGTCATATGATAGAAATGACTTGAAGGCACACAACCACAACTAGTTGCTGGTGTGTGTATGTACATGTACACACTCATATGCACAAAGGAAGTGGGAGTTGTGTGGCCCTCCAGATGCTGTTGAACTGCAACTCCCAGCAGCCCTAATCAGCTTAGCCTATGGTGAGAAATGCTATGAGTTACAGTTCAGCAACATCTACACAATTCCCATTGCATCCACACCACTTATTGTACAGGGTCCTAAACCTCAAGCAGCATTTTCGGGCTGGAGGGTCTGTTGTGTGTAAGCAGGAATCACGAAGTCTGTTTCTAGCAGACCAGTCAAACATACCCAGCTTTGAATTTCATTTTAATTCATGTCTTCAGCCAACACCTACTTACTGAAAGATTTCCTTGTCATGGCTGCTTCAAAGCTGAATGTTCAGTGTGGAATTGCCATGGTTTAGTCACTCAGTTTTTATGGGTGGCCACATAGTGTTATGTGCCTTCAAGTTCACTCTTATTTATGGTGGCCCTATCATTGGGTATTCTAGGCAAGATTTATTTAGACATTTATCATTGCCTTTCTCTAGGGCTGAAGGAGAAGGATTTGCTCAAGGTCACCTGTGGGTTTCTGTGCCTGAGCAGCAATTTGAACCTTGGTATCCCAGAGTCTTAGATCCAAGACACACTACAAAAATAATCCAGTTTGTGACCGCTATAACTGCTTTGGCCAGTGCTAGGGAATCCTGGGAATTGTAGTTTATTGTGGCACCACAGCACTCTGACAGAGAAGGCTCAATGTCTCAGAAAAAACTACAATTCCCATGATTCCCTAGCATTGAGCCAGGGCAGTTAAGGCGGTCTCAAACAGGATTACTTCTGCAGTGTGTTTTGGGCCATAGTCCAGCGTATAAACCACACTGGTGCTCACATAATATGCAATATAATAGTTTAATTTAAATATTCTCACTTTTTAAAAAATACATCTCTATATTTTCTTGAAGCTTATTCTGTATTTTCAGAGACCACTGGAAGTCTGACATACTGGAAGAGGGAACAGTAATACCATCTCCTATAAATACTATTTCCCCATTTGGCAGGAACAATTCTGTTTAATCCCCTGCCATCACATTTTTTCAGTAGCCTTTAAAATGTCCTAGTTTCGTTCTCCCTCTCCCACTTTCCCCTTCATCTTCAGTTTATTTCCACTGGTGCAAAATGAGTTCTAAGTGCAAAAGTAATTTGCACTTAAGTAATTCAGCAGGGAAGAGAGGAGGCAAAATCTTGCCCTTTCCTGCAGATTCAGGCAAAAGCAAACTGCTGCAGCCTTTCTTAGCTTGGCTGTTCTTCCTCATTAGTAACTTTCGCCATCTTGCCACACTTTGATGTCACTTGGCAACATCTGTCCTGGTTTTCATCTGTGAAATGTTGTATGTGGTTTTGATGTGAGCAGTAACATTTCAAGCAAAACCATTTGGCTAGCTTTCATCTTTCATTTTCCAGTGAACAGCATTTTATCATTCCCATTTACTTTTATTGAATATGGTTTACAATATGAAAAACATATTTTTGTACACAGTAGTTTGATAGCCAGTATGTTGAAGTTGTTTGGGCATTGGACTAGGACTCTGAAGATCAAGGTTTGAATCCCCACTTGGCCATGGAAAACCTCTGGGGGAATCTTGCAAAAGTCACATTCTCTCAGCCCCAAAGGGAGGCAAAGGCAAACCTTCTCGAAATAAATCTTGCCAAGAAAACCCTGTGATAGGATTGGCTTAGGGTCACCATAAATCATAAGTGACTTGAAGACATACAACAGCAACATTTTTGATACTATGTTTTGACAAATGGAAATTTATCATAATTTCATTTACCGTATTTTTCACAAAGACTTTATCCTGGATTCCAGCATTTTAAGCTTTTATTATTAAGAAAAACTTTATACTGGGCATCATGTCTGATGATGTTCTACATTCTGCTTCACATAAAAGTAAACTTATTGGACGTTTTCACACGGCGTCCCTAAAGCCGGCTGGAGTCCTTCCCCTAAAGCCGGCTGGATCCCCGTGCCGCCGACGCCGGAATGACTCCGCCGCCGAAAGGCTAATTCCTTTTGCCACCCGGCATTACCTGAAGCCGGCGTTAGCCAGGAATTAGCCTGCCTCCGCCGGAGTGACGCCGGACTTAGGGCTCCGTGCGTTTGAACACACGGAGCCAAAAGCCGGCCTGACGCAGGGATGACGTCAGGAGGGGCGGGGTTTGCTGCCGCGTGTGTGTGAACACCCGGAAAATGGAGACGGAGTGGGGCCGGAGTGAGGCCGGCTAGCCTCCTCAAAAAGCCCCGTGTGAAAACGTCCAATGTGTGTTACATAAACCTACTGAGAAACACTGATAGGAAGCATATGATTTATTGGTGAAGAAAAAGAAGAAAAGAAAAAAATGTTATATGAGTAATATGCTTATTTAAACAAAATTATATTCTACAAAATCTTTTATAAAGGACAAATATTAATAAACATCAAACTTCAAATCTATGTATATTTCATTTCCTGCAGTCTAAATTAAATTATCTCTTTGTTTTCTTTACCTTCTATATAATTTGATTAGATTATCAAAAAACAGTTATTGCATAGGTGTATAAATTGCATTCCTTCTATAAAAATCAATAAAAATCCATAGTTTCTGTGAATTTGATCTATTCTCACCTGTTTAATATAGATCCAAATCTTATTTCAGTACTAACTGTAGTAGACCCATTGAATCAACAATTCAACAATTCAGCAATTGATTGAATGGAGTGTACTCTAGCAGAGACTAGCCAACAGGATGCCAAACCTAATGCATTAATTAAACACTTTTAATTGATTTATTAATTTTAAAAGGTTTTTGGGGCTGATTTAAAAAAAATCAAGAGATTTATGCAAGTAGTACATCAATAAAAGAGTATTTTAGCTCTAAGAAATCACTTTTGCTCTCACTAGTGTTTTAGAAATAGAAATAATGCAGCTTGAGACCACTTTGAGTACTATACCTCCATCCTATGGATCTTGGGATCTGTAGATCTACAAAATACTTAGCCTTTACTGCTAAAGAGTGCTAGTGCCTCGCAAAATTACACATCCCAGGATTCTATAGAATAGAGACATGGCAGCTAAGGTAGTGTCAAACTGCATTATTTCTATGGTGTAGATGCACCGTCAATGTTTGTTTTTATTTTTTTTTTAAAAAACCTGATCTAAAATACTTCCATTCTAAAAGCATAATACAAGTAAATGGGCAATCATTCTTTAAAAAATTAAGCATGGCAGCACAAACTGAATACTTGTGAGAGAAGATCAGTCCAGATTTTTATATAGAGCTAAAACACTTTTTTATAATGGCAGCTCAGGTGAATTGTACCCCTACAACCACATGGTTATACCATTTCCATTAATATTCGTAGAGTATAGCTGAGTATACCATTAGGAACAACTACATATCTCTGATAATGTAGAAAGCCAATTTCAATTCTGCTTGTACACAACAGTGGAAGAGTAAATATTAGGTAATGTTATGTGTGCTTCCAGATGAGACTTTTATTGTGCAATTCACCTGCTTCAAATATGGAATTGTACATGCAGTGGGCAAATTGTGGGTGTTTTTTTAAAAAACTTATAATATTTTATTTTTTAACTTATAATCTTCCATGCTTATCCATACTGCTTCTGCCTTCCAAGAAAAGATGGAACATCTGTACAACACTTTTTGATCAACAGCCCTTGGAACCCTAGGATAGACAGGCAGACTTAAGTCTGAAAAGTTCTCAGCTAAGATCTCTGTATCACCAGAAAATCATCTACTGCCTGGAAGAGGCCAAGGCCAAGGAGAAATCACAAGACACAGGCAAGAACTACTGCTCCCCAGCCCTGATTAATAACTATGAAAATGCACAGTGTCCTCCTATGGAATACTGGATTAGTGTTATTCTGTATGTGTTTCTGTGCCTTCAAGTTGATTGCCGACTTATGGGTACCCCATGAATTTCACAGGGTTTTCTTGGGCAAGAAATACTCAGAGGTGGTTTTGCCAGTTCCTTCTTCTGAAATGTAGCCTACAGCACTTGGTATTCATTAGTGGTCTCCCATCCAAGTGCTAACTAGAGCTGACCCTGCTTAGCTTCCAAG
>CM034708.1:15585239-15598424 GCA_020142125.1 Phrynosoma platyrhinos | reverse complement strand
TGACTTCAAATTGACTTATCGCAACCCTATCATAAGATCTTCTTGGCAAGATTTCCTCAAAGGTTTGCCATTGCTTTCCTCTCAGGCTGAGAGAATGTGACTTAGACTGAGAGAATGGCTGGCAGTGTAATGGTGTATATATAAATCTTAAATATCAGTTATTTCATTTGTGTTAGTTTCTCTGCTGATTGCAACTATAGTATTTCCCACCATCATTGTGTTCATAGACAGTTCATGACATTGTGGCAAGATTTCCAATGATGGCCCTTTGTACTTAGCTGGGCTGGTCTTCAGACATGCAGTGTACCACTGGGGTCATACTTAGAGACTTACCAACTAGGTAAAGTCTGCTACAACCTTCTAGAACCCATGTTTACCTCCATGCCATGATGAGGAAGCCAAATAAGACTTGTGGACAAATTGTATATATCTGGAGAAGGTATCAACATGCTTTATTGAAGTCGTAGGCTTTCATGGCCGGCATCCATAGTTTTTTGTGGGTTTTTCGAGCTGTGTGGCCATGTTCTAGAAGAGTTTCTTTCTGACGTTTCGCCAGCATCTGAGATGCCAGCCACAGATGCTGGCGAAACATCAGAAAGAAACTCTTCTAGAACATGGCCACACAGCTCGAAAAACCCACAAAAAACTATGCTTTATTGAATTTACATACTGATTAAGATTAATAGCTAGACCAGGGGTCCCCAAACTATGGCTTGTGGGCCGGACTTGGCCCGTCGAGGCCTTCTTACCAGTCCGTAGCCGGTCCTGCCGCTGCTGCCGCTTGCGCGCGCCACCACATACCATTTTATCTTCCCCTGAGCTAGACAAAAGGAAAAATTAAGCTTGGCTTTCTCTAAGTGCTGGAGGCTTGAACAAATCCTCCAACTCTATCCAAATTCCCAAACAGTTAGCAAAACTTGACTTAAAGATACCACAGTAGGCCCTTGGTATCTGCTGAGGTTTGGTTCCAGAACCCTCCTTGGATCTGTAGATGGTCAAGTCCCATTATATACAATGGGGTAGTAAAATTGTATCAGTTATATAAAATGGCAAAATTCAATGTCTGCTTTTTGGAATTTTTGGGGGAGGATATTTAGAAGCCATGGATGGTTGAATGCTTTGATACAGAATCCATGGATACATAAGGATAACTGTAGTGCATTGTTGTCTTTGCTAGATATTCAGAGAAAACTACCACAATCAGAAGAAAGCTGAATCTGTTATGGCTTCTGGAAAGAATCCTGAGAGTGGGAATTTGATAAGATGCTTAAAATTCTTTTGGACTTTTAACCTATGACCATCCTATCAACAAACTAAAAGGAAAGTTCACATAGCACAATGATCATGGAAGATATGAGGATTCTGCTACCCACTAGTCTAATACAGAGGAAGGAAATATTGTGTGCCTTCAAGACATTTCCATTATGGTTACCCTAAGGCTTGGGCTTTTTTTTCCTGGGGCTGAGAGTGTGTGACCCAAGGCCATCCAGTAAGCAGAAGGTCATCCAGTAAATATTTCCATGGCTAAGCAGGGAATCGAACCCTGGTCTCCAGGGTTGTAGTCCAACGCTCAAACCACAACACCATGCTGGCTCTCACGGAAACATATAGATCTTCAAATATTGTTGGACTTTAACTCCCACTATCCCAGACTATTTGCCATGCTGCCTGAGAATGATAGTGTTCCCAGCACTGATATAATTAATAAAGAAATCACATGTCTCTCTGACCAGGCCTGTAAGACATGTTATCTACCAAGTTGAACATTTCACAAGAGAGTTTTTAAAAATTACTGGTTTTGACACCTTCCTGGGGCTGGCATCTGCCAAAAAGCAGAGGGTTGACAAGCCCTGAACAGGCACCAATGCTATTTTGCAAATGCCTTCAGTAGATCTAGAATTTTCCTTTTCTAGTAGGAATTACCATATTATAGCCCCTAAAGACCTTTGATGTCTGATTTTAAAGGTGCCTGCTGTCATCAACTGGTACCATTGTACATTCAGTCTTGTCCATTAAGCTGTCAGCCTCACAGGAAAGTAAGGCGATTTCTCTAATTTCCTCCCACCATATTTAAATCATGAAACTGAAGGGATGAGAACATGAAGTGCTGAGGTTTCAGCGAGGCTGAATAAGATAGGGATCTTTCCAGGTTCTTCAAAATGTTGGACTTTCTGAGAGGAAAGCAACATATACAGTGCAGGGTCATACAGTGTACAGGAGGGAGGAAGGAAAGAAAATCCATAAATTCATTTTTGAGTGCCCTGTGTTGAAAATAAATCCAGTTCAATGTCAATAATAATAATAATAATAATAATAATAATTTATTTATACCCCGCCCCTCTAAGAACAATCAGGGTGGCTCACAATATTAAAATACAAGTTACAATCAATCCCCATTCCTACCCCCCCTTAAAAAAGCATTAAATCAAATAAAATTAAAATATACAAATTGAGTTTAAAATTTATAAACAACAAGACAAACATAAGCATACTGCGGCATTAATTAGCAAGCAGGCTGATAAACGGGCGGCGGTGTCATGTTGAGGGAGTTCAAAACAAATTCCTGGAGGACTCTCTTAAAGGAGGGTTCCTGAAGCTGGGTATTTATCCTGGAAAGGCCTGCCGGAAGAGATCTATCTTGACAGCCTTTTTAAAGCTGTCTAGAGATGTAAGCAGACGGATCTCGTCCGGCAGGCCGTTCCATAATCTGGGGGTGACCATAGAGAATGCCCTCTGGGAAGTAGCTGAAAGCCTAGATTTTTGTGGCTGAAGCAGGCCCTTCTGAGAGGATCGGAGTGCGCGGGGAGGATTGTAGGGGAGAAGGTGGTCCCGAAGATAGTTTGGACCCAAGCCATTTAGGGCTTTAAAGGTAATAACCAACACCTTGTACTGGGCCCAGAAACTGATAGGCAGCCACCATGTTCTGAATTAACTGCAGTTTCCGGACCAAGCATGAGGGTAGCCCCATGTAGAGCACATTGCAGAAATCTAGACGTGAGGTTACCATGTTAAAAAGAAAGAAAGAAAGAAAGAAAGAAAGAAAGAAAGAAAGAAAGAAAGAAAGAAAGAAAGAAAGAAAGAAAGAAAGAAAGAAAGAAAGAAAACTATTTTCTACTGAGCTCACTAATGTAAATCTGTGGAGAAAATGAATTCTCAGGCAGTGGATTTTGTATGAACAGTGGTTTTAAAACATGCCCAGTTCCTCTAAGAGTAGTCATCTCTTCCATATAAATGCAAATTTGTTCTGTTTACTATTAGCTTATCAGGTTGCTAGACAGGTTGGTGTTATGCCTGAAAAGGAAAAAAAAGCAGGCTTGTGTGGATGTCCATATAAATTTCTGTAAAGGCAGAAATGTTGCTGCTGCTGCTGTTGCATACCTTCAGTAATTTCTGGCTGATGCCTGACCTAGGGCAACCTTACCATGAGGGATTTTTGGCCAAGATTTCTTCAGAGGTGGTTTGCCATTGCTTTCCTCTGAGGCTGAGAGTGTGTGACATGCCCAAGATCACCCAGTGGACTTCCATTGCTGGTTAGGGTATTAAATCCTGATCTCCAAGAGTCCTAGTTCCACACTCAAATCACTACACCACAGTGGCAGAAATTAACCATACTTAATTAACAAAATTAAGAAATTAATGCAAAAAATTCAACCTGAAAAATATGCCAGCACAGACTGTCTGAAAATGAAGCCACCTTAGAGGTTCATCAACATCTCAGATATATCATCCATTTATTAGAAATCAACATTCTCAAATGCTGAACCTATATCTTAAGAGTTGGAATCAGATGTCCCTCCAAATGGCTGAACTGTAATTCCCAGTTGCCCAAGTCAGTATAGGCAATATTGAGGAATTCTGGGAATCGCATTTCAACCATATGTGGAGAGCTGCACAATGTGAATCCCTGCTAAGTGCACACACACACACACAGGTGTTGTTATTCAGTAGTAGAGCACCTGCTTTGCATGCAGAAACTCCCACATTAAGTCTTTGTCATCTTCAGAAACTTGCCAGAAATGCTGCTGGTGAGTTTCCGTCTGTTGGTGTCAGTGATACTGAAATCAATGGATCATTTGCTTGAAACAAGCTGTATTGTGGGAATCACTCTTGAGTAGACATTAGGCTACAAATCAGCATGGCTCAGCATAGTGTAGACATTCCACATGCAGATCAACACTATATTTCACTACGTTACACTACACTGAGCCATAGACCACTTCCTCAGACTTACTGTGCAGCCTACTTGCTGGTCCCTCTTAGAGTCTTTTAACATTTTAAGTATAATAAAAGTATAGGTCACTCACCACTGGGATCACGATAATAACATATGGACAAATGCACTGTAGTAATGTTGGGACTCAACACTTTAAATCCTTAGCAATTTCCATTCAAGATTTATTTATAATTAATTTGAAAGTACACTGGATGCTGTTTGGGTTGCCGGATGAAATGCGGGACTGGCCTTCTATCCCTTTACTAGTTGTGTAGAAGAGGCAATTTCAGCAGGTCTTGCTTGTTGATCTCTTTGGAGAAGGATACTCCCTTCCCACCCTGCAGGTTTTAGAAAGAAGAGGCTGCTGATTTTCTTTCCTCTCCTCTTAGCTTCTCCTGCTTGGTGTTTTGCCTGCAATAATGTCTATTTTCCCATAGAGCAGGCTGCTGTCAGGGCTGTTTAGCACTACCCCGAGGAGAGTGCTTCTGCTCCCACAAAGTCATCTCTTCACTGACCAACATCTCTGCTCCAGAGACTCCGGGGAACTGATGCCAGCAACTTGGAATGGTTCAAGTGAAGCGTGAAGTATTGACAACTTGACAGCACATTTCTCTCATCTTGCCAATGCGTCTCATTCCAAGCTTAAAGAGGGGGCCCTGAAACCATTAACCAACTGCTCTTCTTTCTCTGCCCTGGCGGTTATAATGCTGAATGTCCTTTCTAATTGAAAGATATGCGGGTGTACACAGTGAAATGCAAGGCAAGGAATTAAACTAGGGCGGGCGGGCGGGTGGGTGTTGGGAAGGATTTAGCATTCAGGATCAGCATTTCTTTTGCTGACTTTCTTTCCAGAAGTTGATTTCTGTGTGGTCACTCATTTATGTACTCTACTGTTGCCCAATATGGGCCCCAAGGTGGCATACAATATAGGTTAAAGCAGTGGTTCTCAAATGGTGGGGCAGGACCCCCAGGAGGGCATAAGAGTTGCTCAACAGGGTATGAGACTTGGAGGTCCCAATCCCCCCTCCTCATCCCAAACCGGTGCTTGGAGCCTCTGACAGAGGGAGGGGGAGAAGAAGTAGGAGAGTTATTTCCATATAAAATGATAAGATATGAATATACATGAATGTGTAAATGAAAAGGCACACACTAAACAAACAAAATACTTTTAGTCATACAATGTGTCATGTAGGGGAGGACCGTGATGTCCGCATGCAGATATAAGGGGGTCACAAGGGTACAAAGTTTGAGAACCACTGGGTTAAAGCAAAATATAGCTAAAACAATATATACTATCAGAGTTTTAAAATGTTTTTAAAATTCCGTTAAAAATTAATCTAAATTAGTTTAAAACATAATAAAGATAAGAGACAGCATTGTTTGTTGTGTGCCTTCAAATTATTTCCAATTTACAGTGAGCCTAAGGGGAACCTATCATGGGGTTTTCCTGGCAAGATTTAGTCAGAGGGGGGTTGCCAGTGCCTCCTTATGAAGCTGAGAGAGTGTGACTTATCCAAGGTCAACCAGTGGGGTTCCATGGCTGGGTGAGGCTTTGAACCTTGGTCTCCAGAGTCCTAGTCCAGCACCCAAACCACTACACCAGATTGGTTCTCAGCATATCTCATTTTTAAAAAAATCTTTGGCACAACCAGTTGAAAGCCAAAGGCCTTGCTAAATAAAAAGGTATCTGCTTGCTGGCAAAAAGAGAGAAAAGAAAGGAGGCTAACTGTATCATGGGACAGAATTGCATAGTGTGGGAGCAGTCACTGAGAAGGCTCTCCAGTGCTCTCAACAAACATATCTTTCCAAACCAGTAGACTGCAGTGTCCACCACTGTTTCTGCATTTGCCAATGTAAGAAGGGGTTCAGCATAAGGATGAATCCCTATTAGTGGCATATGTGGGTGTGATCTCAAATTATACCCCAAAGGCACTATATCCTGTCTGATCTTGTAAGCAAAGCAGGATTAGTCCTGGTTAGTTCTTGGATGGGAGACTGGCAATGAATATCAGGTGCTGTAGGCTGTATTCCAGATGAAGGAACTGGCAAAAACACTTTGAATATTCCTTGTCTAAGAAAACCCTATGAAACTCATGAGGTCACCCCCATAGGTCAACAGGTGACTTGAGGACACACACAGACACATGCCCTTGAGTGATCATTGAGGAAAGAGGTATGCATTACCTCCTTTGCACAATGATCCTTCTGCCCATGAAACACACCTCTGTCCTGCTGGCCCCCCAGCCATTTGCTGGGAAGGCAAGGAAACAGCCAGGCAGCTCCAGCTGTGTTCTTACTGCTGGAGGTATGACAAAGAAGTGTCCTCCAGGATCTCCGGAGATCTGGGAGGATGACATCATCTTTGTGCATTTGACCATAGGAACACAGTCAGGCAGCACTTGCCCACCTTTTCCCCACTTTCCACTGGCCATTTAATGGCCATGGGGTGTCAGGATAGAATTCCATATGTGGTAAGAGGGGGAGACTTTAGCAGATCCATCTAGGATCACAGTGTGCTTGTTTATTATTGGCCATGTGCAGGACAGGCCCCACTGATCCCCTCACCTGTGCTTTCAGTGGATGGGTGTGTGTAATTTGAATCCCCCCTCTCTTCCCCACAGCTCACCTTAACCTATTTCAAAGGGATGTGTGAGAATAAAATTGGAGTTGGAAGAGAAAAATGCAGACCATTCCCTGGACGTAGAGTATGCTTCCTGTGCATGGAGAGCAGCAGGATGAATCTCTGAATGAAAGAGGAGAATGCTCCTGCATAGCTAAGTTAGAGATCTGAACCTAGATCTGTACTGTAACACCAGAAGTTAATGCCAGAAGCCTCTCCAACACAATACAGTCATTGGGAGAATTTAGCCTTCTTACATTTGCAATACTAAAGTGTGATGGCAAGAACTAAAGTACATGCTATATGGAATGAAGTGATAAGACGATACCAGCTCAGTCCAGAGTGTGAGGGATTACATTTTTTGATCCTTCCCAGTTAAGGTTGGCAGAAAGAAAACTGGAAAGCGCTCCTGTACCTTTGATAATTGTGCCAAAGAGGGAATTTCTGCAGGTGCTGCTTGTTATCTGATTCTGCTGAAATTCCCTCTTCGACACAGGAGCCATTTCCAGTTTTCAGTCTGCCAACCCTGTTAGCAGAATATATGTTAAGCATATCATGGTGAAATATTTAGGGCAGCTGTTTTCTTGGTGTGCTAGTTTACTATGTGGGCATACTTTTATTTTTATACAATGAGGGAGTATTGACACATACAAATCTGACCTACAGCCTGAAGTGGTACAGTTTAGAATTCTTCCACTTCAGTCTACAGTCTCATACAGCATCTCAGGTTAATTGAGATTTAGCTCCATGATATGTAGTTGCCTGTAGTTATATGTCAACCTGATTCAGCTTATAGGCTCAAACGCTGAGATCTGGCAACTCTGGAAAAACTATCCCTTCAGACTTTGCACATATGTTAAAGCAGTTTAAATTGGCTCCAACTTTCACAAAGAGTGATCTTGGCATCACGGTAGAATGCTTTTTGAAAATAACAGCACAGTGTGGGCTGATTAGAAAATTGATATTGAATATTTGTACACTTGCAGCCAAAATATTGTTTCATTACCAGAATGAACTTGACAGCTACCAGTCCTCTAGTACAATGTTAGAAGGCCTGAAGATGGGTTAACTTTTAAAAAGATATTTGTGTAATACGGTAATTTAATGCCACATTATATCTCTGCTATTACTAAACTTCATTTTGGTCTATTTTTCTATCCGTCTTGTACATAAAGGCATGTTGTTCCAGGTAAGGCTTGCTCAAGAGACAGAAAGGACCCTAAATTTACTTGTTTTATGTGAACACCATCCTGCTCTATGCACATGTTTCCTACATGGAAAACAATGTGTCTGAATGGGCTTTCTGTGCAAGCACGATTTCAAATGTTCAAGGATTCTTGCTTGTATAGAAAGCTTCCCATCAAGAGGAACTTTTCCTCTTCAGAAGCATATCTTTCCATGTGAGGAAAATGATGATTGAGGAGGTGGGGAGAGTCACTCCCTTATCCCCATGTTGAAGAAAGTCTGATGAGTAATAATATCTTAACAGGGATAAATTCTCTA
Organism: Phrynosoma platyrhinos; assembly: GCA_020142125.1. Lineage (NCBI taxonomy): Eukaryota > Metazoa > Chordata > Lepidosauria > Squamata > Phrynosomatidae > Phrynosoma > Phrynosoma platyrhinos. The sequence continues at coordinate 15,590,088 of CM034708.1, read as the reverse complement.
CTGAGTTCCACAAGTCATATAAACACAGAGGAAGCCATCTTGTCCATAAGATGTATTCCAAAATCCAAAAGCTCCAAAATCTAGTAAAAAAGATTTTGTGCCTCTTTGTTTGGTTTAACAAAGGTTATCACAACAGTATGGACGGCTGAGTGTCTACATTTGTGTGTTCCAGTACTTTTTGGTTATTGTTTGGCTCTGACTTCTGATCTGCTTCTTAATCCTGTTTTTTTTTTTTTTTTGGTTTATCCTTCAATTCCAACTTTCTCTTTGGTCCCTGACCATGGCTTGTCTCATGGTTTCTGGTTCCCAGCTCATCTCAGACCGTTTCATGTTGTCTATTGCCCAACCCTAACACACACATACATACAGCTATACACAACTAAAAGAAGAGGAATCAAATCATGCTAATACTGCATATCTATTATCAGTTCTTTTTAAGACACAATCTTACAGGTGAAAATAAAAGCCAATTCCATAACAGCAATTCTTTTTGACAATGCACATTAGAGCATATATCTTAAATCCTTTGTACAGTAATATCTCTCTGCCACTGGTTGTACTGGCTGAGGCATTTGGGGAGCTGTAGTCAAGTTACTTTTCAAATCTTGGCTAAAATGCACAGAGGCTGTAACCTGAAGGAGAAGACTAGCAAATAGGGGAAATATGTGTTTCTTAAATGTTTCTCCTCAGGCTATCCAACACCCCCACAGAAAAAGACAATTCCTGCATTCACACCTGCTTTTTCATACTGAATGGGAAAATCGCCAGGTAACTAAAGAGGAAAATATTTCAGTGTGAAAAGGGCCTGTGGAGAAAGTTTTAAGACATCTCTCTCCTCCGGCACTGGTTTGTTTGAGAATGTAGGCTCCTCAGTGACATTTCAAGCATAGTTTGACTTTCTTAATGATTTTTTCCATTTTATGAAGGAGAATGAAGATTAAGACTGCAAACGTAAACATACTGCTGGGATTATATGTCACTGAACACTGTGAGATTTTTTTTTTCCTAACACATATACTATATTTCAGATTGGACCATTCCATAAGAGTATATGATCTAACCAGTATTTCATGGTGAGTCCTTGATAGAGCAGTTTATTTATATGCCACTTTACCACAGTGGATGCTGCTAAATGAAGCTCCTAAAAAGTATCAACTTATAAAAATAAATACCATTTAATGTGAAGTGGAAGGCTTTCATGGCCAGCATCCATAGGTTTTTGTGGTTTTTTTGGGCTGTGAGGCTGTGTTCTAGAATAATGTATTCCTGACATTTCCATGCTACCATTCTCTGAAGATGCCAGCCACAGATGCAGGCAAAATGTCAGGAATACATTCATCTAGAACATGGCACCACAGCCTGAAAACTCCACAAAAACCTATAAATATCATTTTTAAAATAAAATACATCAATGTATTCATAAAATAATATAAAGCAAACAACTTAACAGAAGCTTAAATTCAATTATGCAAGTAATAACCTTAATACATTATAAGTATACAGTATAATCAAAATTAAGAGGGCACTCCACCTCATCACAGCTAGCAGCTTCATCCTGTGACTGTTTATTCAGAAGTAACATTCTCTGTGCTAGGACTTACTTCAAGATAATAAAGCATATCTCCAGCCTTAGTCCTATTTAAGTGATTCATGTGGCATTCCTATGCTTTTAATTGGAGATTGTTTTGGGCATTTGTTGATTCTTGCATGCAAAGGGAATGACAAGAACATTAGCATCCTTAGGGTTATTATTACACTAAATCACAGCATTGGTTCATTTAGTTCATTATTGTCAAGTTTATATAGCAGTAGCTCTCCAGAGTTTTTGGTAGGATTTTTTTCCAGCCTTTTATCGAAAAATGGTGGTTTGGAACCAGAACTTTCTGCAGGCAAAGCATTTATTCTGCCATTGAGCTATGGGCTCTCCTTATCAAACATGAGCTGCTGTCTGCTAGTTCTTCTGCATGTTGCAGGACTTGAATTTAACACAAGTAGTGAGAGGCCATGATCAAGTTGCTCATATTAGATCTGAACTTGGCACTGTCATTCATTCAGTTCTGGTGAAGATGTGTAGGTTGGTTATAGGAAGCATGATGGTTCTGCTTCCACCTACAAGTGTCTATATGTTGTTTTCAAAAGTGGCATTGATGGGTTTCAACTTCAGTAGTTGTACTGTGAGGTCTGGTAAGGGTCAATTTTATCCTTCATGCTTAACATCTGCATGAAGTGACTGGGTGAGGTCATCAGGATTTTGGAATGAGATATCAGTTTCTCAATTTCTCTGAGTTGTCTGATTCAGACAAGGCTATGCAGGTGCTGAACAAGTGTCCAGATTCAGTAACAAGCTGGATGAAGACATGTAAATTAAGAATACAGATATAATGGAAGTCCAGTAGTTGGTAGTTTTCATGTCTGGGAATGGAGTATACAATCTATTTTAGATGGGGTTGTACTCTTGGGAAAGAGTCAACACCGATCTTGGTATTCCACTCTTGTTCCTTTTATCATTTTTGGCTTGTTTCCTAACTACAACATCCTAGATAGGGACAGCTTGTCAATGGTGATTCATACTCTGATAATTTCCAAACATATCATGCAAGCCACACTAGCACTACACTAGTGCTAACTTCATTAATGTCTTAGAGGTCAACCTCACACACAATAATGCATTACAGGTGTCCTTTAAGACATTGCTGAAGTTAGCACTCATGTAAAATGCAGTGGCCAGAATGGCAATAGGTAGAACAAAGTTACATCATATTATGCCAATTTTAAAACAGTTACACAAGCTGGCTATTCAGTTTCAAGCTCAATTCAAGGTGCTAGCTCTTCCCTTTAAGGACTTTGCACTCAAATATTTAAAGGCTTTATATATCAGCACTTTCATTATTTTATATCAGGTGTGGGGAAAGTGCAAGCCATGGGCTACACAAAGTTTATTCCTTGGTTTTATGAAGTCCTTGTCTGGGGCTAAAATATGGCAAAATTTCTCCCCCAACCCTTATGTAATGTGACAAGAGTTTTAAGTAAAAATATTTTTGGAGAAAACAATTAAATTCCAAAGAGTAGTAGTGAAAGAGTGGTCCTCCAAGGTTCTACCTTGCCAATTGCCAACCTGTTTTAGAATCTCAGATACTTCCAGTACTAATTGTGCATTATGTGATGATGAAAGCAAGGAAAAGCATGGTAGCCTAAATCCAATAGCTAGTCTCAACTGGAAGATTAAACACACTGAATCAATGGAAGTAACATAAGTGGTGACTTACCAGTGAGCCACTGATTCAGTGGCTCTGTTCTAGTTGGGACCAGCAATTGGATTTAAGCTTTTGCCTATTGTAGCCTCCTAATTGTAGAAAGGAGCTAGCATGGTGAAGTGATTTGAGTATTGGATTAGGAATCTGGGAGACACTGGTTCAAATTCCTGCTTGGGCATGGAAATCTATTAGGTGTCTTTGAGTGAGTCATACTCTCTCAGCCTCAGAGGAAGGCAATGGCAACCTCCCCCAGAACTAATCTTGCCAAGAAAATCCTATAATAGGTTTGCTTTAGGGTTGCCACAAGTTGGAAATTACTAGAAAGCACAATAAGGTAACAATAAATTGTGGAAACCCCATCTACGACCACTACAAAGGTATATTTGGTGAAGGCAACAGTGTGGCTTAGATCGTGGCTCATCAGATATAATTACCATCATGGAGCTCTCTCACTGTAGCTATATCTGATTATCTCATCTCCCCAAAGCCTACATTTTCAGGCAGACAGTACCACAACCCAAAGTTGGGAAACAGTGTCTGAAATACATTCCCAGTTTCAGGGTGCACTGAGAATAGTCAGCTGGGGACACTCTTGGGATTTTGTCACAATTGCATCTCTCAATGTGGGAGGGCACCATAGTCATTATTCCCTTGTGCTCCAATCTACAGTGCCTTGGAAACCCTTTGGTTGGGATAGTGCCTAGCTGAAAAAGTAGCTGTTTGGTGTCATTTGGTCATTAATGACTGTTAATGTGTATATCAAATGTTACAAGATCATAAGTCAGGCATACTATTTCATAATTATATATATTATTTTTAACGGCAGATCAATTCTAAGTGTTAGTTAGACCTGGTTTATCTTATGCTGGTTGGTGTAAGTTGTCCCCTTAAAAAAATATTTCTTGGTTTCTGTGGTGCAGTTTGATGTTGTTTAATTACTTTCATTGTATATTGTATTAGGATTTTTGATTACATTTTGTATGAAGGGTGCTATAGAAATATTTTAAAAGGTAAAACTAAAAATGTTTAAGCATTTAAGAAAAGGCATTAGTAGTGGGAATGGACTAATAAAAACCAAACAAACACCACTGCTATTATAAATGCAACCTAAAAAACCCGATTAAGATTTCACTTATCATTCAATGCCAGCTGGTTCGGTGTAATCCACAGGTGAGGTTTTATAAATTATCCATTCTGTGCTGTTTTTAAATTGGCATGCCTGCTAATGCTCTTTATTGAAGGAGTCAGCAAATAATACTAGCTAGAATCATCATATTTAGGTTTGTTTTTTTAAAAAAAGAAAGCAATCCAGTCAGTTAAAGTTGTTTGGCTGCTGGGCTATATAAGGAAAACATAGTAAATGACCTCAACGGTTAGGCTGGGTAGAGTTGCAAAACTGTCTGCTCCTAGCATGACCTTGCCATTAGAATTTAGATGTGGAGTGAAAACATTTTTAACTGGGCAGGCATTTTTAAACAGATCTCAAATCAGATGATTCTGACTTTCTCTCAAATGTTCTTAAGAACTAATCTATAATTTAGCTCCATCATTCAAACCTACTTTCTATAAGGAAAAAACAAGAACCTAGAATCAGC
>CM034708.1:15541496-15552711 GCA_020142125.1 Phrynosoma platyrhinos | reverse complement strand
ATCTATCTGTGTGTGCTCCCTCCCCTTGTCCTCAGCCAAGGAACTATGGCTCCCATGATTTCCCATGTTTATTATTATTATTATTTGGAAAACCTGGCCCTAGAGATTAGATCTCTTTGCAAGGGGACTCTTGCATCTATCTATATCTATATCTATATCTATATCTATATCTATATCTATATCTATATCTATATCTATCTGTGTGTGCTCCCTCCCCTTGTCCTCAGCAAGGAACTGTGGTCCCCATGATTTCCCATGTTTATTTATTTATTTATTATTATTTGGAAAACCTGGCCCTAGAGATGAGATCTCTTTGCAAGGGAACTCTTGCATCTATATTTATATCTATATATATATCTGTGTGTGCTCCCTCTCCTTGTCCTCGGCAAGGAACTGTGGCCCCCATAATTTCCCATGTTTATTTATTTTATTATTATTTTTTGAAAACGTAGCCCTAGAGATGAGATCTCTATGGTAGGGGACTCTTGCATATACATATATTTCTGTGTGTGCTCCATCCCCTTGTCCTCGGTCAAGGAACTGTGGCTCCCATGATTTCCCATGTTTATTTGTTTTGTTTTTGAAAATGTGGCCCTAGAGATGAGATCTCTTTGCAAGGGGACTCTTACACACATGCACACACACACATGCAGCATATATATATATATATATATATATATATATATATATATATATATTTGTGTGTGCTCCCTCTTCTTGTCCTCAGCAAGGAATTGTGACACCCTTGTCCTCAGCAAGGAATTGTTGAAAGCCTGTCCCTAGAGATAAGATCTCTTTGAATGGAGACTCTTGCATATATAGATAGCAAATATATATATTTCTGTGTGTGCTCCCTCCCCTTGTCCCCAGCAAGGAACTGTGTCACCCATGATTTCCCATGTTTATTTGTTTTGTTGTTGTTGAAAGCCTGGCCCTAGAGGTGAGATCCCTTTGCAAGGGGGGGGGGGCTCTTGCACATCACAGAATGATGAGTATGATTGAATGGCTTTTCCAAAATCCCTTTCCCTGATTCTCACAGCTGACTGTCCATTCCCCCCTACCCCATCCCCACTTCCCAATGGTGATGGAGCTGAAAAGGAACCCAAAGTGTATCTCTCTTGAAAACTCTCTTGGTGGGATATGTATATATGCCTGCCTGTGTGTTGAGGGGGTTGAGGGTCCAGAGGTGAAAACAAGGGGAAGGAAAATGCCAAGTGTTTTGTCACCAGGAAGTCATTTCCTATAATAAACATCCTGCTGGCTTGCATAACAAGCCTATGTACACAAAGCGGAGAGAAGATCCATTTTTAGTAATAATAATAATAATAATAATAATAATAATAATAATATCTATATTTTAGGATAAGGATTAAAAGTGGGTGGTGGGTGGGTTGATAGGATGTTGCATATTGTAAAGGGATATTCTACAAATGCTTATAAAGACTGCAAGGAAATCAGTGTCGTTCTTACCGGAATAGCCTCTCTGACAGCCTCGGCTCTTACAATGGGACCAAAAAAAATTGTTCGGATAGCATTTTTCGTTCTTCTGCAATGCGGGCCCTATTAAAAGATACAAAGAGTTTGTATGCTTGTCTCTTGGAGGTCAAAACCCTGCAGATCAGTCTAATGAGGGGGTTTGTTTTTGTGTGTGTGCTTTTTATTTTTTATTTTATTTTTGTATCCTTGGTGGCCATAGGCTTGTTTACATGGATGCCTTTTGCTGCATAGCCTCACCATTTCTTCTCCAATGCAGTTTTTCCATCTTCTCATCCAGCTCTCGGGGTGATTTCTTTTTCTGGCGCCTTGTAAAAAGATGGCTCATCAGGGTATACAGACACAGAACCCTGTCTCTTTCCATTTTGTTTTGATTTTTTTAAGGGGAGGAAAATGAAGATGGCCAAGGAAGGAAAGAAAGAAAAAGGGTGATGCTGGTGGATGATAACATCACTAGATAATTTCACTGTTTTGACTGTATGGGTCTGCTGATCTTCTCATGCAAGGCCAATAAAGATGGGGGTGTGCAGGAGAGAGAGAGAGAGAGGGAACTGCTGACAGGGAAGATAGACAGTGATTGTGTTGAGTTCAACAACATGCAAACAGGCTTGCTTCCAACGACATGAGAATGTGGAAGCAAAGCAAAAGCTCTTTAGGGCACATTGGAAGCAGTTGGAGCGGAGGAAGGAGAGGAAATAATGAACGATGTGTCTTTGACTTTGGCAGCTCTTCCTTGGGGTTCCTTCCCTTTCTCATATATCCATTTGTGCTCCATAAGGTAGCATCCATAGAGCTTCTGGATCAAAATTTCAAAACAAAGGAATGTGAGGGAGATGTGAAGCTGATGGGAAGCAAGGGGCTGTCCCCTTAGGATATTATGTGCCAATAATAAAGCAAGGGACATCTGACAACCCTAAATTATACTTGCTCATTTTCTGGTTTAGAGTGCCTGGTTGTTCTCTTCTTCCCCCTCCCACCATTATTGTTAAATGAATGACAGAGGTGGTGTGATCTGAGCTATTCAATCAAAAGCAGCCCCCTTCCCTCCCCTTCTCCCAGATGGACACCTATTCTATCACGCTGTTCCAGAGCATGTAATATTTTGCAAATGTCCTGTTGGTTGTAGTGGCATACAACATGGTGGCTTTGCAAGATGGTATAATTTGGGAGAGAGTAGGTGGGGAATCTTTTAACATGGAAATAAATACTAGCTACCTTTAGCCAGCCTGCATGAGGATTGATGTAACCCAGTGGTCTCCTCTTGTTGCTTGAGGGATGTGTGTAAATGGGTATACTTACTAGGACTGGGAGAAGCTGTTTATGAGTAGCTCCCAGCAGGGATGAGCATGTGTGTGTTTTTCTGGCATATCTGTAATTGTTATTTAATGGCTTCCTAGCATAGGGGTCAATGACTGGAAGGCAAAATTGTTACAAACTCATACTCAGAATTGGAAGTGTTCTGTGTATATATGTGTGTGTGTGTGTGGGGTTTGGAGCAATATCAAAGGTCTTAGATATTTATGGGTTTTGTTTCTTGTTCTGGATACCTTGCTTTAAAAAAATCTTATCCTTTCAAAGAAGTATGGTGTTGGATAGAAAAAAGAAACAATTATGGCACAACACAGCAAAGAATGCTAGCTAGAGTCGATGCTACTATAAGGCAGAGCGAGTCAATCTCTTCAGGTGGCATATGCTGGAGGGCAGCAATATCAGCCTCCTGGCTTCAACTCCTGAACTCCACAGATTTATTTATTTATTTAAATATTTATATCCTGACCCCCTATCTGAAGATGTCAGTCAAATCAGCACAGTTTAAAACAGTATAATTAATAAAATGATTTTAAAGAGCCAAACACATTTTAAATAGTATAAGAAGTTTAAAGACAGATTAAAACCAGTTAAAATACTTTAAAACAATTCAAAATGATGTGCATGTGTAGATCTTTATAACATGTATGGCAGAGATGAATATCTGGGGCTTTTCTGCTGTGGCATCCCTGTTGTAGGATACCTCTCCTTGGAGGCTGAGCACAAAAGTTAGAATCATACCATTGTATTCCCTACTACCATGTATGGATGTGAGAGATGGACAGTTAAGAAAGATGATAGGAAGGAAATAAATTCATTTGAGATGTGGTGCTGAGGATCCCAAACTGAGGCTATCATGCTTTGGACACATCATGAGAAGCAAGGACTCATTGGAAAAGACAATAATGCTGGGAAAGGTGGAGGGAAGTAGGACGAGAGGAAGACCACATGCCAGATGGATGGACTCTATTAAGGAGGTCATGGGTATTAAGGAGTTGCAGGAATTAAGCAGAGCAGTGGAGGACAGAGGGTCTTGGAGATGTCTCATCAATAGGGGCGCCATGGGTCGAGATTGACTCGTGGGCAGTTAACAACAAAAACCTTGGAGGCCCACTTGGCACCTGCATTATGACCATTCTGATTCCAAGTGAAAACATGGTTGCTTACAAAGGTTTTGGGGACATAACTTGTTTCATAGAATCATAGAGCTGACAAGGACTTCATAGACAAAGTCCAACCCAGGAACTCTATGTATCCCTTATGAATACATGAACTGTATCTATGGAGGGATACAGGAGGTTAAACTTTGATTGTTCATTAGAAGGAACATCTTGCTGGTAAGAACGGTTCAACAATGGACCCAATTACCAAAACGTGGGATCACTTTCTCTGGATGTCTTCAAAAAGAGGCTGGACAGTTGTCTGCTATGGATGCTCTTCTAGCTGGAGTTCCTGCATTGATCTGGGGGTTGGACATGGCCTATGAAGTCCCTGTCAGCTGTATGATTCAATGAAAACAAGTTAGTTCTCAAAAATCTTTGTAAGCAACCATGTTTTCACTTCGCATCAGAATGACAGTACTGTAGACACCAAGTGGGCCTCCAAGGAGAGGTATCCTATAACAGGGACATTCTACAAATGCTTTGTAGGTCTAGTATATCTAAGGCCCAAATATTCCTCTCTGCTTACAATGTACTCTGGAACTCTATGCCCCAAGTAAATACCTAAATTAGCCAGATACCTTAAGTGTATTGGGAGACACTGTGACATCCCAGTACAGAAGTATGATTTTACTGCTGGTCCAAATCAGCCTCTGTATATGTAGTTGGGAGGGTATCTTGTATTTTGCCTCAGGCAGCAAAATGTCTTGGGCTGGTCCTGGTGGATGCATAATCCACCATGTACTGTTATGTCCTGAAAAGATACACTGGACCCAGAAAGCCTGGAGGTCAAGTATATGCTGAGACCCAAAGCTGTAAGCCTGGCTTTGCTATCTATCCCTCAGACTTGTGGGGAGGAAATGGAATAAAATACTTTCTTTGAACAGCTTGGAGGAAGGATATGATTTAAATGTGATGCATAAATTAGCCACCATACTGTAAAACCATTTACATGGCTGACAGTATGCTGATTAGTGGCAGCTGTCAGCTGTTCTATTAAGGGTGCAGTGAATCCAGGTTGTGTTCTGGATTTTAAAAAGAGCCGTTCAAGGTGTTAAATACCCCCAGAACAAGTTCAGCACCATGGATAGTTGCTTTAAAGACTGAAATATAATATAGAGTTGATTCATTGCTCCTCTGACATGGAAGCCACTTGCCTGATATCTCCAATACTGTGCAGTCTGTTTGTGTAGGAGGCACTATAGCTTAGTGGGAGAGTCGATGCATGACCCAGGGTTATCCCCTAAAGTAGAGTGTGGACAAAAAGTGGCCTGGGAACCATAAGCCATTTTTCTAGCCCCTGGGCCCTTCCTGGACATAATGATGCTCTGCCTGTAAAAGGATTGCAAGGCTAGAAAAGGCCTTGGAGAGCTATTGTCACTTGAAGTAGACCAGTGATTTCCTGCTCAGCCATGGAAACCCATTGGGTTACCTTGGGCAAGTCACACTCTCTCAACCTCAGAGAAAGGCCAAGGCAAACCTCTTCTGAACAAATCTTGCCAAGAAAACCCCATGGTGGGGTTACCTTAAGGTCGGCATCAGTTGGATATGTCTTGAAGGCATACAACAACAATAAAGAATTTTTCAAATGGAGTGCTGGAGTTAGATGGACCAGTGACTGAGTTTTATGTAAGATAGTAAGATAGTTTCTAGTTTATAATGAGCAATTTTCAATGGAAGTAAGTTCCAGTGTGTTAAGTGGGGCTTCCTCCACATAAGTATGAGTGCAGTACAATCCTCTCTGTATTAAATCTTGACTATATTCAGTGGTGCTTGTTATTGTTGTTAGATGCTTCCAAGTCAACTTGAATTATAGCAATCATATTTTAGGGTTGCCTTGGCAAGATTTGTTTGGAGGAAGTTTGTCACAGCCTTTCTCTCAGGGTAAGAGAGAGTGACTGTTCCAGGGTCACCCAGTGGCTGAGTGGAGATTTTAACCCTGGTCTTCAGAGTCCTAGTTCAACACTCAAACCATGTTGGTTTACTATCAATGGTTCTTAATCCCAGGTTAACTGTATGTAATGTTGTAGTTTAAGACTAAAATTCCAAATATACTTAGAAGGGAATGAAGCTCTGTTTGATCAAAGTCAGACTTATTTCTGAGTAAACACGAGACTGTGCTATTATTCAGTTAGCAGGCAGGAAAAATTATTCTCAAGAGAAGAACACAAAATCCAGCTTAGAGTTTTTAGTTTGAAAATCTTGGGCCACTCACTATGTTTCAGCCTAACTTTTCCTATACAGTTGTGGGGATAATAATGGGGAGGATCATGTACCTGATGGTGGGAGTTGTGCAGGTCTCCAGATGTTGCTGGACTGCAACTTCCAGCATTCCTGACCATTGGCTATGTTGCCTAGCACTGCTGGGACTGTAGTTCAAGAACATCTGGAGGGCCACATGATTCCCATGATTGAGAAGAAATGATAGGATATAAATGTAACATATAAATAATTGTGTTGAATCAAGACATGGGAGACATGGGTTCAAATCCCTGCTTAGCCATGGATATGCACTGGGTGACCTTGAGCAAGTCACACTCTCTCAGTCTCAAAGAAAAGCTGAACCCTCAGAGGAAAGCTGAAAAGCAAACCTGCTCTGAACAAACCTTGCCAAGAAAACCCCACAAAAGGTTTGCCTTAGAGTCCCTATCAGTCAGGGAAAACAACAGTAACAACAACAACCAAACAAATATGAACCCTCCTTTGTACTTGTTTAAACAGATTAAATTAATGTGAGCATATCTGTCTCTCCATCCAGCACTCCTCATTTATTTCTTAAACTATTGTTAACTGCCTTGAACCTTGAAAAATTGAGGGAGAAGCTGACATTAAAAACTGAATATTCCTGTAATATTTCTTGGCTTTATAGATGGCCTAGTGTACATGACATCAATAGAAATTGATGCTTGGATGACATTCTTGCTGCTTTCTTGAATCATTGAGGGTAAAGGGAGGGAAGATGAGATATTTCACTGAGCCAGAATAACAAGCAATTGCAAATGGGTTCTTTTCCATCTGGGTGCCAGTCTAGCTGAGGCCTGCTTAGCCCAAGTAATGAAACAGCAGCATAAACCTTCTAATACCATTCTCTTGGCATCATCCTCAAGAGTAATTGCTGTTGAGTTTCTTTCTCCCTCTTACACTCAGCATTTGTACTGGCAGGTTCACTTCAAAAACCTTGCAAAGTGGCTGGGATTTCATTCTAATAAAAAACGAGGCCATCTTTGCTGCAAAGACTTTTTTATTTGGTAGTTGCTTACTGTAATAACATCTACAAAGATAGAGACTTCTGGGAAAACTATTTTAGAGGTATATAAACTACTGTATGTTGTAATGAAGAACCAGTGCTTAACAGTAACCAGAAGTGCATAAAAATTCCTCCCAAGCACGAGATGTCCTCAAAAAAAGTGAGGATACCCAAGGCTGTTTTTGTAATTTCTTCAGAACCAGAGGGCAGGATAATAAAATGCTCAGGATAATAAAATGCTCAGTCCTCTATTTTGGCTTTACTTTTCATAAATTTTCATAGTTTTTCAAGCAAGGCCACCATTTGCAGAACAAAACAGTTTAATTTTTCCTTTCCAGAACATATGTGCCATTGATTTTATTATAAATAGTACAGAATATATATCCCTGTTCATGTATATGTCAGGAATGAAGAATGTGTGGTCCTCCAGATGTTGTTATACTGTTGTTCTTGTTAGCTGCCCTACATCTGATCTTGACTCATGGTGGCCCTGTGTATGAGCCATCTCCAAGCCCCACTGACTGTCCTCCATTGCTCTGCTTAGGTTCTGTAGATTCAAATCTGTGACCTCCCTAATTGAGTCTAACCATCTGGCCTGCACTCTTACTACTTTCTACATTTCCTAGCATTGTTGTCTTCTAATGAGTCATGCCTTTTCATGATGTGGCCAAAGAATGGCAGCCTCAGTTTGTTCACCTTGGCTTCTAGGGAGCATTCAGTCTTGGTCTGTCTTTTTGGCTGTCCACAGTATTCTCATCACTCTTCTCCAGCACCACTTCTCAAATGACCTGATTTTCTTTTTATCCTCTTTCTTCACTATCCAGCTCTCACATGGTGATGGGCAATACACAGGCTTGGACAATTTTAACTTTAGTGCTCAGTTGTATATCTTTACTCTTTAGGATCTTTTGTAGTTCTTTCATTGCTGCCCTTCCCATTCCTAGTCTTCTTATTTCTTGACTGCAGTCTCCATTTTGATCAGTATTTGATCCAAGGTATGGGAAATTTTTAACTATTTCGATTTCCTCATTGCCTAGGATTAATCCCACACCACTGGCTTTGCTGGATAGAGTTGATGGGAGCTGCAGCCCAACAATATCTAGACCAGAAGTTCCCCATCTCTGATATACATAACCATAGTAATCCTTAAAAGATTCACTATAAGGTAGGCCAGTATTATCATCTCTGCACAATAGAAAAAATGAGCTCTAAGAGAAAAAGAAAGGCATTTATGTGGTGGTGTAGTGTTATTTGCCTTCAAGTAGTTTCCCTAGGGCAAACCTTATTACATAGTTTTCTTGGCAAGTTTCTTCAGAAGGGGCTGGCCATTGCCATTCTCTGAGGCTGGGAACATGTGACTCACCCAAGGTTACCCAATGGGTTTTCAGGATTTGAACCCTGCTTTCCAGAGTCATAATCCAATGTTCAAGGCTCCTTACACCAATCATAGAATCAGAGTTGAAAGACACCGCAAGGCTATCCAATCTCTTTCCATTATATCTTCATTATCTACACAGACATAGAATCATAGAACCCTAGAGTTGGAAGAACCCCAAGGGCCATCCAGTCCAACCCCCCTGCCATGCAGGAACTCACAATTAAAGCACCCTAACAGATAACCATCCAGCTTCTGTATAAAACCCTTCAAAGAAGGAGACTCCACCAAGGGAGCATATTCCACTGTCAAACAGCTCTTACTGCCTGGAAGTTCTTAAGTATATATTCTATTCTAAGATATGAAGTATATTCTATTGCTGCTGCTGTGTGTCTTAAACTCATTTCTGACTTAAGGCAACCTTAAGGTGAACCTATCACAAGATTTTCTTGGCAGATGTCTTCCAAGGGAGTTTGCCATTACCGTCTTTAGAGGCTGTGAGATTGTGACTTGCCCATACCCATCCTGAATCTCCCACTGTTCAGCAGATGACCCTATGCATTCTAGTACAGTCGCCCCTCCTTTCTTGTGGACTTAAAGTCCATAGTTTTGCATATTTGTGGAGGGGCGACCTCTGTGAGAATTAATGGATTGCACCCTCGGGGGCACTCCCCGTTCAAGCCTATGGGTCTTGAATATTACCAAATCTCTGTTTTTGTGGAAGGTCCGGAATGGGATCCCCAGCAAAAACAGAGGGCCGACCGTATAATGAAAGAGGGAGGCACTTTTCTCTGTTTGCTTTCTTCACAACATGCATAATCTGGTAGACTTCTACATCTCTCTCTCCCTCCACCTTTATTCTTCGCTTATTCTAAGCTCTACCATTGTACGAAGAAGAGCTATCAAGATAAGGAAATGCCTGTGACAGCTATCAAAAATATGGTCTGTATTTTAATGCACTCTGTGCATTTTAAAGATATTTAATGCACTTCTGTAGCTCTTTTTAGAACTATCCTGTAGTATGGCAACGTTCAATTAATAATGAGTATACTGTTCACCTATATTCTGTTCCTGAATTATCTGCTTGGCATATCTTTATTTAGCTGGGTGAATAAAAATGGATTTTAATGGATAAATTCAACTTTTTTGGGGGATTTAGGACTACCTTTAGGGATTTGGTCACTAGCAGGACTGTCTGAATAGAGCCATAAAATAGATTCCTTTGAATGTTTTTCTGTAGATGAAGGACTGTCACAAGCTGTGATGTATTCTAGCAAGACCAATGCTAACCCCTAGATGGATTCTATTGAAACCATCCTTTCAAAGGCATCTCTCCTTTTTTTAACTCCAACATGACCACTATGTTATTTTAAGTTTGTCATGTAGGACTTTCACTGTAATTTCATTAGAAACTGATCTAGAGATTGTAGTGTCTTCCTATTGAAGAAAGGTTTAAGAGTTTTTCTATTTGAGAGTCAGCGAATGGGAGGGAGGGAGACTGAGAAAACAGCAGACAGGATAGAGGCCAGAAGAAGAGCAAGAAACAACAATATAAAAGGCATTCCCCCCACCCTTTCTCTCATATAAAAGTAGAAATGTGACATGGCAAGCCCGTGGGATTCTGCTGCCTGAGGTGGAACAGCAAATGAAGCTCCCCTCATGTTGAGTCAGGGTGCATAATATCCAAAGCAAACCAAATTTAGGAGGCAGAAAATGCCATCTGCACCTCTGTCCTTCACTACAAGTAAAAATAAAACAATAAACAAGGGACTGCCCTTTTATGGTATCCAAAATCTACTGATGGAGATGGACATGGAGATGGAATCCTGTTGGTGACATACACAAATGTGTGTCCAGTTTACACCTACATAAATATAATAGCAGAGGGCAGTAAGTATATCCTATTCCCTTGCCAAATTCTCCCCAGCCACTGAACTTGGGTTGCCTCATAATAAACAGGACAGGGCTTCTATACCTTGGTCATGCACATACTATCTTTTGTGTGCTTCCACAGTAAACCAAATTTTGAAAAAATTGGTTAGCGCTTGCCTTCTAAATTGGATTTCAAACCCCCATTTTAAAATGCTTTGGAGGAGAAATGGGAACCATTGTTTCTGGGTTCTTATGTTGCCATGAAAATATTGCACTGTGGAAGGCTCCTTGTTTTATCTTCTATACTCCCTTCCACTTCCCTGCTTTCTTGCTTTCTTTCTTCTCCCAGTGCTAAATTCCATGACCACTGAATATCTACAGTCATCAATGGCCTTTTTTTCATGTGGTGGTAGTGGTGGGAGTTGTTCTTGTGTAGATTTTTCCCTAAATATTTTTATGGTTCTGTGATTTTTCCAAGTCTGCTGATACTTCTCTTTTGTGTGTGGATGCTGCATTCATGGAGACCAGATCAGTGGGTGTTTGCCATTAACACATGGCCATATCTCCTTCTCCATGACACGAGTGTTTGGTGGTTTTGCAGCTTTTATATGGGATTTACCAATTTTAAATGTTTGGAATGCTTCTCTTGCATCTCCTTGCTGAATTAAGACATCAACATGTACATGTGTATATCAGCATGCCTAGTAGGATGGTACTGTCAGGGATGATGGGAGTTGTAGCTCTTCACCTCTGGCTCTA
>CM034708.1:15516441-15536067 GCA_020142125.1 Phrynosoma platyrhinos | reverse complement strand
CATGCTGGCTCCTATTCCCATGTACTACCTATGAAACAATTGCAGACGCTTCTGGGGCACACTTTCACTGACTTGTGAAAGGAGCACTGATTTAGCGCTCCTTTCAGGGGCGCCGACGGTGTGCCACGGTGAGGATGCCTCGGTCCCGCGGCGCACCATCCCACGGCGTCCCAGAGCCTCTCATCTGCTTCCCCCCTTACTTGGCTGCAAATTGTACATACCATGCATCGCCTAGTATATTGGCAGTCCTTCCCCCCAACACTTTCTCATTTTCCCCCAACCATCTCATAACTGGGAGATGGAAATAATTTTTAAAGCAGCATTTAAATCTGGACTATTTTTTAAAAAGTAAGGTCCAAAACACATTGCAGAAATAAATGCTAGGGAACATGGGAGCTGTAGTTTGTTGTATTTATAAGTGACAGTTTTCCTGCTAAGTACCTGCATGTCATAAGCATTTGAATTAAAATTACCATATTGAAATGAAATCTGATTTTTAAAAATTTTTATTTGGTGTGCTTTGGAAGAGGGGTCATCTTATACAGCGAGTATATCCCAAACTCTGTATTTTAACTGGAAAAGTTGGGGGTCTTCTTATACGCCTGTTGTCTTATACACCTGAAAATATGGTACTTTTTGGACTGCAACTTCCAGAATTTCTCAGCCAACATGGCCAAGCTTTGTTTTTGGGAAGCTATTCCACAAAGGAGAAAAAGTGGAAGCCATATATGTACTTCAGTATTATTATCTCTGAGGTTCCTGGCTTATCCCTCTCTCTCCTCCATCAGTCAGGCCAATGAGTGACAGAGAAATACTTGTGGTGGTACACAGATATTTTATCCAGAGCAGTAAACGTTATGTCTAACAATGCTACTGCAAGTTTTAAAATTTATAGTCTATAATTACTATAGCACTAAAATTTATGCTGCATGGTATTACAATTTTCCACCTGTAAGGAAATTATTATTATTGTTTGTGTTTTAGTCCCAACAATATAACACTTATCTTCATATCCTTAAACATTACCAAAAATGTTATGTATAATGACCTACATTGATGTGTTAGTCCCAGCTAGAGTAGATCCACTGAATCAATGGGAGTTACACATGGAATGATTTTTACTAAACAATCCTTGAGTCAATGAGTCTCTTTGACAAGGGCTGAGCAAAAGGCCAGTAACAAAAAACTAGTTAACCTGTACATGCCCTTGTTGTAAAAATGTGTTTTCCTCCATGCCCCGATTTTGGTGGGACCCAAGTAGGTTGTTTCTTGGTACACATGAGATCCAAAATGTTGAGCACCACTCTTTCAGATGCCACCCTTGCACCTTTTCTTTCCTAGTTGTTCCCTTGGCCTGGGCCCCTCCCTGCCTCTATTTATAGGCTTGTTCTTCTTGTACTCCCCCTTCTCAAGCACTGTTGAGAGATTATAAATAAAAAGTTGTAAGCAATATAGTTACTTGTAATGAGTGTTGTTGTTGTTAATCACTTATGGTGCCCCTATGAATGAGAGACCTCCAAGACTCCCTGTCATCAATTGTCCTGTTCCGGTCTTGCAAACCAGGATTGTGGCTTCTTTGATTGAGTTTATCCACCTGTAATGTGGCCTTCTTTTCTTACTGCCTTCCACCTTATCGTATTTTCTAATGAGTCATGTCATCTTACAATGTGTCCAAAGTACGATAGTCTCAATTTGGTCATTTTGGCGTCTAGGGAGATTTCAGACTTCATTAAGCTACATTTCAGAAGCAATGTGAGATATATATATATATATATATATATATATATATATATATATATATAAAACTAAAAGTAATGAGAAATGTAAACACCTGGACAAGCTACTTTTCTAACATTGCAAAGAGTAATAGTAGTGAATTATCTTTCAAAAATTACAAAAAACAACAGGAATGAATGGTTTTAGAAATGTAGGGTCTGCCTACTGGGTCTTCCTACTCTCTCTTTTAACATTTGAGCAATGCAGTGTCTGCATTGGCCAGGCTGGTAAAATGATAGAATAATTTTTCCTTCTTTAATGTATTTGAAATAGCTGAGGTCCCAAACTCTTACTGTTAAAATTTATAGTGTGCTAAGGTATATGAAAATATAGGAACTTATGAACAGAATTAGGAGATTTTACCTTTTGAAGTTGTTTTTGTTGTGTGCCTTCAAGTTATTTCTAACTTATAGTGACCCTAACGCAACGCTATCACAGGGTTTTCTTGTCAGAATTTGTTCAGAGTGGTATTGCCCTGGAGCCTGAGAGAATGTGACTTGTGTGCAAGGTTACCCAGTGGGTTTCCATGGCCGAGCATAGTGTCCTAATTCAACACTCAAACCACTACACGGTAGTGGCTCTCTCTGCTCCCCAAATCCTCCAGCTAGCATGGTTACTGGAAACTGTAGTTCAGAGCTTTACTGTAGGTCAGATAAGTACAGTACATGTTATCACTATGTTATGTATTCCTCTTTTGTTATAATCTGTGTATTGTTGTCTAAATTTTGCTATCATGTTTGTACTTAACTTTGCATTTAAAATCCTCAACAGGACATGTAAATAATTCATTTGCTAATCCCTCATTTTCCTGTTCAGCTTGGCATTTATCCCTGCAGATCAGGGAATTATCTGCATATGTAAAAGCCTGCTTGGATTTTTCAAATGGAAATTTGCATGCAAAATGCTGATTTTCTTTTTTGTCCATCGATGATGGTGTGGAAGCCCAAACAATGTTATGATGGTTCAGAAGCATTCAAAAACTCCATTTTGAAAATGTAAGAACTGGAACACACACAACAATCCTGGCTGTGTACTTGGCAGTTTAACAGATAACACACCCTCCTGTCCATCTCTAGGCCTATAGCGAAATGAATTTCTGTCCCCTACCCCACCCCACAGCAAAACATAATGAAATCTATGTCAAGTGGGCTTGGTTTTCTGTCTTTGTTCCTTTGTTCCTCTAACAATAGTCTCTAGGTTAACATAATTGCACATGTTTTTTTAATATCAAGGAAGCCAGTTATAATTGATTTGTGTGGCTATAATGTGACCATTAAAAGTCTCCTTTAAAGCATTCATATAGGTTGGATGGCCATCAGGACCTTTTTAAGAAATTAAGGGTTCATCTAGACCAGTAGTTCCCAAACTTTGGTCATCCAGATGTTTTGGACTTCAGCTCCCAGGATTCCTGACTGTTGGCCAAGCTGGCTGGTGCTTCTGGGAGTTGAAGTCCAAAACACCTGCAGGACCAAAGTTTGGGAATCACTGATCTAGACTGGTGAAGAACCTTACCCAAGCCATAGCTAACACACCTACTGATGTATAATGCACCTGGTATATTTATGGCCTAATTGGATGCGAGGTTGGAAACAAACACTACCAAATGGGCAACAGAGGAACAAAATAGCCTGACTTTTATTGGGACTACTGGCTGTCTGGAGAACACCTGAGACTTCTAGAGTTTATTTATTTATTTATTTATCTGAAGCCCCTTCCCTGCAACCAGTGGAATGTAATGGTTAGAGTGTTGCACTGAGACTTGGGAAATCAAGGTTATAGTCCTCAGTAGAGGACATAGTAGGTGATCTGGGGCCATTCTCTGACTTTTAGTCTAACCTTCCTCACTGACATGTGGTGAACATAAAATAGACAGGAGGAATAATTGTGAAAGCCATCTTGGGTCCTTGGAGAGAGAAAAATTATAAATATAATAAAAATTGAATATGGTTGGGCTGCACTGCTGTTATTAACACTGCCTTTAGCTGTAATCATCTTGTTCATGTTGTCATATAACAGGGTACTTATATGAACAGTTTATTTTGTGGCTCTTTTCCTATTCGTTTTTTGGAGTTCAGGTGGAATCTGAAAGAAAATAGTTACAACAGCCCCAATGTTGCTTTGGTCCCCTCTATGTGTGAGTCCTGGAACAGTTTCCCCTATGTTTCCCTTTAAAGAGACCCTGACAACCAACTTTATACAGAGAACAGTCTTCTTTACTTTATCTAGAGGACAGCTCTGTTTGAAAGTTGAAGATGAAGAACCATTACAAGTGAGCATAGAGACCTTGAGATTGCCCATCAACAGTTGGCATCTAGATAGCATATTGGAGTTTTTATGCAAACCCATGTCCTTCTTTGCCTCTTTTATTCATGATATATTCATTCTTTTTGACATTGTGCAAGTGGTTCGTTAGACCAAGTGCCTGTTCAGACTGTTGCCCAGGTTGTTAGAATTGGTAACAGGTTAATAGACCATAAGAGATCCTGTTAAAACAACTCCACTGGGTACCAGTTTGTTTCTGGGCACAATTCAAAGTGCTGGTTATGACCTTTAAAACCCTATTTGCCCATGCCAAGGCTTTCAGGCAGGCTATGAGCTGATGCAGACGGCCTGTTTGGGGTGGCAGAGAGCCGCCCCAGGGAACAGCACATAGGGGCTGTGGCAATGCCATGCCACAGCCCCGATCTTTCCTTTTGCCCCCCCCCAAAGAGTGGCAAAATGACACTCCTTTTAGGGGCAGCAAGAGACCGACCTAAGAGCCGGCGCTGTGGCTCTTCTGCGCTCTTTCGGTTCAGTGTGTCTGCACGCTACGCTGGAGGGCGCCCTGATGCCGCGTGCCATGCGTACGGCCACGTGGTGTCAGGACGGCGTTGGGCTGGGGTTGGGGTGGCCGGTGCGCAGCTGACCCGCCCCAACTCTATCCCCAGGCCAGCCCTTTAGGCTGGTCTGCAACAGCCCTATATCTCACTGTATGAGTGTCCTTGAACCCTGAGATTATCAGGAGAGGCTTTTTTCTCCATCCCACCATTGTTTCAAGCATAGTTGGTAGGGATGCAAGTGAGGCCTTCTCAGTGGCTGCCGAATTGTCTGAGGGACAGCAACCTGGCCGCTGGCTCAAAAAGGTTGCCTACCCCTGTTTTAAACTGTACTGTTTTAATAGATTTTTATCTTTTTAAATTGCATTTTATTCTTTTAACTTGTGACTTGAATTGTCTTAATATTTGAACAGCTTAATTCTATTTTAATATTCACTTTTTGTGTGCTTTTAATTGTATTGTTCTTTTAAATTGTAAGCTGTTAAATTGTAAACTGTAATGGTTCTTCATCTCTAATCCTAACTTTCAAACAGAGCTGTCCTCCATATAAAATAAGGAAGACTGTCCTTTTTGGGGGAAAAATGTGATATGAATAAATATAACAACAACTTCAGAGTCTTTATTTATTTATTTATTTATTTATATCCCACCTTTTTCCCAGTATAGGGATTCAAGGAGGCTAATAAAATTTAAAACAATACAACTTAAGAACAATAGAAACCACTGAAATGTAAACATGAAGTTTAACAAACAATTAAACAATTTTAAAAAGTTAAAAACATTACACCTTAAAGTTTAAAATATATTTAAAACTCTATGAAAACTATAAATTTAAGTCCAACCCTTGCAGAGTCCCTACTCTCTCTATATATGCAGTTTTCAAGATGGTGGAGGCTCACACGCTCCTCCACTCAACATGGTGTGAATCAAGGCAGATTCACAGACACCTTTTGTACATATCCTTCTTGGTGTGGCCCCTGCACACCCTAAAATTTGTTCCTGGAGACTGGAGTACCGTACCTTTGGAGTACCTGGAATATATGTAGGACAAAAGACAGAGGGGAAAGCTGGAAGAAATAATATATAGTCCCCTGAATGAGAAAGAAAGAATTGGAATTCAAACCAGACTGATGTAACTAACAAAGGTATTTTGTCAGAGTTTGGAAATATTACTTTCTTGGTTTACCATTCCCAGCATCTCTTTATAAGCTGGCTAGGGGAGTCTGGGGATTGTAGTTCAAAAAAGTAAACTTTCCAAGTTCTGGATTTTGTGGGTGTTTGCTAGAAGTAAGTCCACTGGATTTGATAGAGCTTTGTTCAAGAAGGTACATAATGTTTTCTAGTCTTTTTTTCAGAGAAAGACTTTACATCCTGCAGCTGTGTTTCATCCCCTGTCAAGGCTGCTAATGCTGGTATGGAAAGTAAGCACAAGATGTAAATCCTCAGATGTTATCAAAGGGATGAGGAAGCCAAGTATCTTTTAACCAGGCCTAAACAGCTTTCCACACAATCAGAAGGGGATTATAATTTTTTGTCATTTTATCTTGGGGCTTCTATCCATAGACCTCCATACATACATTGTGACAATCAGCACATGGAGGCTGGAGTAGGGATGTTGTGCCTTCTACGTACAGATGTTTTCTTTTGCACCCTTACAGAGCTGAGAAAAAGTTACTTTTTGGGCTACAATTCCTAGAAATACCTCTACCATGGAAGATGATCATGATGGCTAGAGGATACTGGAAGTTCTTGTTTAATTTTTTTTCAAGCTCTGACACTTAGGCTGCATCTGCACTGTAGAAATTCTGTGGTTTGAAACCATTTTAACTGTCATGGCTCCATCCTATGGAATCATGAATTGGTAGTTTGTTGTGGCAGCAAAACTCTCTGACAAAGAAAGCTAAATATCTCACAAAACTACAAATCACAGGATTCGGTAGCACTGAGCCATGGCAGTTAAAGCAGTGTCAAACTGCATTATTTTTGCAGTGCAGATGCAGCCATGGCTAGCAGGTTTGATTACCTTGCTTCTGAAATTTTGGGGAGTGTGGCTGTATTAATTTGTGGGAGCAAAACCAATATAGTGGTCCCTCTTGATTCATGGCCTTGGCACTTGCGGTTTCGATTATTTGCGAGGCCAAGAACGTGGGTCCCTCCCTCCCTTACTGGCGTCTTCCCCGTGGCTCTGGAGACTTTAATCAGACTCCAGGCTGCCAGGGTTTGTAATTGGCCCTGGCAGCCATCAAGACTCGCTTTCCTAGCAACACTTGGGGCCCGGCATATGCACGTCCCACTCCCTCTGCCGCAGCCAATTGACATGTCATGCGCCCATTGGCTGCAGTGGAGGGGGCAAGGTATGCACATGCCAGGCCCTGAGCACTTCTGGGAAAGCAAATCCTGATGGCTGCCGGGGCCAATTACAAGCCCCAGTGGCCCAGGCTCTGATTAAAGTCCCCAATGTTGGGGGGGAGGATGCTGGTAAGGGAGGGAGGTGAGAAGGGACAGAGGGAGGGAATTTCACAAATACTCAAGTCCCATTGTCTCCAATGATGCCATTGGGGACAATGTGACTTCAATATTTGCAAAATTTTGGATTCACCCCCCCCCCCAGAATGTATGCCCTGCAAATCCGGAAGGACCACTACATTTTTTTGGCACAAATTTCCATGGACAGCAGCACACCTCATGCTGTTGGAGGGCATGGACTGCTGACATCAGCAAATCATAGCTGTTGAATTAGCTAGCAGAGCAAATGTGTAGCTGCATTTCATTATTGTTTCTCCCAGCATGTGGCATTTAGAAATACATTGTATTTAAGTTCTAATGTGCTGTTATGGCTGATTGGATAGGATTTCATTCTACAAAGTAAAAACTGGGTAGAGTTTAATAGGGTGAGACTTGTGCCACCTTCAGTTTATGGAGGCTCCAGATACTGCTGTACAAATTATATTCACATTGAATTATGGCAGTTATGTACTTCTACTAATAAAGAAAGGTATGATGCACTTTTGCACCTAGAGAGAGATCTTGTAGCACCTTTGAGACTAACTGAAAGAAAGAAGTTGGCAGCATGAGTTTTCATAGACTTCAGTCTACTTCCTCAGATACTCAGCTGCAAACTTCTTTCTTTGAGAGTCTCAAAGTGCTACAAGATCTCTCTCTAGGTGCAAAAGATCTCTCATAGTGATTCTACAGACTAACAGGGCTATATATTTGAATTTTGTACTTAGAGTTTGGTTACTGATATACTGCATGCTGGTGAATAGTTTCTGGAATTGATAGTGGGTTCTTGGTATCTACTGGAGTTTGGTTCCAGGATCCCCTTGTGGATACTAAAATCCATAGATTCTCAAGTCTCATTATATATAGTGCAGAAGTAAAATGGTATCCATTATATAAAATGGCAAAATCAAGGTTTGCTTTTTGGATTTTTTTAAAAATATATATATTTTCAAACTATGGATGGTTTAATCCATGGATGCAGAATCTCGGGATATGGAGGGCTGATTGTAGATGTTATTTAATTGCATATGATACTTTAACCCATATATTCATAACATCCAAGAACAAATAGTTTCATCTTGAATCTTATACTTTGCAAGAAAGTGAGAATGTGCAATTTATTACAACTTGCTTTCTGTTCAAGAAACAGACTGTTCAGAGACAAATGCAGTCTTCTGGAATGCAAAATTAAAGTTGAAAATTCAGCCATATAATAGGTAAAGAAAATTACATTTCAGTATTCATAAAAATCTTGCTTATGTTCTTTGAATATTGTTTACCTGGTCACTGCAAAAATGCTAAACCTAAAAATATGAGAGGATGTCTGTACATTCTGCAGAAATGTTGTCTTATTAAACTAAAAATGAGCCAACATTCATACTATTAGTGGTTGCTAAAAAATGCTGCTATTCAGCTATTTGAAATTTTTTGAAAAATTACCTTTTTGCATTAAAATTACCAGAATGCCACATGCCATATTTGTTGGGGGGGGGGGATTCCTGGAGCTGTAGTAAGAAATGCTAGGAAAGGTAGAGGAATGTAGAAAGCGAGGAAGACCACATGCAAGATGGATGGTCTCTATTAAGGAGGTCATGGGTAACATAAGGAGGACAAAGGTAACATTTCCAAGCTCTGCTCTAAAGAGTGGAACTTGAGGAAGGATTTAGAAGTTGTTGAACCAGGGAAAATATATTTACTTCCTCAAACATAAGAAGCTAAAGCAACTAGATAAAAGGGGAAGAAAATTACATTCTTATTAAGATGTGCCATAGCTCTTAAAATATTGGTAAACAAATTTCTCTTTGAGCTGTTCCCGAAACAGATTGGCATGGCTTAATTGCAAATCACAATGCTGTTTAAAATGTCTGCATTAATTTGGAAGTTAGATTTTACTCATCAGTTTATGCCTGGATATTTTATGGCATTATGAATGCCTGATTTACAGTTGTCTTTAAAATTAATTTGATTATACTTTTACCGAGTCGCATTAAGAAAAGTGTCTTCTAGATATCATTCATGCCATAAGAATGTGGCAAAGAGCTTATGCAGCAGCACTATACTAGGGACAACAACCTATAAATCTAGAGAAGATGATCATTAGAATAACAATGTACATGCAATGAATTGCGCCTAATTTAGCAAGCCTGGCTTGCATTTCACAGATTTCCTTGTACTTATGTCTGGCAAGAAAATATTACATGCACACTGGGGTCCTAGAGCTTTCTGCTGGCATAAACTACATTCTTAATTCTACAATGATACTTACAAAATGAGTAATCCATACACAGAAGCTTGTATTTATGTGCACATCCATTTTAGAGGAAGCGTGTACAACCAAAGTTCGAAAAACTGACTGGAAAGTCATCTGTCCAGAGTGCTTTGATTGTGCATTCCTGCATGGCTAAGGGTTGGACTTTTCTGACTCTGGTCTTTTCTAACTCTTGTTCTATGATTCTGTGCCTTTTTTGGGGAGCGGGGTTACAGTTCTCAACTTTCAGAATATTCAGGCACCATGGTCCCTTGAAATGCTGGTTGCAGTGTTCCAGAAATTGTAGTCCATAGGAGGTCAATTTTCCAAGTTTTATGCGAAACCTATTGTTGGTGCCATCAACTGTGATAATGCTAATCATATGTTGGTAAAGAAAGGAGAGGCCTGGCCTTACCAGGAATGAAAGTGAGGGAAATGCCTCTGCTAGCAGATTTTGGGTAACATGTAAGGGCTGCAAATAGTTATTTATTTTATTACTGTTGTATTTTTACAGATGGAAATAGTGAAAGGTGTTTGGAGAATTTTTAGCTCCTGTGCCAGAACACCTCTGCTGGCATTAGGTATTATGCGCCTTGACTTGAAGATCTACAAAGAACAATTTCTTACTCTGTTTCAGACAGTAAAATATCTTGGAATGGGCAACATCAGTCCCTGGAGAAGGATTAAATCCAGGTTTCTCTTTGGGGTGAAGCAGACAGCTGGGAAAGCATGGCCCAAGGCAGCTCCAGCTGCAAGCAGATCAGGTCTGTGGCGACTACATGTCCCACTCCGAAAGTGGGCTGCTGCCCATGGACTCAAGCTTCACTACAAGGAGCCAGATTAAGTGGATCACTTTTGCTGCTGTTACTGGTCTTAGAGTCCCTGATAACCTTCTGCAGAACCAACTGGTCACCTTGAAACAGTGGCAGCTCCAGGGGCTGTTTTTATGCCCATTATCCACATGGACCAACAAAACAAAAAAAGCCCCCAATAATAATCTAACCAAACCAAACCAAACCCAAAGAGGGTTGCAAGCCCACTTCTGGAGTTCTTTCACATTGCAAAATTATGCTATAATTCCATTTTAGCTGCTATTGCCACATTCTGTGGATTCCCAGGGTTTGTAGTTGTTGGGACACTGAGAATTTCTGGCTGAGATTCTAAATTACAAATTTCAGAATTCCTTAAGATGGAACCATGCTAGTTAAAGTGGAATCATAGTGCTATTTATTGTGAAATGGCTCCAGTTCTCAAAAATAGGCTGTTGTTGCTGCTGTTGACCATCTTGGAGTTGATCCTGACTCATAGTGACCCTTTGGATGAGACATTTCCAAGCCTTCCTATCCTCCACTGCTCAACTTAGGCCCTGTAGATTCATACCCATGACCTCCTTAATAGAGACCATCCATCTTGCATGTGGTCTTCCTCGCTTTCTACATTCCTCTACCTTTCCTAGCATTATTGTCTTTCCCAATGAGTTGTGCCTTCTCATGGCCAAAATACAACAAAGTTCAAGCCTTGCCTTCTAGGGATTTTCCAGCTTGATTTGTTCTAGGACCCATTTGTTTGTCTTTTTGGCTGTTCACAGTATCCTCAGCACTCTTCTCAAGCACCACATCTCAAATGAATTGATACTCTTCCTATCTGCTTTCCCGCTCTCACATCTGTACATGGTAATAGAGTATACTCTCAAAAATGGGAGGGTATGTTAAAAAAAAAGTATGGGGAAGCCTTGCAAATTGTTGTACACGAAGGCTTCTCCACCTCTGGTCTGGAGATTTTGTTCCTCTCTGGTCTGGATGAGAGAAAGTGAAAGAGAAAGAGAGAGAGAGAGAGAGAGGACCAATTGGAAGGCCTTAATATTTTGCTCTTGGTAGCATTCTGTAGTTTAGAGCCATGTGTCAGCTTAAAGAATCCCACTGAAGATCTCTTTTCTCGGACACTGTTACTTGGAAAGCCATTGGGCCCTTATTCTCATTCTGATCTTCCTCATTTCTTTCAACTGTATCATATAAGGGAGAGACCTGTCTTTGTCTTTTGACATTGCATGATATGCATCTCAATGATTTGACATTCTCTGCAGTTCATTCAAGGACCTAATGTAGCTTAAAATTGAGGTCAGTAGCAAATCTCAGCAGAATCCTTCATCTGCAGCTGTTTGGCTGCCAGTAACTAACCAGAAATAGTAAAATGGGATAGTAAAAGGAAGTGGGTGGGCTATGTTTTTTAAAGGGCCTTTTTGGAAAAAGAATTAAAGCACATATGAGCTGTGTTGAACTTTGGGGGAACAATAATATTCAGCTTCCAGAATCCCTCCACCAGCATCACCAGTAGCCATGCTAGCTTTGGGATTCTGAAAATTGTAATTGTAATCACTTTTTCAAGCTCTGCAAATGAGAGCCAGCAATTCTAGGAAAAGTTATTATGAATACACAAAAACAGATAGGCCTAAATCCCATGAGAAATAGACTCACTGAATTAATAGTTTTAGATAGGGTTGAGAATCAGTGTGGTGTAGTGGTTTGAGCACTGGACTAGAACTCTACAGACCAAGGTTCAGATCTTTGCTCAGCCATGGAAATGCAATGAATGTCCTTGGGCAAGTCACGCTCTCTCAGCCTTAGAGGATGGCAAAGGCAAGCCCTCCCCTTTGGAAAAAATGGCAAAGGCAACCTTCCCTTTCTTGGCAAGAAAACTGGTGATAGGTCACCATATGTCGAAAATGACTTGAAGGCAGGACTATCTGAGGTCCTGAGATTTCAGGGCCAAAACCTGACACCTCATGATCTAAGGGGGTAGGTGGGGCTGGTGATGTTGTCAGGCAAGATACTTTAACCATCAGCTACAGTTGCACAGAGCATGGCATTCAAATAGGAAACACTAAATCTAACAATAAATGAATATTCTCTCTCACACATTTTCATAGCAGTGTTCTTGCTCTGAGATTCCTCCCTGTTGCTCTGAGAACTGGA
This sequence comes from Phrynosoma platyrhinos, assembly GCA_020142125.1. NCBI lineage: Eukaryota > Metazoa > Chordata > Lepidosauria > Squamata > Phrynosomatidae > Phrynosoma > Phrynosoma platyrhinos. Next base: position 15,523,753 of record CM034708.1, on the reverse strand, counting down.
GAAGAGAGGCTGGGAACTGATTTCTGAGAACCCTAGATTTTAGGTGAGTTTGGATTTACCATTCTGCAATTGATGGGTCAGCTTTAGTTGGGAATAGCAATTAGGCCATGTTTCCTTGCTTTCCTGACATACATGTGTGTATAGCATTTGAGCTCCTCCCTTTACCTAGACCTTGGAAAAGGTTTTATTTTTTTTCAATTGTTAATCTAGCTAGGGGATCCTAGGAGTTGTACTCTAAAAAGTAACTTTTCCAAACTGAACATCCACCAATGTGTCTTTTGACGATCCAGACTTAAACTTGTGAATGGTCATGTTTGCTACAACACTTTTAAAAAAATTAGCTCCCCCCCTTTTTTTTTTGGTTGGGTCTTAGTGTACATATACAAAATCCATCTATCTAACTAGCAGCTAACTATGGTCTAATTCTTAGAGTGATTATTTATAGTATAATTCTTACAGTAATTAACAAATAATCATTCAATGAATTAACAGAGTGTTTTTAGCTTCTGTCTCTTATATAGCTTCTGGTATCTTCTTTTAAGCATACCATAATGCTTAATAGCCACCCAAGATATTGTTCCAAACTGCCACTTTAGATGTAACTCACTTATATTTTTAACAATTGAAGAAAGCAGAGCCCAAAGCATTTTAAAAAAATTCAAGTCCTGTTTGTTAACCACTCTAAGATATGCCTTCTTAGTGATTTACTTGGGAGAGCAGAACAAACTTCTTGGAGGTGTGCTTTGTTTGTTTGAGATGCAGAACAAACTTCTTGGAGGTGTGCTTTGTTTGTTTGTCGCTATAATATGGTTATAAACCATTTCAAACCCAAAGAATTCATTTGGAGCCTTTTTACATCAGCCACAATTCCTGAATCTAAGCAGATTTTCAAGTCTGCTCTCCCAAGTGATAAAGCATACATTTTAAAAAAAAAAGTGTTTCAGAGAGTCAGATCATAATCATGTTAATGATGGTACAATTTTAGCAGACCACTATCTGTTAGCTGAAATAGGAGCTAAATGAGTAAAGCATCAGAATTTCTGCAGTGGGTGTCATTTTGAATACTACCATTAACCCTAACAATGCTACTTTATTGTTAAGGGTTCTGTGCAGTGAGATTTTTGGGGTCTCAACAATGTCCAACATTTTGATTGCTGTTGAGACATGAGATCCTTAGAAAAATTCCATGGTTCCCCTTTCCATCACTGCTGCTTACCTCTAACTGCACATATTTTTATCTTTCCTCTGAATACCTGCTGCATGAAAGAATTTATTTTCATCACACAAAACCTTTCACATATACATAGAAGTATAGCTGCTGTAGACTACGGGACTTTGCAGACTGCCAGAAATAGTGCACATTAAATTGAGGCACTGCCCTGGCTCAGTGCTAGGGAATCATGGGAACTGTAATTTATTGTGGCACCAGAGCTCTCTGACAGAGAAGGCTCAATGTCCCAGAAAAAAATACAATTCCCATGACTCCCTAGCACTGAGCCAGGGCAGTGCCTCAATTTAATGTGCACTATTTCTGGCAGTCTGCAAAGGCCCTACATTTCAGAGGAAGGCATGGGTAAAATCACCTCTGAGTATGCCTTGCCTAAGAAAACCCTGTGAAATGAACAGGGGCACCATATGTCGACAAGACGACTTGACTGCACATACACACAGACATAGGAAAAGTACTTTATCCTGAGTCAAACTATTGGTGCATCTAGCCAGTATTCTAAACTCTGACAGGGAGAGACTTTTCAGGACTTCAGACATGATACATTCCCATTCCTGATTATTTCTCATCCAGGTTCTAACCAGGCAGAACCCTGTTTTATTTTCAAAAATCAGATGCTAATTGATGTGTTCAGCTAGTACAATAAACTAGGGTGAGGGTGGTGGAGGAAATAATTGTTGATGTCATCACCATCAACTCCTTTCATTGTCTTGATTTCAGCTGAATTCTGATTCAGAGACATAGCCATGTTAGTTTGGAATATGAGTATGCAAAGGAATATTGTGGCACCCTTGAGACTAATGGAGTGAAAGAAGTTGTAGCATAAGCTTTTGTACACTTGGTCTACTTCCCATGCACCTGAGGAAGTTGGCCAAGTCTGCGAAAGCTTATGCTACAACTTCTTTCACTCAGTCTCAAAGGTGCGATCGCTTTGCATACTTGATTTCAGCTGTTTAATTTAAAAGAAATAAAAGTTCTTTTCTGTTGTCTTTATTAAAAGATTAGAATTCAGAAACCATTGGAAAAGTTACTTATTTGGATTACAGCTTCTAGAATCATCCAACCTGGTTGTGGGTTTTTGGAGTTGTAGTTCAAGGAAGTAGCCTCCAAGTTCAGAATAGTTCCCAGACTACCTTCTGCATGAATCTGCCACAGTCAATTTGTAACAGTTTTCATCCCATTGGATTAGAATGAAATTTTCTTGCTTCATAGCTCCCTTGAACTTAATCAGCCTGGCTTACACCATTATCAGTGCTTTTGCCTTGAAAATATTCTTCTGTTTACATGCTGGCCAATAGAAACTTTGTCCGCAGGAGACTATTTATCACATGCACAATTATGGTGGCTCTCAAGAAACTAATTTAAAGGATGGTTATATAAGAAAACAAAATGGTTGCTAATATCCTAGGTCCTTGGCATCAAAATTGTTCAGCACTAAAGTATGAGACCTTGGGAAAGGAAATGTACCCCATGAGCAAGACAGACTTATTTGTCAGCATTTAATATCCATTTGCTTTAATCAATACCACCTTGCGAATGAAAAATGTGAAAAAGAGTAAACAAGCAAACAAAGCACACAGACCTCATTCTAAATCAGTAAAATTCACATTTCCTATTGACATCCAGGAGCAGTGGGGGGAAAAACTTTGCCAATAAGACTGTGATAATCAAAATGGGAATAAAGAAAACTCTACAATGCTATGAATAAAATTACTATGAGTTGGGGAAGAGAGTGTGTGTGTGAGAGAAAAAGGATAGCCACAAAAATAATTTATTCTATAGTAGTTTTTGCTGAAATTCCTGCTACCTTTAATTACACTTGTTAAAACTGCACTTTGATATTTTCATGGCAGAAATGCGGCTTTCCTTGTCATCTCCCCTAGGTTTCATTTATAAACAGTATTTAGAATGCTCTAAAGCAGGAGTGTGGTATGTGGTATCCCATGTCTGATGTTTTGCTACCCAGACTGTGCACAAAGACCTCCAGTGAGACAGCCCACCATCACATATAGGTAGTTGGCTCCATTGTCAAACTGCAGTTCCCATCAAGAATCTCAGAATTTAACTTTCTGGTGAAATCTTTCTCCCTGTAACTTCAGCACAATAGATGTAGTTATGCCTTCTTGGCTGGTAGAAAATGATACTTTGTCCCTTTCTATGTGACAGCTAGGGTTCCCAGATCTCAGGGCCTGGGCCCTCTTCTCAGTTCTTCTCTGGGAAAGGGGGAAGAATCTCAGGTCAAGAATGCCAACATGAAAAGTATGTGCAGTCCATATCTCCATGGATTTTGCATCCATGGATTCAACCAAATATTCACCAACCCCCCCCCCCCCAGCAAACCTTGATTTTTGTCATTTTATATAGGGGACACAATTTTATTACACCATTGTATTTAATGGGATTTGAGCATCCATGGTTTTTGGTATCCACAGGGTGGGGGTGGAGGGTGGGTTGGTTGGTTCCTGGAAGCAAGCCTCAATGGATATGAAGGACCCACTGTGTGCATATATTTTCCTCCTATTTGTTTGAATGGTATACTAAGTGCAGCTATAGTTGATGCTTAATGTATCATGTTTAAAGAGATAACCAGAAGCTGCCTCTTTGACTATGGTAATATGACCCTCCAACATTTCACAGATGAAAATAGGGATGAGTATGGCCAAGCAATGTCAGAGTGTGATTAAGATGGCAGAAATGATTTATGAGGAGGAATGCACAAGCTACAAGAGGCTGCAATAATTTGCTTTTGCCTACAAGAGCAAAATTTGTTTTGATTCTACAGGGAAAGGCAGGATTGTGCCCCATCCTCTCCTGTCCCCTCCTGCTGAATTAACTCAGTGCAAACTGCTGCAAACCACTTTTGAAATAAGCAGAGGACAAATTGGGAAGTTGGGAGGAAGAGAGAAAAACTGAGACATTTTAAAAAGCAGTTGAGAAAGTGGACTGGCAGAGAACTAACTGGGACTGTCCCTGCCAAATCAGGACAGTTGGAAGGTGTGCAAAGGAGATGACCCTTGTATTTTCAGAAATGGTTGACTTTAGGCCTCAGATTGTTGCCCTGTCAGCTCTTACAGAGCTATCATGTCTCCATTCCAAGTCCAAGGTTTTATCTTCTCCAGGGTAAAAACTGCATCTTGAGTGTCCAGTTCCTTCGACCTTTCCGCATAAAACTTGTTCTCTAGATCACTGACTATCCTTATTGTCCTTTCCTGAATCTGTTCCAACTGGTCTACATTCAGAAACGGACACAAGATTCTAGATTAGGTGTGAGGAATAATAGAGAATAAAGTAGAAGCATTACTTTAAACATTGCCTTTGGAAAGCAAAGCCTGTCTTCCCATTTTGATAAAAGTCAGTTGTCAGGGACTCAGTAAACTGATTTTGGTGCATTTCTAATGATTTTTAAGATGAGAACTTTTTTATCCTTGATTTGAATAAACATGAAACCTGAAAGTCTTGGGACACCTGTGATTTCCAGTAGTTTTTTTTTCTGCAGTTCAGTAAATTGAAACTTGAGCATGCAACCCATCCTATATTTTTTTAAAAAAACTTGGAACTAAAGAGTTTTTAAAAATTATAATCTTATCCCTCTTTTCCTCTAAGGAGCTTGGGATGACATGCCCCTTTTTGAGGAGGGTCAGGCTGAAAGAGAGTGACTCGCTTAAGGTCTTCAATGAGCTTCATGGCTGAGAGATTTGTGACTGGGAGCATGTTTACATGGGCCAATTAAATCAGTTTCCTCCTGCACATACCACAACCTGTCTACATGACATAGGGACAAATCCCTGATTCAAATGCAGACTGTTTTCATGAGGTAACTCCAGTTCTATATCAAATCTGCATTTTGCTGTGGATTTTGCAGGAAAATCTGGAGCACTCCATTGCAACACTGAGTGACACTCTCGCCCATAGCACAGCGCATGTTCATGGGGAACCTGGCGCTAAATCATTCATAGACAACCTGATTCTGGCTCAAGTCACTGCCTCTGAGATCACAGTGAGATGCCCAGCTATGTGATCAATGCTGGGAACCTTGTTTCTGACCTCAGAGGGAGCAACTCACACCAGTGGTGCTGGTGCAGGGCAGCACAGTGGGATGTGTGTGTAGACAGCCACCCAGTGTCACTACAGAGTACAGAGGTAACAGAGCAGCTCCAGTGCCAGAATACTCCAGGAGCAACCCAGGGTATTCTGACTGGAGTAGATAAGCCCTGGATCTCACTAACCTCAGCATTCTAACAACTATTGAGTTTAGTGGGGCTTACTCACATGTGGTGTATAGGATTACATCTTCAGATGGCAACTTGATACATGCCTACTCAGAAGTCAATCCACTGTGCTACTCCCAGATAAGGGTGCCTAGGATTGTAGCCAAGTTACTAGAGTAGCAATCAGTTATTCATTTACTGTGCCATGCTTACTTTATCCCCTTAGTAGAGTGGTGACTTGCTCCTCTAAATCCACCTTAGACAGTACCATCCCTGTTTTGATTCCAGTCCCTCTGGACACACATCCTGGGGAAGCAAGAATATGCTTCTTTAAGAGGCAAGGAAAGGTTACTTGTGTGAACCCAAGCTCCCAGACTCAATGAGACAAAATGGTCACTGGTGTGGTGCTGGAAGATTCTGGTACCTGTAGTTACCAGAGCCCTGGTGGCACAGTGGTTAAATGCCTGTATTGTAGCCATTCATTCACAAACTGCAAGGTTGTGAGTTCAGTACCAGCCAGGGGCTCAGGGTCGACTCAACCTTGCATCCTTCCGTGGTCGCTAAGATGAGTACCCACCTTGTTGGAGGCAATTGACTTAAACATTGTAAACTGCTTAGGGAGTGCTTAAGTGCACTGATAAATGGTATAGAAATGAAATTGCTATTGGTGGTTTAAAAATAGCAATAACATTTCTATACTGCTTAATAGTGAACTCAGCAACCTCTAAGCCAGGGGTAGGCAACCTAAGGCCCGGGGGCCGGATACGGCCCAGCAAGGCCTTTGGACCGGCCCCAAACCGGTCCTGCCGCCGCCGCCCCCCCCCACCACCGCCGCCCCCATGATGATATTGATTATTGTTGTTATTACTTGTTCTTGGGGTTTTCTTGGCAAAATCTTCACAGGGGTTTTGCCATGGCTTTTCTGGGGCTGAGAGAGTGTGCATGCATTTTTTTAATTTTTTAAAATTCTTTTTTAATTTTAATTTTAATTTTAATTTATTTATTTATTTATTTATTTTTGGTGCTTCGGCCCGTCAATTGTCTGAGGGACAGCAACCCGGCCCCCGGCTCAAAAAGGTTGCCTACCCCTGCTCTAAGCATTTTACAGTCTGTAAGCCAATTGCCTCCAACAAGCTGGGTACTCATTTTACCAACCTACGAAAGGATGGAAGACCCTTGGAACCCTGGGATCTAACTTACAATGTTGTGGCTGCAATACTGACATTTAAACACTGCGCCACCAGGCCTCTCTAAAAAAAAATAGTTGTAATAAAATATATTTTGATAGGACTATAACTACAGTTGCTTCACAGGCCAGCTTTGAACACTAGATTGAGATATGCTGTCCCTGTGAATACAATGCAGAGTAAAATATGAATTTTCTCCTCCTCTAAAATCCTATTTAGAGATGCAGATATTTATTTTTGGTTCCTGTTGTGGAACATCCATTTATGCATCTGTCATATTTATACAGCTCAGGAGAGGGGCCATTTTGGGCATTTCTTTGCACGTTCCCTTGTTCAGCTGCACTGCATTGGTTCTGATGTGACTTGCTCTGCCTTCTCAAGGCAACAGTCGATTTCTAAGGGTGAAGGCCAGTTTGGAAGAGTGGGAGAACATTTTGTTGAACAGTCTGAACTCTTTTATCTCTCTTCCCTGCCTGCTTTCTCTCCGAAAAGGAACACTGATCTAGTCCCAGATATTTATCCTATTTTAGAAGGATTTATAAGCAGGCCACATTTAAGCAGATTTTATGGTGATTTACCTCTTCAGGGAAGCTTCAGAAAGATAAATGGGCTGAAATGGGGGATTTTTTTTATTGTTTGAAGATCAGCCTGATGTTTTATATGCATATATATATATATATATATATATA
>CM034708.1:15494388-15506929 GCA_020142125.1 Phrynosoma platyrhinos | reverse complement strand
AAGCACCAAAAACAAACAAACAAACAAACATAAAAAATAAGAAATTAAAAAAATGAAAAAAATAAATAAATGCATGCACATAAATGCAGTCAGGCGAAGCACAGAAAAGCCACGGCAAAACCCCTGTGGAGATTTTGCCAAGAAAACCCCAAGAACAAGTAATAACAACAATAATCAATATCATCATGGCGGGCGGTGGTGGCGGCGGCAGGACAGGCCTGGGGCCGGTCCAAAGGCCTCAGGGGGCCGCATCTGGCCCCCAGGCCTTAGGTTGCCTACCCCTTTCCTAGCACATAGGTGTTACTTACTTTTGTGAAAAATAAATCTGAAAGTGGAAGAACACATTCGTTCCTGTGTGTTCTTTTCAGAGACCAAAGGACATACCAGTCTAACAATTCACAGATAAAAAGTGGAACATGTGTAACCAAACAACATCAGAGTGTGATCAAGATGGCAAAAATTTTAAAGATGAACACACAAGCTAGGACAGGCTGCAGAAGTTTGCATTTGCTTGAGCCTTTTGGGCAGGACATAATTCTACCGCATTGTCCTCCATGCTGTGTTAATTGAATGTAAACTTGTTTTTTGCATTTTGAACTCAGGATTATATCACACTACATTGTTATAGTTGTATTATTCTACTTTAACTGCTATGGCTGCCTCCTGTGGAAATATGGGTTTTCTAGTGTGCAGTGGAGGTAAGATGAGGACAGAAGAGGAAAGTGGGAGGAGGAGGAGAGAAACTAAAACATCTTAAATGTAGCTGAGAAAATGGGATGACACAGGATTAATTGGGTTTGCCCCTGACAAATCGACAATTGGAGGGTGTGAAAGGTGTACGACTATTTTTCCACTCCACTCAGTGGAAAATGACAGAAGAACAAGCCAGTTAACCTTATATCTGTTTTTGGTAGGAATCCCAAATGGAAGGCCTTACATAACACCAAGAAAGAGAAAACCAGACAAATATGTTCAAAGCAGTGCATCTGATTATTACCCTAGTAAGATACTTTTCAAAGTAATTCCCAGCCTGCCATTAAATAAACACACAAACTCCAAACTCCTCTTGTCTTATGTCGGTAGATAGGAAGGATGTTCCATCAACTACCTTATGAAATATGGCCAAGCTTGTACTGCAGCACCAAGTGTGGAGTAAATAATTAAACCTGCCTCCATGAAAAACATTCCACAGCAGGGAAGGAATAAAGAATCTTCCTCAGAGAGAAAATCCATTAAGTCACACAGTGAGGAATTTGGGGGGGGGGGAATGAAAGCAAGCCATCATAAATAGCTACATGGGAAAGTGAAGGTTGCCTGTAAAATTAAGAGTTGAACACTTGAAGAGGGAGGGAAAGCGTAAGCAGGCAGGCATTTGTAGGTATCTGCAGGTGGCTGCCATGTCCCTGTTCAAGTACTCCCTTGGTATAACTTACTGAGATATATATATTTTACAAATGCTATCACAGTTAATATAGCAGGCGTGAAAGTCACTAATGCAAAAGGCAGCATGCTGCGTGCATTTATCAGCAGCTTTTATGCATTATCATATTACTTTGATTTATTTGTTGTCCTTGTCCATAAATGAGAGGTTGCAGAGTTTCAGGGGTGGACAAAGTATGGACCTAAGACTGCATTTGGCCCCTAGGGCTATTTTTATGCCCCTTGATCCTCCCAGACTCTCTGGGCTATCCATTTTCTCACCTCCAAAGGGAGTGAATTACCTTCTGGTAATTACCTTTAGAAGCAGCAGTTTGTCTTTTAAATAGGTTGCAGTGACCTGGTGCATGGTTTAATATTTTAAAAGGCCCAGTTTTTTCAAAACAGGAAATGGAATTCCCCCCCCCCCCCGGTATTTTTAGCAGTCTGTGCGACCCCTGGAAACCCCGAGGAGTAGAAAATTGCCCCCAGATCACCTGTAGTTGGCCTACTGTGATCTGGTTGCACTAGGTAAAGAAAATGACTTGCAATATGTGGCGTATGTAGCAATAAACATGGGGAGCAGCCCTGGTTGTTCCATTACAGAGAAGTGTAGCAGGATAATAACTTTCTCCATCTCACCATCTTCACTTGGAATCTATTTGCTTCTTTTCCCATATCATCTGCCCCGTACTCTCAGGTCTTCTGGGGGACATTTACCTTAATCAGTCCATACTAGGTTGGCAACTTTTTCTTCATCCGCCCTCAAGTTGTGGAATGACCTGTTAGAAGAAATTTGAACAGCTGGATATGCTGTCTGAATTTAAAACAACATTAAAACCAATTTCTTCTGGCAGGCTTATCCAGATGGTTTTAAAATTATGAACGGATTGTTTTTGAATATGTGTGCTTTTGGGTCTGATGTTAATGATCTTTTATCTGCTTATATATTTTTAATTGGTGTTCATGTTTTTAACTGTATTATGGATCTGTTTGATGCTGTATTTTAATCTCCTGTTCCCTGCCTTGACTCATAGAAAGAGCCTGGTATATAATAATGTTGTTGTTGCATGCCTTCAGGTTGTGTCCGATGGTGAACCTATCACAGGGTTTTTCTAGGACTGAAAATGTGTGACTTACCCAAGGGCACCCAGTGAGTTTATACGGTTGAGCCGGGAATCAAATCCTGATCTCCAGAGTTGTAGGGGGGTTGCAGACTGCCAGAAATAGTGCAAATTGAGGCCACTTTTAGGGTTAGGGTTAGGGTTAGGTAATCATGGGAACTGTATTTTATCGTGGCACCGGAGCTCTCTGACAAAGAAGGCTCAATGTCTCAGAAAAAAAAACCAATTCCCATGATTCCCTAGCACTAACCCTAACCCTTAAAGTGGACTCAATTTGCACTATTTCTGGTAGTCTGCAACCCCCTGTAGTCTAATGCTCAAATCACTACACCACACTGGCTTTCTCAACAACAACAACATGATATTAATTAGAAAGACATCCTGCATTCTGCACTGAAGTTTCCAGTGGTCCATTCCACCAAAAACATGCCACCACATAGGCTGTATTATGCAGAGACATCTAGAATAACCTGGAAGCACCATTCGGATCAAGAAGGTTGCATCTGCATTGCAGAAATAATCCAGTTTGACACCACTTTAATGGCCATTGCTGAATGCTATGGAATTGTGGGAATTGCAGTTTTGTATGACATTTAGCCTTTTCTGTCAGAGCACTGATGCCACCACAAGCGGCAATTTCCAGAATTTTGTAGCGTTGAGCCATGGCAGTTAAAGTGGTGTCAAACTGGATTATTTCTGCTGTGCGGATGCAGCCAAAGTGGATCAGTCATACACATACTGTCTAAAATTAGAGATTTCAAGTAACAATGTTATTGGCAATGCATTTTTTTTTTTTGCAGAGTAGCTTGAAAAATATAATAAGAGGCAACAATGTTACTTGGAAAACTAAATCAACAAATACTGATGTTGTTAGATTGTTTGGGCTAACAAATATTGTTTATTGTAAAGTCACTTGAAGAATTCCCAAAATATTGTAAAGTATTTTTTTTAAATAAAAACAATGTGTTATTAATGAGAACAGCAATAAATTACTTCCCCCCTCAACAGTAATGCATCAGGGAATTCATTAGCATTCACAATTAAATCTCCAATCTCTGGCTAAAATGTTTTGATTATTAGAAGTGTTTCACAATTGAACAACTATAGTTTATTCCATCAAAAGTCAGGATTCTTCAGCTTCAGCATTTTAGAATAAGGGAAGTCAAACATAAATGGGGTGGAATGTTGGCTTTTAAGAGTCCGAACTGGGAAACTAGAAAAGCATGAAACTTCTTCTCACACTTGCTTCTTATGCACACTCAAATAAACCTAAAATTTAATTTAATTTCATTGTAATACTAGTATACCACTTGAAGGAGTAAACTCTCCAAGCAGTTTATGTTAAAATATATTTTTGATGTGACATAAAACTCGATATAAAATGATTTTATGTTGTTGTTGTGTGCCTCCAAGTCATTTCCGACTTACGGTGGACCCTATCATGGGGTTTTCTTGGCAAGTTTCTTCAAAAGGGGTTTGCCATGGCCATCTTCTGTGGCTGGGAGACTATGACTTGTCCAGGGTCACCCAGTGGTTTACATGGGCAAGCTGGGATCCAAGCCCTGGTCTCCAGAGTCATAGTCCAGCACTTAAACCACTACACTACACTGGCTCTCAAAATGATTTATAGGACTATAAAAATATAAATAGTTATAGATTCCAGAAATCAATGCAAAAAAGAAAAAGAGCACTGACAATATGAGTCAGGCAATGTCTGTGTAAACAGGTGTATTTTCAGTAAACATTTGAAGTTCACTATCATTTTTACTTCCTAAATCATATGAGGATGAGTATTCTACAGGATGAGTGCCACCATTGAAAAGGTCCTTCATTTTGATGTTGCATGAAAGCAGAACAACCAAAAAGTCCTTTAATAAGAATCAGGGGCTAACTGGACATATGTAGGAGAAAGTTTACTTTGCTTCCCAGAAGGGTTTTATATATCCACCACAAGTGAGTGTTTATGTCCCATGGAAGGCAGAAACATTTCTATGCATGCACAAATCATGCTGCATTTCCTAGTATATTTATTTCCGATCTCATAACACCATTAGAAAAGGAGTTGTAAATAAGAAAATGCATATTTTAAACATTAAATCTTGCTATTATTGCCCAACCTTTAAAGAGCAAATTCTCAGTCTCTTTTTATGACAATTCACAGGCCAAATATTTTCTTCTCCATCCAAAAAGCCTTTAGGTTGTGAAAGGCATTTCTGATCATCTGTAGGAGAGCACTGGATGCACATTTATCCTAGATTGAATAAAACTGGCTTGTTGAATGACATTATAAATGTCAAGCAGGAATGTTGAAATGCTACAAATATGTCTCTTTATTTTACTAGACACTAAAAATGTAGCCTATATACAGTTTACTGATGTTTTAAACCCAATTTTATCACAGTAGAACCTGCTTTGTTAAATGGTTCATTATCTGTTTCATTTAGAACATTGCCAATAAAATATGGCTGAAAAAGAAATCCTTGTTTCTTTTTATGTTTAATGAGGTATCCATTTGTGTTCTGTTGGGATACATGCAGGTATAGTTCAGATGAGTATACCACCAAAGAGATAAAACCAAGGTGTTAGCCTACAATATTGTATTTGTACAGCTGTGCTTAACAAGAAAAGGAAGGTGCTGATTGTTGTAAGAATAGTCCAGGGGTGTAGGATAGATGGTTGGCATTGTTGACCTTGTCTTGATGGTAGTTGTGTGTAGCAATCTGCCATTGGTATAATGTGGTGTAAATTTTGAAGGGTGGTTGATCCATCATGGAAGTTTCCATAGCTACGCCTCAGAGGAAAATCCATGGCAGTATGCAGCTGTGATGATCCATACCAACAAACCAGTTCCAACAGTTTTAATTTCCATCAGCAGCAATCCTTTTGTAAAACTGTTGGATCTCAGTTGCCATATCAGAATCAAAGTACCGTACCCCAAAATGTTTTAGATCAGTGAGTACTCAAAGTGGTGATCCATAGATCGGTGCTGGTTCCTGAGCCATCTGCCTCTGGTCCCTGGACATCTTCCAGGAAGGAAAGAATTGTAGCCAACAAGCACAAATATGGTACCAGTCCCTGTAATGTTAGGCAAAAGATTCCCCACATGAGACAGCTTATAAACCACTGATTTGAAACCACAGCTTTAGATTACAACAGGGATATGTTGTTGCTGGGCAAATGAATTTCCCATACTCAACACAAAACTGGCTTCACTACATGCTGGTTGTTTCATATGATTAGTGGCTGTAGATAGCTTTTTTCCAGCTAATTCAAGTGGTGCATATTATTGTATTGTGTGTAGCACGAGACAGGTACCTGTGTCAGCACTGCGACTGTGTGAAGGTTCCCATATCAATATACATGTCTAAGGCAGAGCTAAAAAATAATTTACTTAGATATCACTCCTAGAACCCTTCAGACATCACAGCTATGTTATCTGGGATATCCTGGTAATGGTAGTCCAAAGGATAGCTTTAAGAGCTGAAGTATCTGTGTAGTAGAATGGTTCATACAGGGACTCTGGAACTGCTTTTAAAGTGGAGGGGATTCCATGTAGACAAGGAGCTTGTTACTGATTTTGCTTACTTGCAGCATATACTTGCAGATGGAGGACAATTGACTTTCCCTTTCAATATCATTGAAATATTTCATAGTAAGATGAGAGGTTCAGACCCCTAGCCTTACCTTAGGGGCCCATGAGGGATCCCACAACTGGGGTTGTGGCAGTGGTATAGAGGACGCTGGACCTATTCTTCAAACAGCTGAATGACTGCTCCCCCTTCCACCCATAAGACTTATGCTGTGACCAAGGCTGATTCATATTCACTTCAGTCAGTTTCTTTCTTTCTTCATATGTTTATATGATTACAATAAGTCTAATTCAGTACCAATAATGATAACATATAACTTTATTATTTCACTCCTAGATAGACAAAAAATAGTCAACACTCATTATGGTCTGAGTGCATTGAACCCTCCACCTCCACAATATTTTTGGCTCTAGCTAGAACTGGATTCAAATGAATGCTCTGACATTAATTTTTCCTGGTCTGCTGAAGTCATTCCCTTTACTTATCTTCCAGGATAAATTGCCTGAGGATCAAATGAGATAAAACCATGTTTTTTGCTCCCACCTCCAAACACCTTGGTTGATATAAACCTGATTAATAAATGGATGCTTTATTGGAGGTATGATGTATTCTGGGCATAAGCTGACTCAGTGGGTTGTACATTATTTTTGTATTCTGTCTCATTTTGAGGGTGTGATAGGAAAAGAAGTTAAACTCCAGTGAGAAAGGTTTGTCAGACTAGAAGGCAAATGACTGTGATTAATACCTTACATTTTTATAAAGGAGCCTTTCATGCCTAATGAGCCTGGAGTGTTTTACAAACTATAAAAGGAGTGCTTCATTTACCAATAAAATATGGATGGCTTTGCTGCAAATAAAAAGCAGCAACTCTGCTCCCTGGTGCAGCATGGCAATTTAGGAATAAGGAAAGCAAAGTGTCATGTCTGACACTGCAGAAGAAAATTCAAGTCAGCTGAAAATAGCTCCTCACTTGAGCCACCTAATTGTATGAAGTAACCAGCCTTTATTTTAATGGGGCTCATAAGTGCTCAGCGATGGCAGGCTTTTCACTGAAGTTGCATTCATACATTACCACACAGGGCCAGCCCTACTATTTGACAGAATTAAGCCATCACCTCAGATGCCTAAGAGGAAGGCAGCAGTACTGGCATTCTGACTGTTTCTTTTAGATTCTACTGCTTTCCCCACTTATCACAAATTCATTTTGGGCTCTTCTGAATTAATCTGATATCTGAGGGCAATTGGAGGGCGCTCTCCCATAAACAATGTTAGAATTAAGAACAGAGAAGAGGCATCCTATTGTCCTTTACTCCTGACACTGAAATACAATTGACCCTCGGTATCAAATATAGATTCTGTATCCATGGATTCAACCATCCTTGGCTTGGAAATATTTTTTTTTAAATTCCAAAAACCATACCTTGATTTAACTATTTTATATAAGGGGCATCATTTTAATATGGTACTGCATATATTGGGACTTGAGCATCCACAGAATTCGGTATCCATAGGAACTTCTAGAGCCAAATCCCAGCAGATACCAAGATCCAACTGTATTTTGGCCTCCTCCGTTACTGCAGCCAATGACAACTGATAGTTTCAGTGCTGCAGTAATGAGTCTGCTCCAGGTTTCAGTTCAAACATTGAAGGAGATATCCAAGGAGTTCAGCCCTTCCTTAAAAATAGGTGCCATTAGATGCCTTTAAAGTTAATACTAAAAGCTAGAGAAGACTGACAGCCTCACATGCATGGGAGTTACTAGCCACCACTGATTCCGCAAGTGATTTTTCCCACATGTTTCTGGATAACTGGAAGAACTGTATGGCCAGTGATGTGATTGCCATGCCAGAACAGACTGATGACAGTAGGTCACATGGGAAAAAATTGCATTGTTAGTCATTGCTGTTTCTTGAGACAATGGCAAAACAAGCAGTGTTTGCTTGTCAGAAAAGCCAATATGAGTAATCTGATCTGATATAATGCAAGTTCCTTTGTTTCACATTAGGCTTCCCACCAGTTTTTCAGCTCCTAGAGTCCTCCAACGCAACAATGATGCCAGTGGAATTTTGAGGCTGGAATCTTGTGTGGATAGTATAAGTCAGTGGTTCCCCAACCCCCAGTCCGTGGCCCGGTACCGGTCCGCAGAACAAATGGTACCGGGCCGCCCTTCTGTGCAGCGGCAGCGGCAGCGGCAGGTCCTGCGACTTTTGTGAGTTCTGCGAGTCTCGACACTGCAACCCCCCCCAGTGGGCCGTGGAAAAATTATCTAACATTGACCGGTCCACGGCAATAAAAAGGTTGGGGACCACTGGTATAAGTGATTGGTCTTTCCCAGAGATTGTACAAGAGTGGTATCCTATTCGGAACTGTATAAAATATATAAAATGTAGGACACCAACATAAACTGTTATGGTGACAAGAGAGTACTATCTACAACAGGTGTGGACAACTGTTGTGGATTAGGGAGTTGTATTAGACTCCCAGAAGACTTTGAATGGCTGCAATCCAATGGCAATGTTTTTATATATTTTTCTCCACCACTTGGATCTCTTATATGACAAAATGGCTTCTCACACGCCATAGAGATCATGGGGGAGGGAGTACTCTTTGTTTGATTTTTTAGTCTGGGGGGAGGTTTATTTCCACCTGTGAGTACAATGGCCCCTTGCTGCCTTCAGGGGATCTGTTCTGCCCCCCCATGGATAATGAAAAATGTGGGACCTCAAGCCCTGTTGTTTCCAATGGGCGCACACCACCATTTTAAGAGCTGCTGTCCAGAGGCTCAAATCCGCGGATGGCAAGCCTGTGAATGGAGCAGGCACACTGTACTCTGAAAGTCAACTACCTGATCACTTCCTGTTGGAGTTGTTTTTCTCCTGGACCTTAAATAGCACAGGGGGCAAAAATATGACAAAATGGCTTCTCACACCCCATAGAGATCATTTGGGGGGTATTCTTTGTTTGTTTTTTAAATAGAGGGTTCTGTGGACCACAGAAACATTCCTGGAGGGCTAGACATTGTCTACAGACTGCACTTTCCCTACCCCTGAACTAGAATGCTCAATGAGTATGGTTCTTAGTCATGGTGCAGGGTTGGACTGACTGTATAAAAAATGTTGCCCATACCTCCTTTTGAGTGAGTGATTGCACAATGGCATTAGAACATGAACAAATGATTTCAAATTACAAGAAAAGAGAGTCTAATCTTTACATTAGAAATAACTTTTTTTTAACTGTAAGAACTCTTCAGCAGTAGAATAGTCTGCCTCAGATGGTAATGGATTTTCTACCTTTGGAGGTCTTTAAAGAGGGATTGGTTAGACATCTTTTCAGGGTACTTCAGTTGTGTAGTCAGCCCTTCGTATCCACGTATTCTGCACCCATGGATTCAACCATCCACAAATAAATAAAGCAAAGCTTGATTTTGCTATTTTATATAAGGGACACTATTTCACTATCCCACTATATATAATGGGACTTACATATCCATGGAATTTGCTACCCACAGAGGGTCCTGGAACCAACCCCCAGTGGATACCAAGGGTCCACTGTATTCCTGTATTGCAGGGGGTTGTCACCAGTTAATGCACCAGTTATTAATAGTTGGTCCTTGTGGTCCCTTCCAACTCTTATGATTCTGTGATAATACAGTACCTAAGTGTAAGTATGTTTGCATAGTTATAATGTACACAACCATTGAATATGATCTTGGTCTGAATGTTTTTGTTTAACACATCCTGAAGATGCCAGGTTGAAGATGACTGTTTTCCATACTACTGGATAAGCATGGAAAGAAACTACTGGGTTTATTTTTTCCAATCCATTGAAATAACATAATTTCCCTCTGCTTAGTCCTTGTTTCCTTACCTTTTCTTTGGCTACTGTATATCATGGTACTGAGTGGGCTTGCCTTCCTGGAAGAGTGTGAGTAGTTAAGCTTAGCATCCATATCTTTGTAGGATTGGGTAGCAGCTTTGGATGGCCTTAGCAGAGAAGCAAGGTAGTTGTGAAGCATATAGCACCACGGCCAGATTACGCCACAGACTTGTGCATGTTGTTGTTGTTACTACTATTACTATTGAATCAAAAATCCACCAAAGGTAGTGATACCTTTATTGGCCAACCAAAATGCACAATATATTTGTTGCAAGCTTTCAAAGCTCTGTGCATGTGTGTGCATCGACATGCAGCATGTGAATTCAGTGTTGCAAGTGAACTGTAGCTCCTTAATAGCAAAGGAGAAACAATTACCATTATTAAAGGAGGCAAACATAAAACTGTACAGAAATTCAGTATAATATGAATGCTGGAAGAGTGAAAGGGAATGTTAGAAATATTTGTGGGGACATTTGCTCCTTTTCAGAATTGTCCCTAATCTGTTGCTTTCACATGCCCAAGGCTACCATAAAAATAGAAAGTGGTGTTGGTGCAATTGGTGTATTCCACATTTAGCTTGGAATATGACATTTATTGGTCATCTTGATCCACTATTGGGGACCGATAGGCTAGGTGAGACATGATCCCATCAAGCTCTGTGATTCTAATACCTTAGTTCCTGAACATGGGATACTGCCTATGGGATTAGCCTAGCCTAGTGATATGCTTGTGATGTGAAGGTTTTTCAGTAAAACAAAAGATTTCCTTTGGTGTACAGGAAAGAAACTAAAGGTGTCATCCTTTGTGGTTCACTGTTCTGCTTCTACAACAAGAAAGGATCTGTTGTCTGCTCTCTTGGAGCCGGCTGACATCAGCAGTGAACTCTATGCAAGGCTGCCAAACGTCTGTCTTCTACATTTCCTGATCCAAGCAAGCTGTCGTTTCTCTCCTTGAATATTAATTACTGCATCGCAAATGCTGCAGTTCAATACTGCTTGAAGACTCACAGGTGATAAATCATGTATGGAGGAGCAATGATGATAATGCAGTCCAACTTTAAAAAGAAACGTTAAAATTAATTGGTTTATGCACTAGGTAACTACTTTCGCTACTGCCATCAGCAGGGATGCCTTCCTATCATTGGGTAGGTGGGCTCTATCATAAAGTACAGGGAATGTATCCTTGGGAGATGACAGCTACCTAATGCAAATTTAATTCATAGTCAACATTTCAGAATTGACCCAATGTGTTATTTGTAGGCAAGTCAATTTTGACATATGGCAACTCTATGAATGAGAGGGCATAAATACCATAAAGGCATCAGACTCTTTCTGATCTTGAAAGCTAAGCAGGGTCAGCCCTGGTAGTAGTAATCATAGTAGTAGTAGCAATAGTAATATTATGCAGGGGTAGCTGTGTTGGCCATTAAGCAAATTCAAACAAAAATCCGCCAAACAGTGATACTTTTATTGGCCAACCAACTTTTTATCTTAGTTTTTAAAAATCTAAGCAGAGAGAATATATAGCAGGGGTAGGCAACCTTTCCCCTTTAAGGGCCAAGGGACTTCAGCTCCCAGAATCCCAGGAGCTATTGGCCAACATGGGACTATTGGCCAACATGGCTGAGGCTTCTGGGAGCTAAAGTCCCTCGGCCCTTAAAGGGGAAAGGTTGCCTACCCCTGATATATAGCATTCAGAATTATAATTACAATTAATATTATTCCGGTAATTAACAAATGGATTCCAAATCATATTGATGATATCTGTTATTCTGTTAATAGTATTGCTTCACTACTTCATTTGCAGAATGTCAGTTGGTTCATAATCACTGCATACCAACTAAAAAGACATATTTACTTTCTCTAGAAAATGTATTTGTAATTCTTACCACTAGATGTCTCCCTGCTGTATTGCAATGTCTTTAAACTGAGAACCAAGTCAGAGCAAATCTATCCCAAAATGGGCAAGGGAAGAATAAAAACATAATCACTTTTTGGTAACCGCGTTCATGCATACCTCACTTGATTTACTTCTTATTTGCTGAATTACAGATGAAACTGTGACCCAATATTTTGGGCAGTTCTCATTAAGTTGGATGAACTGCTCGATATGAGATATTCATTCACTCATCAAAATCTCCAGTTAATGCACCAGCTATTAAGTGATGAATATATGTGTCTAGATGAAATCTCAGTTCTTCTCCCAGTCTCCCTTCATCAGTTTTCTGGGTGGTGTACATGGCTCAAGAAATAAGGACACAGTAGTCACAAGAAGGGCTAGGATTTTTGTTATCTGATGTGAAGTTGACTTTGAGTTATGGCAACCGTATGAATGAGAGACCTCCAAGTCACCCAATTCTCAACTGACCCGCTCAGGTCTTGCAAACTCAGAGCTATGGTTTCCTTGAATCAATCCACTTACACTGTGGCCTTCCTCTGTTCCTACTGCCTCCCACTTTACCAAACATGATTGTCATTCATGTTGAATGACATCATAGAATCATAGAATCATAGAATCATAGAATCATAGAGTTGG
>CM034708.1:15462078-15480630 GCA_020142125.1 Phrynosoma platyrhinos | reverse complement strand
GAGGGGCGACCTCTGCTAAAATCAATGGGCCGTGCCCCTGAGCGCTCCCACAGGGGCAGCCCCATTCAAGGCCATGGGGCTTGAATATTGGTGAATCTTTGTTTTCGTGGGGTACGTGTGTCCGGAACGGATCCCCTGCAAAAATGGAGGGCCGTCTGTAGTTTTATAGCCTTTGCCTCTTACAACTAGGATAGCTTTTTTGTTCATTTTAACTGGGTTTTCTTAAAAATTGTAAGGTGTTTTAGACTGTTTTTAAAGACTGTTTTTACTTGTTCTGTTTGTTTTTGTTATACATTGGGAACCCTTGGGCTGGGGCAATAAACAAATACTAAAATAACATGGCTCAGAGTTCTGTGTAGGCTCATTTTTTATTTGCTGCAAATATACATGTGCTTGTGTGTCAGACAGATGCAAGAGTAGCACACCTTTTTGGATTTTGCTTCCATGTTCTCTTTATCTTTAAGATTTTTTTTTAGCAGTTATATATAGTTGTCTCTCCCAATTCATGGGGATCTGTTCCAGCCACCCCCCCGTGAATTGGAAAAGCACAAATATTCAAAGTCCATTGGTTAAAATGGGGTATGTGCTCCTGCGTGTTGCATTGCGCATCCGCCTTAGGCACACATGCCATTTTGTCCCTCCCTGCTTGCCGTCTGTGAAGGAGTGAGACCGCGGACTCCCAAGTCCGCGAATGGGGAGGGACAAGTGTAATCAATTGGATCATTTTGGACAATAACTATTTAATCAAGTGGTATCTTGCACAAGATATATTTTGTGTTTACTATGAACAAACCTAAGGAAGCCAGCATGGTGTAGTTTGAGTGTTGAATTATATCTAGGGAGACAAGGGTTCAAATTCCAGCTCATTCATGTAAACGCACTGGGTGACCTTGGGCAAATCGTATTCTCTCAGCTTCAGAGGAAGGCAAAAGCAAACCCCTCTGAACAAATCTTGCAAAACAAACAAACAAACAAAAACAAAAGCCAAAAACAACAGCAACCCATAGGTTTGCCTTAGGGTTGCCATAGGTCAAAAACAACTTGAAGGCAACAACATGAACAAATCTGTAACATGTTTGGAAAATCATAAAATATCACTTGAGTTGTACATCCACATAGGCAAAAAGCCTGGATTCTGCTACTGCATTGTATTTGATTTATTCCACTTGAAATTCTTGCAGCTGGTATTTGAGAGTTTTCAAACAAGGGTGGGAAATCTGTGGCCCTTTAGATGTTGCTAGACTCCTATCAATCCTAGCTAACAGAGCCAATGGTGAAAAATGATGGGGGAAATGAAGTTCAGCAACAATCTGGAGGGCACCTTGTATATGCCTTTTTTTTTTCACAGTGTTGTTGTGAGGTGGATATTTGATGATTAGGATGCCCCTGCATTTTCTAAATAAACTAGCAAATAAATGAAAGACTATCAGCTGCAAAAGGAAATAGGCCAATTAACACCAGAGTGTCCTCCTGGTTCCTTCACAGAAAAGTATTTAGGACAGTCACCAAATGTTTTGGATGCCATGCAATTTGGAGTGTCTTTAAGAGTTCACTCTGTTTTCAGTACAGGCTGTTTTCGAGTTCCATCCAATTCAATTATAGCCGCTATATAGAATGAATTTAATTAGGTGTTTTCTTTGCCAAAAGGAAGTTTGCCTAATGCAGAGTCAGGGAGACTGTCCAGTACTGTTCTTAAGGATTTGTACAGACATTGCCCAGATGGAAGCTGGAAATAAACAAAGGCCATTGACCTTTTTACTCAAAATCAAGGGCCAAATGCTGTGTGAGGTTCAATATGTCTTTGAATCTACACCACAGGTCTTTGAAACAGAAGGTGCCGATATGAAAATAATTATTACAAACCTCAAGTCCCACATTGTATAAATATAAATTACATTACAAATGAGTTGTAGGCAGTAGAAGGGAAAGGTTCAGATAAAGGAAGGGGAATTATAAGACTATAGTAAATCAGCTCTGGAAGGAAGTCAAACAAGGTTTTAATCATTGGAAGAGGATGTAACATGGAATTGAAGGTTAAACAACACAAGCTTGTATAGATGTTATTCATGGTGCCTTTTATGCTATTATGTAATTTATTTTCTTTTAATTACTAAAATATTCATTAAAAAAGAAACAGAAGGGGGTTGCCTTATGTCAGACCCTTTGTCCACATACATACTCTCCCAACTGTTCCAGTTTGGCAGGGATAACTCCAGTTAATCCTCTGCTATTCCATTTTCTCAGTTGCTTTTAAAATGTCCCAGTTTCTGTCCATCCCCCCCAACTTTCCCCTTCATCGTTGGCTTATTTCACCTCCTACAAATGGAAATCAAAACGGAAAAATTTGCACTCAGTGTACATACTCATGTGTAAGTCTAGAAATTTTAGTCAAAGAATGTACCTGGAAACCCTGGGTCAACTTATCCATGAGTCAATGTAAGTACTGTACTTTAACTCTTATTTTAAAAGGAACCATCCCTTGGTGAAAGGAGAGAGCCCCTAAAAGAAGCACCAACCTCCCTTACTCTCTCACCCATTCAGCCTTTCAGGTGAGCAGTAACAGTTTATGCCTGCCAGAATTTTGTAAGTTCTTTCTCATTGTTTTCCTTCATCATTTGCATCCTTTCTAACATGCCCCTAAGTTTTATCCTCCACTTATCCATTGGTCAGATCAAAATCCATAATTTTGCCCCCAAACCTGCCTTCGACTTATACATGAGGTCAACTTATAGTTGAGTATATACGGTAATTAACTTAGTAAGTCAGAGAGAATAGGAGGGGGCAGTGTCTTGCCTGTCTGAGTAGGAATATCTGGGGTTTTCTTTTTTCAGGCATCTCTAAACTCAGTACATAATTTGCAGTGTTTCTCTGTAAGTAAACAAAAAAATTTCCTTATTAATATTTGTCCTCTTGTTGCCTGGTCACTGCCTTTTGATCATATTCTGATCTTGCTTGACGACATATGTCCCAGCTTTATCTGTGAAATGTTGGAGAGTAATGTATCAAGCCCTGTACTGCAGCAGTTCCCAGAATCTCAGGCAGGACTCTTCCAACCATGCCTGGAGATACCATGTAACACATACCATTCTGCCACTGTACAACAAGGGCAGCTGGTGGATCTGCCACTATGGGAGGGACAAATCCACTTTAGATTTTACTACCACTTGCCTCACAGTGTCCATGTGAGTTGAAGGGAAGCTCTACTTGTGTTGGACTCGCATCCTGCAGTGGCAGTGCTCCTACTTAGTTTGTAGCAGCTATGGAAGAAGCTGTGGTGAAATCCTCCAGTTTAGGGATATATCTGTTGGGGAATGGGGAAAGCAAAATAAGGACATTGCCTCACCAGTAAGAATTTTGGTCCAACAAAGAATTTTTCCTTCAGCTTCCGAACGTCTGTGATACAGAGAGTGAGACACTGACAATAATTCAATCTTAAAACTCATATTTATTTGCATACCCTTGATAATTTAGCCTGCTCCTTTTCTTTGCCTAAACTGCATTTGTAAATACTCAACTGACATTTAAAGTTACTGCAGTGCTAAAAATTTGGGAGGGTGGGGAGGTAATGCTTTAATTTTCATCACTACACCTCTTCTCCACTTGTCCCTGTTCTGTAGGTTGGCTCCACACTTCCCCATCCCTTCCTTCCAGTGAGGAAGAAGATGGGTTGGCCTGTATAGGTCTGCTACAGCCAAGTTCTTCCCCAAAACACTTGTCCATGGTTCTTAATGTGTGGTCTGTGAACTGGGTCATAGAAGGGTAGAGTGGGAAGTGTGGCAAGGGCCTTCCATTCAAGAATACACAATGTCTAGATGATCTCTGTTTACAGATCTCCAATGTAGGAGAGTCCACCATCCTCCAAGGCAATCTGTTCTACTGTTGAACAGTTCCTACAGTAAAGAGGTTGTTCTTAATATTTATGGGGAATCTGTTCATGCCTTCTTGTAATTTGAATACCTGTTTTATGTTCTCATCTCTGGAGAAGAAAACCATAAATTTGCACCATCTTGTATGTGACATTTCTTCAAATATTTAATGATGGATATCATGTGGCTTTTCAGCCAGCTCTTCTCCAATCTAAACATATCCAGTTACTGGAACTGTTCCTCATAGGGTTTGGTTTCCAGGCCTTTTATCATCTTGGTTGCCCTTCCTCTGGACATTTCCTAGCTTGTCAGTATCTTTTTTGAAATGTGGTACCCAGAACTGGGCACAGTATTCCTGGTGAAGCCTGTCCACATCTAAACAGAGTGGTACTGTTACTTCCCTTGATCTGGACACTGTACTTCTGTTATAGTGGAGTCAAAAATTGCATTGGCTTTTTGGGGTGTGGGGTCAGGTGTTACAAGTACAGGAGAGAAAGAGGAAGAATAAGAATTTTCTTTTATTTCCTCCTCTGCTATTTTGAAAATTGTATTTAAGTGCATTTTACTTGGGAGGCAATCCACAGGATTACTCAGATTCTCCAAGGGTGAACCCCCAAAGGGTAAGAATAACTACTTGGAGTCCTATGTAAAACATACCATCCTTATGGGAGAGAAAGAACCAGAGGCATTTATGGGGATGGGAAGATACTATGTTCTTTGGAATTATCTAGGGCCAATTTGTCATCATCATGTGCCTTCAAGTAATTTCTGACTTATGGTGACCCTAAGGTGATCACATCATGGGGTTTTCTTGGCAGAATTTGTTTAGAGGGCATTTGCCCTAGCCTTCCTCTGTGACTGAGAGAGCATGACTTGCCCAAGGTCACCCAGTAGGTTTCCATGGCCAAGCAAGGATTTGAACTCTGATCCCTCAGTGTCATAGTCCAACACTCAAACACTCAACATGCAAACCAACATGCTGGGAAGATGCTGTGTTTTGTGGAATTCTCAGGGGCTCATTCATACTACACAAATACATATAGTGCTGTATTTCACTTCAGTTGCCATGACAATATTCTGTGAAATCCTGGGCTTGTAGTCTGGTGAGGGGTTGGTGCTCCTTGGTTGATTATTCTAAATGCCCTTTCTTCCTATACTGCCAATCCCAGGACTCGATGGGATGTTGCTATGGCAGTTAATGTGGGATAGCATTATCATTGTCTAGTGTGAATGGGCTCTATGTCTAATGTAGAAAATGGTAAGTCATTTTTTAAAAAAAGGTAAAAAATAAAATAAAATTGACATTAGTCTAAGTGGGGCTGCTGGAAGATGATGGCATTTGCCTAGTAGTGTCCCAGGCTATCGGAGTGTTGACCCCCCTTTTTTAAAAAATAGGTGTGCTGCTTAGGATTCTGGAGTTTTAGTCCAAAACAGTAACTTTCATAGGCTCTGAAATGCTGAATGAACATGCATTCCTTCTTACTAAATAAAGCCAGACTAAATGTGACATTTAGAATCTAATTTGCAGGTTCTTGAAACATGCAGATGATACACCATTTAACAGAATCAGAGCAGGTGCAGAAAGAGAATATACCTCTTTTACACTGAAGAAAATCTCTTTTTTGAAACTGGTTCTTTGTTTCAGTGGAATCCATTATTGGATTTGTTTATATCTCCCGGCTTGCTTTCCTCCTGTTGTGAAAGGAGGCATAATTCAGGAATGAGCAGGTTGTCTGAACCAGGAGCTGTTTGTTTGCATCATGGTTTATTGAGCTAGGTTTAATAAACAAGGTCCATGGTTTAATATGACATACAACTGCAGCCAGTATTTTTGTACCTTCAGAAGAAAGCTGGAAGGTAGACTGGAGAAAGGATTTGTGTGTTTGAGGAGAGGTTGATACTGTATATGCAGAATATCAACCCTGGAAATATTTGATTGGTGCTGACATTGCTGTGCTTAGGTTCTAAGTTTAAACTTAGCTGTCCAATCATTTGACATTTGTTTTGTCACTGCTTTTCTATTGTTACTATTTTTATATTGGATTTTGCTCTGTTGACTGGATTCTGTTTCCACTCATTTGGGATGTGTAGTTGAATCTGTGAAAGGAGGGAGCTATTTCAGTTTAACCTCCAAAGTGAAATAGAATAAAATACAGGAATAAAATATAAAAAAAATCATGGGAAGAAAAGGATGTTGCAACTGCAGAGAGAACGGGAAATGCTTTTGCCTGTGGTATCTTTCCCCTCATGTGTCATATTACCCTGGCTGGCCTTAAGTACAATACATTTTGACTTAGGTAGGTGGGTGTTAAATTTGTTGTTCAGCCTCAGGCTGCAAGGTATCTTGGGCTATCCCATCCCCTTTTTTATATTCTTTAAAATGTTTAGCTTTGCCAGCTTATACGGGGGCTGTAGCAGCAGAATTTCATCTCATTCTCTCCTTCCAGGGTGCTCTGGAAAGATGCTAACCACACCTTACAACATACAACAACTAACAAAGAGATCACTTTCTCCCTGGCCTACCTTTGTGAACTCTGCACTCATTGGGGGCCCGCCCTTTTGCACTACACAGATATAGTACTATGATTCCACTTTTAATTTCCATGGCAACATCCTATGGAATCCTGGGATTTACAGTTTAGAGACTGCCATTTAGAGTTCTGTCAGAGAACTGTCACCAAACTATAGTGATGGACTGTATAGGATGTTGCCATGGCAGATAAGCTGGAATCATAGAGCTATAACTTTGTAGTGTGAAAGGACAAAGCCTGGAAAAATTACATTTTGGATTACAACTTCCAGAATCTCCTTAATTGTGGGATTATGGGAGTTGTAGTCAAAAAAGTAACTTTTCCATGTTTTTTATCAAG
Organism: Phrynosoma platyrhinos; assembly: GCA_020142125.1. NCBI lineage: Eukaryota > Metazoa > Chordata > Lepidosauria > Squamata > Phrynosomatidae > Phrynosoma > Phrynosoma platyrhinos. The sequence continues at coordinate 15,473,894 of CM034708.1, read as the reverse complement.
AAAAGCTTTTGTGGGAGTGGCCCAGGTAAATAGTCTCTGGTGACTGATGACTCAGAATAGGATCTTTCATTTCCACTTGCTTGAATCTTATTTTATTTATTTATTTATTTAAAGTATTTCTGTATTGCCTCCCAGCCCACATGAGTTCCCAAGGTGATGAATCTGATTCAAGTTAATCAGATACCAAGTCTTTGGGGGTTTGGATGCCTGTTGAAATTTTTTTCAATGTGTTTTCCTAGAATGAGGATTTCCATTTTATTTCCCACTTACTGAATTACATTTAAGTTTTACACTTATTTTATTTTGTGTTGTTTATACATTGCTAAGAGATTTGTATTCTAAATGATTAATAAATATCAGTTGGCATTGTCAATCAGTCAGCAATATAATCAAGAAATTAATATTGTTAATGTAGATATTAATTAATATATGTTGTTTGGGGTGGGCAGGACCAGTTGATTACTAATTGCCTAATTTCTTGCAGAGTTGTTTGAGTTCCAGTTGCTTAACCTTTGGAACAACAAATTTTTCTTTTGCTTCCCAAAATTAAGCAGCTAAATTTCCTTATTTGTTCAGAGACTTGAAATGTTAATGTTGGAATTAATACACTAATTAATGTTAAACTGTTGAAAATTAATCTGTTAATGGTAAACCATCAAGAAAAAAATCTAAAATACATTTGGTAGTTAATTTGCTAAACCAACTAATGAAACAAACTATTTTAAATGTTTAAAATGGCCAGCCATGAGTTAATTACTCAAAGGGATCTTTTAGCACATTTTAGATTGAGTGAAAGATGTTGCAACATAACCTTTTATAGAGTTGGAGCCTTATTACATGAGAAAACACAACCGAAATGGAGCCAAAGAGTAGCAACTTTCTCTGTGTCCTACTACATGACATCATAGCACTTAAGTTCTCTTCCCACAGAGGACAGTAATCAAAGTGAGCCTTTTTTCTAGCTGAAAAAAAATCAGTTTGACAAAAGACACACTTTGATGAATGTCTCTCATGGGAAGAAATGACGTGCTACAACGTCATGCGGTAAAGCATGGATAAAGCCACTACTCTCTGGCTCCATTTCAGCTTTATTTTCTTGTACAATAAGACTCTTGATCTACTTCTTCAGCATTTGAGGAATAGACCAGTCTCAAAGATGCTACAATATCACTTTGCATACTGATACTGCAGACTAACGTGGCTATGTCTCTGAATTCTACAGCAACAAGTTAAGATACTGTGAAAAGCTAATTTGCACTCCTCAAAATAATGCAGGAACATTTTAACATAGGTATGAAAAATTAGTTTTAAATTAAGAATTTCAAAGGCCTTGATCTCTCATAAGGCATATGGAGATTCTGTATTTTTATTTGCAGGTCATCCCTTGATAATTAGCTCCACACCATGATCCACACCATTTTTATTTGCAGGTCATCCCTTGATAATTAGCTCCACACCATGATTTTGTGTTTGGTTCTGGTGACTGTTTACTTCAGGAAGTTTTTGGTATACAACTCCCATTGACCCTAGCCAGCATAGACCATGGTAAGGGAACATGGAAGCCGAAGTCCCCAAACATCTGAATGGCCACAGTTGTCCACCTCAATCTAGAAAAAATGTCAAGAAAGAGGTTATACAAGCCTGAGGTTTCCCAAAATCAATGCTGCTTTGTAGAAGTTGAGTAATAATGATAAAGTGGGAGACAAGCAGTGACATCAATAATAGTGTCTGGGGAGAGCTTTAATTTTGGCATGGTGAGGTGTAGAAGCTTAAATCAACCTTTTTTGGTTTCTCAAATGTTTGGCAGGTGTGAAACTGGGGATCAAAGCCCTCCTTGTACTGCCTTTTCTCTGAGCTCCAGATGAAGCGGAGGCTTTGCAGACAAGAGAACCAAAGGAGGGAGAGCAGCGGAAGCAGGAGGAGCTGGCGTTTAGCTGCAGAGCTTCAAGTCTTCCCACCCATAGGTGGCCAAGCACCAGCATTTTAAAGGTCTCAATCTCCCTTCCCTGCCTTTAGACACAAAGGTATGCATGCTTTTTTGCCTGTATGGTCTCTTTCTCACACTGCCTTGGTACTGACACCTGTTCTACATTAAGTACTCCTGTTTGGTTTGCTTATTCTGCTTCCAACAGAGCTCAGGAGAAAAAACATTTTTGTACTTTGTATTGGCTAGGAGGTTCTGGACAAAATGTAACAATGATCTTTACAAGATCTGTCTTCCTCTATTATGCTTTCCCCTGCATTTTGATCACTCTTTTACTTGTTCCTGGTCCTCTGTATTCCAGAACAACCACTAATACTGTGCACTCTCAAAATGGCTCTCATTACTTCTGCAACCAATGATTTCATGCTGGCTTGTGACTTTTTGTTGAGCCGTTGAGCCCATCTCAGGAGAGATAAATGAAAGACATTATAGCCTTGGTGAGAGGGGGAGCCCTAGTGATAGTGCCCAGAATGGGTGTGTCTTTTAATGTGTCATGGATTGTTTGTACTTTTCACTGTAACAGAAAGTAATTGTGTTTCTGAAGAAAAGAGGTAGTTTTTAGTGCAAGGATGGGCAACTGTGGACGTGGGGGCTGTAGTAGTCCTTAAGGAGACCTTGGAAGGCTGTACCTGCACAAAAATCAACTTTTTGTTTGTCCCAAAATGCCATCAAGGAGACAAGGAGCCATTTTGACTCTGTTGCTACAGTCAGCTTCACTCATGAGACTCCCCTCTCTAGTAAATTCTATTTTTTACTATTTAAAAGTGAGATACACACCTTATCCATGTCCCTGTGTTATAGGTCAGCAGGGAAGGTCGGAACTGAAACCTAGTCTGTGCCAATTTGTCACACCATCCACAAACAGAGTGACATTTTGGGGTACTGAGGTTTAATCCCTGAAACAATTGGGCAGGAGGGACGGAGCTTTCCATGCATATAGGCCTACTTTTATTTTTTCCTCCTTTGTTTTTAGAGATTAAAACAGTACTGGGCAACAGTAGCCCTTCAAATACTATGAATCTGCAGCTCCCATAATCTTCCCCCTTTTGTTATGCTGGTAGGGCTATTGGAACTGGCAGGTCAAAAAACTGTGGTGGGCCACAGTTGCCTACCTTTGATTTAAGAGCAGCCAGCATTAAGAGCTCTGAGTCTCTTCATTATTGTCCTTTCATCAGCAGGCAGAAATTTTTCTACTCCAGCAAGCCTTTGGGAATTGATTGTTTTACATGTAAAGAGCTTTTTGTTTAGTGTACTTTTATTGTATGCTTTTAAATTGCTCTTTGAAATGGTTTTGAGCCTGCAGATAGTTTAATACCATTTTAATGTATTTTTGTATGTACTTTAATGTATTAATGTATGCCTCTGCTATCTGTGATTTTACTTATATATTTTTAATCTTGCAAGCCTCTTCAAAGTCCCAGTCTTGGTGGAAAAACAAGATATAAATTTGATTGATTCATCAAGACTGTTAGTAAACCATGACAAATAGGCGGAAGAGGGAAAAGCAAAAGAGATAGGAGGACCTGCTTAAATCATAAGCCCACCTTTTCATTTGTTTTATTTCATAGAATCCTAGAGTTGGAAAAGACCACAAGGGCCAATCAGTCCAGCCCCCTGCCATGCAGGAATACACAGTCAAAGCATTCCTAATAGATAGCTATCTAGCTTCCATTAAAAACCTCCAAAGAAGGAGACTCCACCACTCTCCAAGGGAGTGTGTTCCACTGTTGAACAGCTCTTACCATCAGGAAGTTATTCCTAATATTGAGGTGGAATCTCTTTACCTATAGCTTAAATCCATTGCTCCATGTCCTAGTCTCTGGAGTAGCAGAAAATATGCTTGTATCATCCTCATTATGACATTCCCTTCAAATATGTATGTCATTCCTTAACCTTCTCTTCTCCAGGCTAGACATACCCAGCTCCCTAAGCCACTTCTCATAGGGCATGGTTTTTAGACTGTTCATCAATTTGGTCACCCTCATATGGACTTTTTATCCCACTCTTCCTTTTGGGGTGCAGGGCAACTAACAGCCTCCTTAAACCCCTCTGAAATAATAAATATCTAAACATTACAACATAACCAACAATGCACACAAGATAAACTTGCATTGCTCTCTGAATGCCTGATCAAATGAATACATTTTGAGCTGATGCCTGAAGGATGACAGTGGGGGGGGGGGGGCATTACCAGAAGTGAGTTTCATAACTCTGCAACCACCAATAATACCATGTGTGATAGTCTCATAGGCCATGATGTCCAAATCTAGGATACAGCACATCTAAGGTTGGTCTCAACTGATTAATTTAAATTAATCACTTCACACAGCCTGGCCCTGGATCATTTTGTTCCATGTCAAGGTTTGCCCGAAATGTCCCCTCCCCCAAATCCAGCAAACCTGAAAATAAATCAAAAGAAGCCTAGGCTTAGAATGGAGTTCATGCAAGATTAATATCATCTCATAGCTAACTGACTTAACATCACAAGATTGCCCTCAACACCTGAAAGCCTAGCCCTCTGATCTTTTAATTTACTTACCTCCTTCTTAATCATTTGCAGCAGTAGTACTTCTGTGGCTTCGCTGCAGGCACAAACAGCATTAACCAGATATACTTTTCTTAGTCATGTCATTACCATTAGATCTGGCTTCTCTATTTATTCTCCATTTTCACTCTCTTTCTATGATTCTTTGGAGCTGAATTCAGTACTAGTAACAATTGGCAAGGGAGTCAGACAAGGCTGCAACCTTTCATCCTATTTGTTCAACTTGTATGCAGAACATATTATAAGAAAAGCAGGCTTGGACACAGAAGCAGAAGGAGTGAAAATAGGAGGAAGGGATATCAACAATCTTAAGCTATGAAGATGTCATGATAGTACTAGCAGAAAACCTCACAGACCTGGAATACCTACTCAGGAAGATCAAAGAAGAACGTGCAAAGGCAGGCTCAATATTGAACACAAAGAAAACAAAAATAATGACCACCAAGGACCTTTACAAGTTCAACCTAGACAATGAAGAAATAGAAATGGTAAAAGAATGTCTGGGATCAAACATTGATAGAAATGGGGACTGCAATCAGGAAATCAGAAGAAGACTAAGAACAGGGAGGGTGGCTACGAAAGAAGTAGAAAAGGTTCTAAAATGCAAAGATACAACTCAACACAAAAGTTAGAATTATACAAGCCATTGTATTCCCTATTACCATGTATAGATGTGAGAGCGGGCCAGTTAAGAAAGATGAAAGGAAGAAAATCAATTCATTTGAGATAATGTGATGCTGGAGGAGAGTGCTGAGGATCCCATGGACAGCCAAAAAGACAAACAAATGGGTCCTAGAGCAGATCAAACTGGAAACCTCCCTGGAAGCCAAGATGACCAAAGTGAGACTGTCATACTTTGGACATATGAGAAGAGACGACGCTTTAGAAAAAACAGTAATGCTGGGGAAGGTGGAAGAAAGTAGGAAGCAAGGAAAGTCACATGCTAGATGGATGGACTCTATTAAGGAAGTCATGGGTATTAAGGGGTTGCAGGAATTAAGCAGAGCAGTGGAGGACAGGTGGTCTTGGAGATGTCTCATCCATAGGTTTGCCATGAGTCGAGATCGACTTGTGGGCAGTTAACAACAACAACAACAGTTCTATAGGTCAGAAGGGTGGGAGTGGCTGCAGGGGGCATGTGTCACTACAAACAGAAACCATTGTTTTACTGTTCACTTATTTTGCAAGTAAAGTAACAGAGAGATTATTCATCTGATAGTAAATATGGTATTTAGGTTCATGGCCCCCCACATGCCAAGCTGGGTAGATATTCACTTTTGTTTCTAAAGAGAGGTCATTGCCCAATCTAATCCACATGGTATCTCAATGTCCCATTTTTTAAAAAAGGTTGACATGTTGAAGTCATCCTTTTTCTGCCAGGTATCTGGCAGACCTCTAAGTATCTTATGAAATTGCAAATTCCAGGCAGTTAAATTGTTATCAAAGTTCTATAATTGTGACAAGTGAAAGAGACCAGGACTTATTTTTGTCACACAAAATTCTCTTTAAAAAGATTTTTCATGGAAGGTAGAAGAGCAGAAGAAACACTTGGATATTGTTGGCCATGGGTTATTGATTCCTTTGATTGATGGAGCAGTCCAAAGGCACATGATGCAGCCATTTTCCTAAATGGTCTAAAGGTCTAAATGTGGTCAGTGACTTAATGGAAGACTGAGAACCCCTCATATGTCAACTTGAGCTCTAGGATGAAAGAAAGTTGGGATTTAGGGGTCCTACAGTAAATTGGAAATGGGCAGTTGGGAAAAATTCTTTTTAACATCCAGTAGTAAAGTATTATGGCAGTCATCATGAAACAGCATCTGAAGAACCATTTTTGCCCATCTCTTTCTTAAATGCAAGCAATAGATATTACTAGGAGTTCTGCAAATAATATTAGGCAAGAAGAACAGAACTAATATGGAAAGAGCTCAAAGGTACATCTAGAAATTATCTTACAAATAATATTCCAAAATGGACTGCAGTCTAGCTGTGCATAAGTTAGAAAGGTTGGCCCCCTCCCTGTTTGCCTTTCATCAGCAAACAAAAATGGTTTTATTCAGGCAGGCTTTTGATGTATAATCATGGGATGGCTTGGGTGTTTCTTATATAGAGTGGGTATCATGGTTTTAGTGTGATTTTAATGTCTGCAATTTTATATTGTTTTTAGATATTGTTAATTGTTTTATTGTCATATGTTTTTAGAATTTTTATTTGGGAGCTGCCTTGGGTCCCTTTTGGGGAGAAAGGCGGGATAGAAATAAAATAAAATAAAAATAAAATAAAAATAAAATAAAATAAAATAAAATAAAAGGCTAATATGGAACCAGTGGTCTCCATGGGGTTGGTGTCATCCAGTGTGGGGGGCAGTGGAGGGTGGACTGCCATGGACCATTTGGGGTCTGGTGTGCAGCTGTGCCAGAGCCCAAATGGAAGGCACTCCTTCCCCCAGCAACCTCAGCTGCAGGAGCACACAATGCTACAGCTTCCAGAGGGCTGTTTGGGTTCTGGCTTGGCTGCTGGGCAAGGAAGAAAGGGGTGCAACACCCTCTCTCACTTGTCCAGCAGTCCCACCGCATCAGATGTACATCCCCCTCTAGGGTGTCACCCAGTGTGGTTCTGACTCCCTGAACTTCCCTATTGATGCCACTGTATGGAACTTTGAAAATGTATGGAGAAGGCTTGGTATATTCAAAGTCACACCTCCATTTTTGCAGGGGATCTGTTCTGGACCCTCCCCCCCGGTGAAAACAAACCCCCCATAAATATTCAAGGCTCATTGGCTTGAATGGCCATGCGCCATGGTCGGGCATGCCATTTTGTCCCTCAGCGCTTGCCGTCTGCAAAAGACCGAGGGACGCGAACGGCAAGACTGCGAACACTGAGGGACAAGTGTATTACTATTTGACATTTTTGAGCCTTGGCTTGTTGTCTTTTTGAGCAGAATCTATGCCTAATTGTCTGAATAAGGCTTTGAGAACATGTTAGCAATACTGTTAATTATTCTGCGACTAGTGAAAAAAATTCTTTTGTATTGAAAAGTTCTGTTTGCTGCAATGCAGAGTTGTGTTGCAACATTTTAACAGAGCATAGTATGGATTCTGTCCACTTTGCTATTACTCTTCTTCATTGTACACTGTCAGGGTTGCATTTGGGATGTTTGAGCAGGGAATTGAAGAGATGAACAGTCACCAATTATCTTTTGTTAGCTCATCTGCTCTGTCAGAGTGAGTATGCTTACAGTGGGATTCTGATTAGTTGTTTGACGTGTTACTCAAATTTGCAGTGTCAAAGAAAATGGAGCAGTGTAAATTTCCTTTTCATGCAAGCTTCCACTGAACCACCAAAAGTGCTTAACTCTGGATCTGAATGGTTGCAGTGTTGTTTATATATATTTATATTTATATGCATTTTCAAGCATTTCAGTGCTAACTTGTATTTGCACTAGAGTTTAAAGGTGCTGCCTGTGCTAACTTTGTATATTCTCCACAGAGTTTGGGAAAAATTGGACTATACTCACACACTCCCCTAGCCAGAATGACCATTTTGTATTCTGGGAGTGACAGTCTTACAGGTGTGAAAACTGGAGAAAAGAACATAAACTGTAAGATATACAGAGAGCACCATACTGCTAGGAAAGACTTGGAATGATTACTGAAGGAAGTGCAAAGGCAGGTTTACAGTTGAACATTAAGAGAACAAAAAGATTGGCCGCAGATGATTTACTAAAGTAGACAATGAAGACAATGAAATACTTCAAGATTTTCAACACTTTAGCTCAGTCATTGATCTGAATAGAGACTGCAGTCAAGATATCAGAAGATGACAAGATCTTGGAAGGGCATCTATGAAGGAACTAGACAAGATCCTGAAGTGTCAAGATATTTCACTGAATACTAAAGTTAGTATTCCATGCCATACTATTTCCTATTACTATGTGTGGTTGTGAAAACTAGAAAGAAAGCTGGAAAGCTGAGAGCTGATAAGAAGAAAATCAACTTGTTTGAAATGTGGTGCTGGAGAAGTTTTTTTATGGATGCTGTGGACTGCCAAAAAGACAAATAAATCAATCCTAGAGCAAATGAAGCCTGAACTCTTCCTAAAAGAAAAGGTGACTAAACTGTGACTGCTTTGGCCATATGAGAAGAAGACTTGGCTCCCTAGAAAAAATGGTAATTCTTGATAAAGTAGAAGGCAGTAGGAAAAGAGGAAGATGGAAGGATAGACGTAATCAAGGAAGTTACAGCCCAGTCTGCAAGACCTGGGCAGAGCTGTTGATGAAAGAATAACTTGAAGGTTTCTCATTCATAGGGTCACCATAATTCAAAGTCAACTTAATGGCAGTTAACAGCAACAATTTGTTATTGTTTTAAAATAAAGCAATAAAAATGGGAAAGAAACCATGAACACAGCATACATGAAAGAGGCTAATTTGGGGGTTGGGGTTGGGGGACAGTGAGTAACAAACTTTGCACCTTCTGAAATACCTACTTTGCTTCCTAGCAGCAATTTGACAGTGAATAGCATCCGTTTCAAAGCCTTTTATGCATGTCGACTTTCCACCATTTGAATTTTAAATTCCCAACAGGGATCCAAACTATGAGTGGTTCCTTCCCCTCTTCCCAACTGTTTTTTTTCTGTGAGAAGAAACTGGTGAACTTTTTAAAATATGAAATAATCTGGAAGTTTAAAGTCTTAGTAACTGATCACGCATGCATAACACTTGATAACCTTACAAGGGAATATGAGAACTGAGCCCACTGAAACACATTGGATCTATGGTGATATGGAACTTTTTTCTGAGGGGGCCATTCATGTCTACAAGTCAGTACTTGATGCTGATTAAGTGATTAACATGTATGTCTGAATTGGCTGTTAAGACACTTGTTTACATTCAGAATCATGGCCACCACCATATCTTTTGTTATACAATACATTAAAATCTTTATATCTTGGTCTCTATCACTCTGTATGATAGTTTGGAGAGTCGGCTTGTTAGAATGGTTTGAATGTTGGACTGAGCCTCGGAGACCAGGTGCCAAAGCCTGGAAACCCACTGGGTGACTTTGGGCAGGTCACACTCTCTCAGCCTCTGAGGAAAGCTATGACAAACCTTCTCTGATCAAATCTTGCCATGTAAACCCCATGATAGGTTCACCTTAGGGCTGGTATAGGTTGGAAACAATTTGAAGACACACAACAACAATTTGCAACACACAGTACAAATCAGATTAAGCAATTTAAAAAACATTTAACATTTAAAAAATAGAAACAGTAAAAATTATAAAAGCATAACAATTTAAAAAAAGCTAAATAGTTTAAATCTATGTATGTGCGAAATGTAGGACATTAATATGCAAGGATAAAAAGCAGAATTTTAACAGAATAAAAGCATTTTTGGCCGGTACTTACCACATGACATTGTGTCTTTACTGCTGCTGTTTTGCATTCAATTCATTATTGTCCTGCACCTTTTCACTGGTTGGCAAAATCCATCAATAGGCTCTCAGTCTCTCTGATATTTCATGACCACCTTGGTGTGTTATGTCCTTTCTATGGCAGTTCTGCTTCTCAGTCAGTAACATGGTGTGATTCTGCTCCTCTCCTCTTTTCCTCTCCCCACTCCCAGTGATTGCAACTGCCAGTATCTTCCCAAAGCTGGTTGCTGTGAACACTTTCACACAGCAGCTGGCTTTGGCGAGGTGTTGGCAGCTGGATCACTTGTCCCCTTGCTCCCCCCAAACTGTTGGGTTGCTGTGTGGAAGACCTGTGGTGATGGTGAAAGAGTCAAAAGCATGAGCTGTTGCAAGTGTAGTAGATTACTCCCCCCCCAACTCCCAGGCTACACCAAAAAAGTGCCATGCAGGTGGCCCAGAGTCACCCATGCCAGTTACTTGTACCACCACCATTTTTTACAAAGTAAAGGCACAACAGAACTGCCGGAGTAAATGAAATTTACATTCAGCTATGGTGAACAGATGAATATGTTTTGTAATTGCTACTTGATGCCTTGACTGTGTATGTGTGCTTACATATTACTTGGGAAATAGACTATTCCTTGTCTTGAAGGTATTATTGGAGATGGTTGACCTTTCTGATGGCATCAGTAGAAATATGGGCAGGCCCAGGGACCATCATTTTTTTAAAGACAATAACTAGTAACATTTTAAGAATAGAGACGGTAACATTTCATTTGGATAACCTTCAAACTCACATTGTACTGCTAAATATAAAAATTATTCTTCTAAGTCAAACAGCTGATGACATTTTGCAGATAGCTAAGTACTTAGGTTGCCCTGGGCCCTTCCAAAGGAGACAAAAGGATAACTTTGGGCCTTTACAGACAGCCAGAAATAATGCAATTTGAGTCCACTTTAACTGCCCTGGGTCAGTGCTAGGGAATCATGGGAACTGTAGTTTATTGTGGCACTAGAGCTCTCAGAGAAGGCTCAGTGTCTCAGACAAAACTACAGTTCTCATGATTCCCTAGCACTGAGCGAGGGCAGTTAAAGTTGGCTCAATTTGCATTATTTCTGGTAGTCTGTAAAGGCCCTTTGTTACAAAATAAACCAAACTGTAAAGCAAGAAATTAATGGGTAACTTGTGAACACAGGAACAAAGCTGACGATGGGTGTTTTATTGTTTGCATTTTAAATAAATAAAATAAGCAAAGCTCTACAGCTCATAAACTGTATGATGCACATCTCAATGTTGCTTACTTATTTTATTACAATTGCAAACTATTTTCCCTGTGAGTTGCTTAGGCAATTTATATAGTGTGCATATATACCTACACTCACAGACACAAGAGCAGAAGCACAAACACACATGCATAATGGCTGGCATCCTGTTAGTGGCATATATAGGCATACATCTACCTTATACCTCCATAAGTCTTTTTTGAAACTTGCAGAGATCAGCATTCTCTTCCACTCTCTGCAGCAAAGTGCCCTCTTCTGTGCCCATCCTGTGGCTGGTGGAGAGCAAGAGGGTTATTTGAGAAACATTTGGCTATGTCCCTGTAGCCAAACATGAAATGATTACATCATCTGCTGAGATCTTTTTGAAGAGCCTGGTGGATCTCAGCAGGTAATGTAATTATCCTGTGTCTAGCTACAGGAACATAGGCCAACGCTTCTCCAATCCACCCCCACCTCCCATGGAATGGCTGAGAGGGGCTGCAGCGGTTTTACAGTAAGTCTGATGAATGGCCAGCTGTAATGTAATTTAACATGGGGGAGGAGGTGGAAAGAAAGAAAGAAAGAAAGAAAGAAAGAAAGAAAGAAAGAA